>BQMF02000637.1:0-196280 GCA_027922465.2 Turritopsis dohrnii | reverse complement strand
CGAACCCCACGCAGTTCGTCTGAGAGGAAGTATATATACTTCGGCGGTTGTAGATCTCTCATGTTCTGGTTGTAAAACTTGCATGAGTGCGCACTTCCCCGCAGTTGTGTTGAATATATCGCGGAATGGTTAGCATTGTGTCTGGGTGATTTATCACTGTCAGGTTTCTCTGGTCCATAGAGACATTCAGGTTACCGTCATTTCGATCGAAATTCAACAAACGCCAGGGCTTAGAAGTGTTAGCATGTATCCACAATGCCGGCTATAATTGCAAACTACATACGCTGATCAGCGAAAATACATACCATATACTAAACATCGTGGTAATCGCTAAAACCAAAGCTATTTTCTCTTCTTCGTGAGATGGGAGTGAATCTGTTTGAACTTTCTTTTGTGAACTTTTATTTTTTTGTTTGTGTTGGAGAGCTAGTCACTTTGGGTGAAATATGATACTCTTGCATAACATTAATCATTTTGTTATGTAATCAAAATAAAAAACAAAATTATAGCGTTCCGAGACACCACAAGCAGACACTAAGGTCTAAATGAATGATATAAAACCCAAGAGCGGAATAATTTGAAAATTGTGGTGAACAGGCGACAGAGTCTGCCGGAAAGGGAAGGTCTAGTGGAGCGGCTAGATTGGAACTGGATGGTGCCGTCCGCTCCCGGTATTCACCACAAAATGTGCCAAAAGTTGTCGGGAAAAACAATGTGACTAGATGTAATATACTCGAACAGATCATGAACGGCCATTGCGTGCGTAGTAGTCGGAGTTCGTAAGTAGTCACACACAAATAGTCTAAGATCTAGGGGTAGAGCTCAGAGCTGGTGGATTGGAGAAGCCAGGGTGGAGTGCCGGTTAGATCGAAGACAATGAATTAAAAACCCTCTAGGGTATCACAACAACAACAACAACAACAACAACAAAAACCCTAGGGGGTTCTCCTAAGGGAGTTTTGTTTTCAATAATAATAATAATACCATATACTAAACATCGTGGTAATCGCTAAAACCAAAGCTATTTTCTCTTCTTCATGAGATGGGAGTGAATCTGTTTGACTCACTACTCTTTTATGAACTTTCTTTTGTGAACTTTTATTTTGTGTTGGAGAGCTAGTCACTTTGGGTGAAATATGATGCTCTTGCATAACATTAATCATTTTGTTTCTTCCGAGGCTCAAGTTGTCATTAGATATGAGAATTTTATTATATAACCAGACACTCCCGACTTGATGTTTAGATTCATGTCACTAGGTAACATGTAAATACCTTGTCCAACAGAATAATCAACTTTGCTTGAAGCGTAATTTAAAGTATCTTGATAACGTTTAATGTCATCTTGAATATCAACTCTGCGGTTAACAATGTCTTCAAAGTTGTTCATAAAAACTCTTTGAGCTGTCAAAGAGCTTGAATTATTACCTAAAATAGAAGAACGAGCAGAGGCTTGGGAACTAAGAATAAGATAAGCATATGCTCTAACACTCTCTGAAATTTTTACAAGACCTGTTTTTGTAAAGCCTTTAGATTTTTCTATAATCCATCGTGTCATGGAGTCGTCTGTGAAATAACTCACACCTGGCGTTGGATAGTCTCTACGTCTTTTTTGATACGAGCTGTAAAAATATTGCCCTTTGTATTTTTTAGGATCAGAATCGACACCATATTCACTACAGATTTTTAAAAACTCTTCTTTGTTATAAGGATTATCATATTGGTTGAAACCGTTTTCAAAAGGTAGAGGTGTCTGCAGACGCTTAATGATTCGTCTAATATGATAATAGACGTGAAAACGATATACTGCTCTAATCATAGGAGTAGAGCGACTTTCTTTCAGATGTTCAGAACTGACTCCACAAGCGCTTGAAGCACACCAAGTGGCAAAATTGAGTTGGGTTTGCCATAATTTAAACGGTTGTTCCTGCCAAATTTTCATACGTTGATCATTTTCTTCCATTTCGTAATTAGTAAATATATTTGGAAAAGTTGCGGGGAAAGAACCGCTCTCAGAGACAATAATTGTTTGTTTGTATAAATCTTTAGCATTCAATATCTGAAGGTATTGTCCTCCATTTGGCTTATAAAGCGCATTGGGAACATATTTAAAAATATCCTCCATGATTATTTAATATTATTATCTTATATTTAATACAAGAAAATGTATATCACAGCAAATCTCGTAAGGGGTGAGAAGACCATAAATCTACCTTACCCCATTCAAAACTTGGATGGCTCAAAAGAAATTGCATTGGTTGATATGTTTGCAGACAATGTTACGTATGAAATAACCACAGACCTAACACTGACTATGCTTGGTTATAGGAAAGCTAAAAAGTTGGTACCTCAAGGAACATTCACGAGCAGGGAATTGAATGCCTTTTTAGCAGGTACCTTTTTAGCAGGTGATGTAGAACTTACCTCATTAGGCAAAAACCCTCAAGTAATCAAAACAAATAAGCTCGCTAACGTAACCAAAATTAATTTGCATCTCTCTGAACTTGACAACACTCAAAATCTTGAGAATGGAAAGCTAAGTGATATTTTACTAACCTATCACATGGCTGAACATAGTGACATTACACATGTTGAGCCTAAAAACCCTCAGTACAAAAAATTAAAAAATGGTGTATTTCAGTCTCTCACGTTGAAACTCACAGATCAGCATGGCAATATGCTAAAAGAAGACCTGGGAAGAACCGTTGTTTTGCACATCCGCTAAACCGAGATAAAAAGTAATAATTAATTATATATCATAATTAATAATGGAGTATGGAAAAAGATTAAATCCAGAACGTTCACTTAGAACTGCCCGCGGTGTAAAAGGCTCTCGTCGAAAAGTAATTGTCACACACAATCCGAGTGAGATTGACCAAAATCAGCTATTGTTGGTTAGATTTCCAAATTTAGGAAGTGATGATGTTATTATCCCTGGCACAGCTAATCTAAGTTTTGATATTGAACTCGAGTCGACAGCTGACACGAAAAGAACATTGGTCAGTAACATTGGAAGAGCTATCGTTAAAAAGTTGGCTGTCAAGTTCGAAGGTAGCGAGATATTGAGCATTGATGACTTTGATCTTTTTGGGTGTTACAGAGATTTATGGTTAACCAAGTTTGAAAAGAGAAACGCGATAAGACAGGGTATCATCATCGATGATGGGTGTACAGAAAATTGTATGAAATTGAGGATTGGTGCTTCAGATAAAGACACCTCTGATGCAGAAGACAAAGCCATTGCTGACACCTATAAAAACAAATTTGTCATTCCACTCGACTTTGAGATGCTAGATAGTACTTTTCCATATTATCAAGCAGGTTTAGGGAATAGGTTATGCTACGAGATCACATTTAACGATTATAACCGAGTTATCTATTCTAACCCTCCAACTCCTACCACAGGTCAAAGAAAAACCCCAGACGGTAAATACAAAATATCTAACATCTCTCTTGAATATGAGCTTGTGACACAACCCAAGTTGGCTAGACAAATCGCTTCTGAATACGAAAACATGGCTTTGCTCTACGATAGAGTTTTGAGACACCGACAAATCAGAGTAAACAAGTCAGACACAACATGGAATTGGTCATTCAACACACCTGCCAAATCTTTGAAGGGTATCTTAGTTCTGTTTGAAGAAGAAGAATCCTACAAACGAGATACCGGTAAATTCTACAATCCAAAGATCAAAAAGGTATCTGTCATCGTTGAGGGCAAGCCTAACCAACTTTTTGCTCAAGGGATGCAGCCGTTTGAACAATACAATGAGATTTGCAAGTATTTTGCTGAAGGAAAACCAAAAGATAATAGCGTCGGCGAAAACCGAAAGCGCTTGGGATTACATGATGTAAAAGTCTCTGATTACTTGACAAACAAGTATGCTCTATGGTTAGATTTCAGAACAATTGATGAGAATGCTTTGCATGGGACTGGTCGAAAGATTGAAAATGCGAGTGAAGGCATCACTTTACAGATTGAAAAGACCGCTGAAACTGCAGGAAACTTAAACGCATATATATATCTAATAATGGACGCTCAACTAAACATACAAAACGGTCAATTTATGTCTGCATTATATTAGTAAAATGGATACACTTTACATGAAAGAACCTCACACAGCATTATTCGTTGGACCAACATCGTGCGGCAAAACGGATCGTGTTGTAAAATTATTAGAAAATGAATATCTCAATCACTTTGATTACATCGTGATTATATGTCCAACTTTGAGGTGGAATCAAACATACAGAGATCGGAAGTGGTTTTGGACTGACAACTATGTGATTTTAATTGAACTGCAAGGTCGCTTGTATGAATGGATTAAGGAAATGACCACTAATTGTGCTGGATATAAAACCTTATTCCTCATTGACGACATAATCGCTGATGAGGAATTGGACAAAAAGAGACAGCCTTTGCTCGAGTTGGCAATTAGTGGTCGCCATCGAAACCATTCGCTATGGTTACTTACACAATCATACACGGCTATACCTAAAAATTTACGACGGCAAGCTAAAATGTTATATGTGTGGTATCCAAAAGATAGAAACGATC
Source organism: Turritopsis dohrnii (assembly GCA_027922465.2). Classification (NCBI taxonomy): domain Eukaryota; kingdom Metazoa; phylum Cnidaria; class Hydrozoa; order Anthoathecata; family Oceaniidae; genus Turritopsis; species Turritopsis dohrnii. The sequence continues at coordinate 191,725 of BQMF02000637.1, read as the reverse complement.
TAGCCGCCATTCATGAAGAGAACGATGTCATTGATTCGCGAGAAGAATTGAAAAATGTCAAGGAAAAACTGAAAGGAGGGAAACACACATGCCTAGTCATGAGAATGGAACACCCAAGAACGCACGTGATTTGTTAAACAAGTTGACATATTTGTTACATGACTCTTGTAACAAAAACTATAAGACTGTTATAAGACTCCTATAAGACTACTGTAAGAGAATAATTTACGTCTCAATACAGGATCTAGAATTTTACCAATATGTTTAATCCTCGATTCAAAGCGTACTCTGTCAACAGCAGCCTCTATCCAGTTACTTCTACGAGATTCACAAGCAGAGATATAATGGACCATTACTTTATCATTAAAAGTAACCCTTTTTGTATCTTGATGGGAAAATATAATATCATCATCTGAGGATTCATCATCGAACATAATTGTTTACTTAAACAATGTTTATTTTATTTAACAACGTTAGAATATATCAACTTTATATTATTAAACATCATCATCCTCTTATAATTATTTAAGACAAAATAATTATAAGAGGATAGCAAACTCTTATACTGCAAATTTCAACAAAATTATAAGAGGATAGCAAACTCTTATACAGCAAATTTCAACAAAATTATAAGAGAGTATAAGAAAATTATAACAAACACAACAAAATGATAGAATATGTCAACTTCGTGTTATTAAGCATACTGCTGATCTCGCTATTTTACTTTTATTTTGTGTTAAAAAAATACCTCTCTCTAATAAAAATGGCGGAAACAGCGATCGATAATTTAATCAACCAGAGTTATGATGTTCCAGGTGAATTTCCACCTTCAGATGGTAAAAGACAAAAATTACTCGAGTGTGTCTTAACCGGTAATAGCAAGCTATACTTAGGGAAAATGTACACCGAAGAGCAAATTAACAAACTCAAAGATGAAGAGGTAGAAAAACTTTTTAGTATTTACGAGGCTAAACTATCAGGTCAAATGGTAAAATCCTTGGGGAAATCACTGATACGCATTTATTCGATGGGGGCTTGTGCAACGTTAGGAATAAACAATCAAGATGCGTTGAGCAATGACCTGGAAACTGACCCCTTCTTAAACTCTGCCCTTCAAAGATTTACATGTGACTTATATTATAAATTCGGCTCATTATTAGCACTACTCAGTGTTGGACTTATTACCGGGAGGCATTATATCAATGAAAGGAATTTAAATAAATCCGATGATAATATAAATACAGCAGATAATAAAAATGTCAGAAGAACAGACTCCCATTCAAGTGACAACGAAGAACCCAAAAAAGGTTGAAGCGGGTAAGAAGTTGGCGGAATACAACCGTAAAAAACGAGAACAATTAAAACAAGTGTCGCCTCAAAAAGAAATGAATAAGCTCGATGACTCTCTCACCAAACCAAATGAACAACCTATGAATTACACCTATGGTGTGGGTGGAATAATAGCTCTCGGTTTAGTTGGTGGATTTGCTTATTTTGTGTATAAAAAGAAAGAGCAAATATTACCCCGTGGGTCACCATCCACCCCCCTTCCACAAAAATCTAAAATACCAGTGAAAATCAATAAACATGAAATGGAATAAAAAGAAAAAAATGTATATATAACAAACATGGACAAGAAAAGTATCATCAACGATTTATATCATGCATCAGTCGTCTGCGTTTTCGCTATCGGCTACTCTATGCTAGGAAAAAAGGTGTTAAAAATGACACCACCCTCTATTCAAAAGTTCGACTTGGAAGATACGGGAAAACTAGTTGCCATTATCGCCGCTAGTGAAGTGACAAAGGACTACTTAATCAAACAAAAGATTTTGCCTGAAAATATCAATATCTAAATATGGCTTCTATCGCAATGATGTTGGGTGGAGCTTTGGCTAACGCTTTGGCTTTCACAGGATCAAGCTATCTGTTTTCAAGTTTATCCAAAGACAGAATCGATAAGGAAAGAAAACGTCATGATTTGGCCATAGAAAAATTACAAAAAGCACAGATTGAATGGCAGCAAAAACGACAGGAAAGGATCGATTTTATCAATAAGCAGCTCATGCTCGAAAAGAAGGCTGATTCAAAATTCGTAGAACTAAATGATGCAATGAGAGAGTACAATAGTGTATTTAGTAATCATCTTGAACCGCTACCACGAGAGCCTGTATTGAGCGACTTTTATACACCGAGTCATGATCAACATGAAAGAGAATTGGCTTTTATAGCTCTGAGTATGCTCGGTATTGGTGGAATTGTGTGGTATTTTGAAAGATGAAGACCATCAACAAAAATTATGTTACACGATACATGTAACATATACACTTTCAGATGGTTATCGTCTAGTGACAAGGTATGTATGGATCAACCCTACAATCAGAGCCCATAAATTTTGACTTAACCAACCTACAACTTCCTTAGCTCTGTTCAATATCCATGATACGATAGAGCCAATTATTCCTGGTAAAGCCTCTGCCGCTTTAGATGCTAATCTACCTAGAAGTGATGCTAACGCTTTTAGTTTATTTTTTATCCATTCCTTTGCATCGTCCTTTTTATCACCACCTTTGTCAGGATTTTGCGAAGAGTTTCCAGTTGCTGATGGTAACAAAGCCTCCACAAGGACACCGATAGCCATACCAAACGCTGTCAGAATGCTAACGATTGTTATACCTTGTTCGCGGAATAGTGTTCGTATCCTTTCACCTAATGAGGTATCTTTGTCGAGGACTTTAGCAATGGTTTCTTTGATGCTCGTTACTTGACTGTTTAATTTACCTTTGAGAATATCAATGTTCTCTTTCCTAGCTTTCAACTCTTCACGTAATCCATCCATTCTCTCTTCAACCTCTTTTCGTTGTTCGTCCGTGTATGTTGCATCGTTTTCCATCTCCTCCAACTTGTTTTTCTCTCGATCGATATGCTGTTCTATTCGAACCTTTTTCGCAACCTCTTCCTGAAGACCTCCTCGTATGTTTCTCAGCGCTTTATCCAATCCTAACAACTCACGTACAGGATATTCAAATAGATCGCCGGTCTGAGTCATTTCATGATCGATAGATTGTTGTCTAAGCGTTGAAATTAAATCTTCCGTACTATTTGCAATGTTCCCCGTAATCTCCTCAAGCTCTACATCACTCGATTTTGTGATTTTAGATGATGAAGGGAGTTCTTCTTGTATTTTGTTTAGCATAACTGCTTGTCGTGCTGTTATTTTGCCAATAGGTATATCAAACCCTAAACTACGTAACCCCTTCTTACCCAATATTCGAGCTGTCTCTCCGGTAGCCTTTAGTATTTTTTCGCTCGTCAATGGTTTGGTATTGTCTTTGTAGTATAATTCACCATCTCTAATTTCAAACTGATCGGTATATAACACCTTAGGGCATTGCTGGAGCCTTTCAGATAATCTTTTGTATATATCACCAACAAAATTTTTCAAAAGTTCAATTTTCTGATCTCCACCACCAAATGAGGTTTCACCCGTCGCTCCGCGTGTATCTATTTGTTCACCACCCGAAGTTGGTATGAGAGGAAACGTCTCATCGGTTGTTTCATCTGTCGTCATACCATGTTCTCCAAAATGATCTATGTCAATGTCTGCCATTTTATTTATTTATTTAGAGGATAATTTATTATTATTTATTATTATAACATAATCTCTCTCTCTAAATATGACTGATTCAATATACCCAAAACTACCCACTGCTCCTGAGGATTTGAATGAGCAGGAAAAGTTCAACGCGAGTATAATAAACTCCGAATTCGAAGAGTTGAGAAAACTAAAGGATAAATTTAGCATCAAGCTCAAGAGATACAACAAGGCGATAGAACGATCGATGCTACTAAATGCTAGCTCAAGCGCTATAACCATCGGCTCTGGCATCGGTTCAATTGCAACAGGGGCTACTATTATCGGAATACCTATTTCTGCAGGATTAGGTGGTGTAGCCTTAGCCGGCTCTATTTGTACCGGTCTTACCACAGCTTTCGTCAAAAGATATCAAAAGAAAGTAGAAAAAGTCATAAAATTATATGATATTGTTACATCCTCAATCGCTGTGTTCGAAACTAACATAAGTCAGGCGCTGACTAATGGGAGGATCAATCTCTCCGAGTTCCAGGTTTTGCAGAGAACATATTACAGCGCTTTAAAAAAACTCAGCTCTATAGATAGAAAGATGGATACCGAAGCCCAAAATCAATTTCAAAAAAGTTTGATGGTAGAACTTCAAAACTTGAAAAAGTCAATAACCGAAAATTCTTACTAGGATGTGCTTGTGTGTGCTCAGCGCTTATTATGACAAACGAATCGTAGCCGATGATGGGATACACACCAAACCTCTATACTAATCGAAATTCATTCACGATAACACTTATTAACGCGTTTCACGTTAATAATGTCATGGGGAAATCCCCCCTTATTTTCACCGTTAAAAATATAGTAAATTCTCGATAAAATTATGAACATCGAGGGTGTGGGTGAAATTACTCTCGCCTACTACTGAAGGGCTGTTCAGATGGTTTCAGGAAAATAACCTTGTACTGAACCTCAAAGCTGGAAAAACGGAATTTGTCATTTATGGAACTAGTCAAAAGTTAAGGACTCAGCCATCGTGTGATCTAACCATTCTCGGCTCATCAATTAATTACGCGACCTGTTACGAATATCTTGGCATCACTCTAGACCAAACCCTCACTCTATCGTGCCATACTAAGAAACTATTCAAACGTGTTAACCAAAGATTAAATTTACTAAGGAGAGTTCGTCCACAACTAACGTCAGAAGCAGCAAAAACTATATACAGATCGATGATCGAGCCAATCTTGTTATACTGCGCACCAATACATGCTGGTATCCCCGTATTTCACACCAAAGGGAAACAGATCGAGAAAAGAGCTTTTAAAATCATCGGTAAAGCAAACGATAACGATTTATCAATCAAAGTCCAACAAAGAACCGCAATTGAAGTCTTCAAATATCTCCATGGTATTAAATCAAACAATAACATCGTCACCTTCCAGAGATTTGATCACGAGATTCACACGAGGGGAAACGGAAATCGGTTGATCATCCCAAGTTGTCGTAATGAAGCTGGTAGGAAATCCTTTACCGTCCAAGGAGGATTAATTTTTAACAAAATTCCACAAGACTGTAGGAAAGAAATTTCTTTTGTAAACTTAAAAAGGTTTATATCAAATTTTAAGTTTTGATTGAGTTCAATTGCTTATGTCTAATTTGCAAATTACTTAGTGACCTCAATTTCGTTTTCAATCTCAGACTCAATTCTTTTCTGATTTATTCTTGCCAGCCAGTATGTTTTATATAGTTTTTATCTTATGTTGCAGGTCCTTCATTTATAGCAGAATTTTATTTTTCTGACGAAGTCAACCTGTGTAAATATGTTTTTAATAATAATAATAAGTTTCTGTCTCAAAGTAATAACTTCATTTTGATAAAAAATGTTACCATCGTCAGCACTATATCGAACTTATCCAGCCATTTACGCTTTTCAATGTCGTTTGAGCTGGACTGGTGAAAGATTCTTAAAAGGAAGGAAAAATTGCAATACGCGTATAACATTGAAAAAGTTGAATTTATTTCAACTTTTCACGTATCGTACCGAAACGTATCGAGATCAAACAATTTGGCCAATCAGATGTTGAATTCTAATAGGATACGCGTATCAATTTTCTCTATTGGAAAACCGGCTTAATTAGTGCAATTTACGGATAGCAACAAGAAGACTGCAAACGTCACTATGAATACACCAACCGGTTTCCACATGATACGTTATAAGGATAGTGTGTGTAATTCTCACTAACAACGAAACTATAACAGGATGTTCAAACTCCAAAAACATTCTCACAGAGGATAAGTGAAACTCCAAAACACCATTAGTGTCGCACAGAAAGCCGTATTTCAAGTTACAGTCCAATTCAGTTAAAGTAAAGTTCAAAGAAAGTGAATAAAATCCGTCAATAATCAAATTAAATATCGACCAAACGACATTGTTATCAGCGACAATCAGTAAGGATTGATAAGTATTGGAATTAATATACACAATAGTATTTAGCTATTCTAGTCTCATTAAATTAAATTAAATTAAATTAAAAAGACAGGAAAGTGCTTCGGTTGCATGCGAAAGAATAATATGAAGATTATATATTCATATGATGTTGTGAATTGTTAAAGGTTCTGTTGCAAGGTAACCTGATTAAAGACAAGTAAGCTGATATATAGGATGTTATCTATTGTGTTGAGAAATTTAGTCGCACAACATAACAGACAATGTATCAATGAAAGTTAAAATTTCATTATTTACAAATGATTTTAAATAAAGACTTTTAAATACTGAAAATTCTTCGTTGGTCGTCGCAATTAAACGTTGTTTATAACTCCGTAAAATCTAAGATGACTGTTTTATATATTTTGTCTTCAGAAACTTTTGAAAACACTTAAAATCCTCTTTGTATTCATGAATCGAGCAGGTGACGGAAAATGTAATGAATAAAAGATTAAACGCTACGGAAGCCCATTAGGGCCATCTTAACTTAACTCCATACTTAATTCAAGGATACGATCTTAAAAATAATTCTTCGATCTTTTTGCAGATAAGATAATTTTACGATAATTATTAGAAAAGAAATTATAATAATAACTCTTCGATCTTAAGATCTTAAGATCGAAGAATTATCTGCAGATCGAAGAATTATCTGCAGATCGTATCCTTGAATTAAGTATGGAGTTAAGATGGCCCTAATGGGCTTCCGTAAAACGCTCACAAATCGTTAAGGGAGAATTATTTTGTTCTATCTCCAATTTTTTTAAAATGAGAGAATTAAGGTTTAAATTTGATAGCCTCACTGAATCTTTAAGAAACCAACAAGATAACACTGCCGTTTGAAGAAGATTTTGGACTTGCTTTTAGAAAAAACTCACGGGGAAAGAATAGAATAATCCTGAAAAGCTTGAAAACAATCGGGGCTCATTTTTTTCCAAAAATGGAGATAGAACAAAGTAACTCTCACCTAACGAAATGATAAGTTTATGAGGAAGATTGAAGCTTGGTTTCCATTCAACAAGTTTCTACAAGTATGCAGAATAAGAAATAGTCTGTGATGTTAAAACATTTCAAAACCGTTTGGACACAAGCACAGAACTCGATGCTCAGAAAAAGTTCTAATTTAATTTTTGTAGCAGAAATTCTTAGCAAATAAATCTTTAAAATTTATAGATGACTTTCCAGTTGTATGTGCAGTTTGAATTATTTGCTCCTTGAACCGAAATGAAGAAATTTCACCCGCTTGCACATACTTGTTGAATAGAAACACGGCTTTATACTTCATAGGTAATGCGTGTCGATAGGTTAACCCCATGTGTTTTTGCTTCATGTATAACATTAAGGCCGCTTTCCAATTCAGCTGAGCCAACGGCGTTTTTATTAACTGTGTGGTTCAAATGAATTGAACTACCAGGAAAATGAGATTGTGTCAGTCAATCAAAAATCAGTTCGCTCATTCGTACGACCAAAGCGAATGAATGGGAAACTTTAATTCAGATTGAAAATCTAAAACACAAAAGCCCAACAACTCTTTTTTACAACACTGCACAATTGGTGAGCTATACATAAATTTGACATGAAGCCTTGTAAATGTACTGAATGAAAATATAGGCTTCTTCATCTGTCATGTGGATCACGGTTTAACGAAGTTTTATTTGTTGCTAATGGAAACAGTTGTGCGTAGTGTATGTATACTTTAGGCTGGCAGGACAAATTGGAATCAATAAAAAAAAACGAAAATTAGATATTCGTTGAGGCTTGTCATAACAGAATATGTCGTTATCTTTAAACGTTATCTTTAATATGTCGTAAATCTTTAAACTGCCATTCTCAAATACATTTTGTCTGTAATTAAACAAATTTCTTTGGAAAAAATCGGTGTTATAGATAACGAAACAACAACAAAATTAGCCATTAGTTTAACCTTTCTTCTAAATTCATTGTCATAATGTTCTGGGTTTTTCTCGTTTTCCCTCCATTTTTGTGAATGTTCTTTTGCCTTTGAAATGAGCAAAATGTGAAAGTTATTTTTATGTGATATTATAGAAAATTTTCAAAACCAAAAAGTTTCTACCTAATATTCCAGATGGTCATATTTACACAGAAATTAGAAAGTAGCTAAGAGTTAAAGATAATAAACGATCATGAGATTCCAGAAGAAAGCGTGAGCTTGTAAGAGAATTTCCACGAGAAAGTCACTCATTTGTTAACATTGTTTCAGCGCCTTTTTAATAACAAACAGCTGCTCATACTGAGACCATTTCCTGTTGGTTCCATTTCTGCTGAAATTAGCATATTGCAACCCCCAGCTTTCTATATTTTAGTTCATTATATTTTCAGTCTGTATAATAATCTTGATTCGAAACTAATTTAAATCACTCAAAGAAAAATTCTTGGATCTTGACAGTCGCGAATATTGTTCCAGGAACACATAACAATAAGTTTTTATCAAAATGTTCGAGTATTTTCGTCACGATAGAGTTATTTATATTTTTCTGCCATTAAAGAATACAAACATAAATTCCGACTTGAGTTTTACGATTCTGATATCAGTTAAAGATACAGTTTGTTGGTGAGATCTTTAACTGGAGCGTTAAGTTGCTAGTAATCTTGATATAAGCTGTAAGTTCTGCAAGGTTCAGTTAACAAAACGATTTTTTTTCAGGATATTTTGCAGTTTCTGGCAGATTCTGTTTTGTGATATAATGTTAATGTATTTATATTCAGGTTTGTTTGAAATGGAAACTTTGAAAAACTCTAAAAGAACGAAGAATCCTTATGAAGGGATGAACTGCATATCAAAGTTCTTGCTATGGTAAGTGGTCTTTGAAAGATTATTATGTCTAGTGTACTCTGTTCTTACAAAGCTGTTATGACGTACTAAAAATCAAGGACAGCTTTAGTTGAAACGTGCTAGAAATTCTATTACACTTCACGTAAATAAGTAATGGATACATCTTGTTTACATGGTTACATCATTAAATGTATAAAAATTAAGTGTATAAAAATTAAGTTTGCATTGTGACAGAAAGTTTATTTGATCAACTTAATCATCTGTAGAAAATGAGTCCTTTTGTTGTTGTTGTTGTTGTTGTTGTTGTTGTTGTTGTTGTTGTTGTTGTTGTTGTTGTTGTTGTTGTTGTTGTTGTTGTTGGTTGTTGGTGTTAGTGACCTAACTAGTAACCCGGGTAAAAGTTTTTACCAAGTTTAATTGTGTCAAATACCGTGTTCCCCCTGTGACGAAAATTTTAATTACGGATTCACGACTTAAAAGTGTACCCATGTTGTAGAGCTTGAAAAACTGATCGTTTCGCTATGACCAACCGTTAAAGAGATATCCCCGATCAAAGATTTTGATGAAGTCATAGCCGCAGTACCAAAAAACTTTTGCCCAAATGTTGCGTCACCCCATCACCCGTATCGCGAACCCCCAAAAACGTCAGTTATCCCTATTGGTTCTCGAGATATTTCCCCAAAAACGTCGCGTTCGATTGGGGATGCAATGCAATGGTTCCCCAGTGATAGCAAAAAATAACTGACGTCACGCCATGTGTTTTCTATATTTTGTGTGAAATTATGTGGCGAATCCACATTGTGCCTCTGCGTGGTTTTACGCGCAACTAAGAAGAACTTGACCATAAATTTAAACTAAATATATCACTCTCTAATATAAAACTGGGATGCACACTCGCTAATATATATAAGACTAGTATCCCGGGTAAAAACTTTTTACCGAACTTAACTTCGAAAAGGATGGGTCAAAATTGCCTTTCCCGTGAACAATCCCTGTGATGAAAATTTCAATTTAGGAATTGGAAACCGAAAATGTAACCATGTTGTAGAGCTCGAAAAACTGATCAAAAAAATGTATGGGATCGTTTCGCTACGGACCAACCGTTGCAGAGATATCGCCAATCAAATGTTTTGATGACGTCATAGCCGCAGTACCAAATTAAATTTAGGCCCAAATGTTGCGTGACCCCATTACCCGTATCGCGAACCCTAAAAAGCGTCAGTTATCCCTATTGGTTCTCGAGATATTTCCCCAAAAATGTCGCGTTCGATTGGGGATGCAATGCAATGGTTCCCCGTGATCATAAAAAACATCTGACGTCAAATGCCACGTGCTATTATACTAATCGTGAATGTGTCTTGCGTGGGCAAACTGCCGCTATATGACCACGATTAAGAAGATTTTGACCATTAAAAAACAAAAAAACAAACACTCTCTAAATTAAAAGTGGGATGCAAACACGCGGATTAGTATAATAAGACTAGTAACCCGGGTAAAAACTTTTTACCGAACTTTACTTCGAAAACATTAGGTCAAATCCACCATTCCCGTGTACGTACCCCGTACCGGAAAATTAAATCATGAAATCACGACGGAAAAGTGTACCCATGTTGTAGAGCTTGAAAAACTGATCAAAAAAATGTATGGGATCGTTTCGCTACGATCAACCGTTAGAGAGATATCGTCGGGAAAAGATTTTGATGACGTCATAGCCGCAGTACCAAATAAAATTTAGGCCTAAATGTTGCGTCACTCCATCACCCGTGTCGCCGACCCCATAAAACGTCAGTTATCCTAATTGGTTCTCGAGATATTTCCCCAAAAACATCGCGTTCGATTGGGGATGCAATGCAATGATCCCCCGTGATTATAAAAAAACTGACGTCAAATGATGCCACGTCTTTTTGGATTGATCGTGAAAAAAGTGTCTCTCGATCTACGTGGTTTTACGCGCACATAAGAGGACGATGACCGTAAATTAAAACTAAATATATCACTCTCTAAAATAAAAACCGGATGCACAATCGCGAATTAGTATAATAAGACTAGCCGGGAAGGCGACGCCGCTCGCCACCCATGTTCAACTTGGGTTGTGTTACACGCCGCCCGCAATCAACATACATTTTTTGCAAAACATTTCTTATCGGTTTTTATTTCGAAAATGAACCCGTGTCCCGTGTAAGCGTATAATTGTTGTTGTATGTACCGATACAAAAAACTGACGTCAAATCAATGATTCAGTAGAATCTGACGTCATTACAGAGAAAAAAACGTTCTCGCGTCTACGTGGTTTTACGCGCACATAAGAAGAACTTGACCGTAAAATTTAATTAAATATATCACTCTCTAAAATAAAAGTGTGACACACAACGCGGATTAATATACCTTAAGGGAAGAAATTTTCGCGGGAAAAAATTTTCGCGGAAGAAATTTTCGCGGAATTTAATTTCGCGATTTTTGTCCCTAACCGCGAAATTAAATTCCGCGAAACACGTCAAAATTGCTCAGTCGCGAAATTAAATTCCGCGAAAATTCGATTTTAGTTTTATATGTTAAATAATAAAAGAAAAAACGATACAAAACGCAAAAAAGGGGGCATTTTTTCTGTTAAGTATTTGTTTGAAAATCGAAAACCGCGAAATTTAATTCCGCGAAACATGTTAAAATTGGTCAATCGCGAAATTAAATTCCGCGAAAATCGGCCATTTTTACCATTTCAACCGCGAAATTAAATTCCGCGAAAATTTCTTCCCGCGAAAATTTCTTCCCTTAAGGTAATAAGATGGTCGTACTTACGACAGAAAAACGTAAAATCGGTTTGCTAATACAGTCCGCGTATCTCATTGAACTGTCAGAGCCGGATAAAAGTTCCAGATAGAACGACGTTTAAAAAACGAAATTTATAGCGGGATTTAAATCCTAATATGGGACCAAGGTTTTGGACGAGGTAGGGTGAAGTTTGTGTTGTGGATGTCCTGTCACCAAGCTTGAAATGCGTGAAATGATATCGATAAGGCAGAAATAATATTGACAAGCGCGTAAAGAATTAAAATGTCTCGAAAAAAGTGCCTTAAATAGTTAGTAGCATGTTTTCTATAAAAGTAAAAATGTAAATTTTCTGACAACAGTTGTTTTACTTTTTCCGCACAAAGCAATAAGTATATGTTTACACGCAAAAATTATGGATTACAAAATAATAACAATGTAATGTATTTCATCAAACAAGTAAAAGTTTGTTTTCAAGTGCGAAACGTTGGTTGCACTTTATGTCCTTTATATTCACTTTGTTTTTTTTTTCAGCTTTGCTAAAGGCCGACCTCCACTAAACAAATTTTGTACGCGCGGGCGGACGTCAATTCAATACGCATGCGTGCAAGCACACGCTGCGAACACATTTCGTTCGCAAGTAAGTAGACCAGTGGTCTACTACCAAGCGACAGCGTACGTTCGCAGAAAATAAATGATTTAATCAAAACAATTAAAACCAATCAAATGCTGCTAAACATTTTAACTGTAGTATTGTAGTAGTATTATTTTCTTCTTTTCAGTTTGGCAGTCATGTTTGCTATTATTTTTTATAATCTAAGGATTATTTGCAGATATTCAATATCCACCCACGCTGGTGCATACACCGGCTTCGTTCGTCCGCGCGTACAATATTTGTTGAGTGGAGGCCGGCCTTAAGGTCCATTGATTCGGTCCGTGCGCGCGTTTTTTATGATCTCTGACGTTGCGTATCGCTTCTTTGCTTTTTGTCCTATAGGGATCACTATTAGTGCAATTGACACTTCGCTCTCGTTACATTATATAAGATGATTTTTGATTATAAAGGGCGATTTACACTTGAGCAATATATTGTGAGCAATATTCAACAATATATTGTTCAATATTGTTCACATAATTGTTTAATATTGCTGGCAATAGTTAACAATTATCAACAATTATCTACAATATTTAAAGTGTGTGGAAGAAAAGAGCGCAAAAGAAGTATAAACCGAGCAGTATAAACTACCGAATTCGTGATCCATCATGCTGTGATACAAACTTGTCTCTCTTTCTTCTCTCTCTACTACAATTTCTACAAACATGTGCTTATTTTTGCCCCTATCACCGTATTCTTCGAAATGTTTACATTTGAAGCTTCACTTTTACAATAGAGCAAATTATCTCCATTCTTTTAAAACAATAGACACGAGTTTGATTTAAAAAAATATTGAGAGATATTGTGAGCAATGACGCAATACTTTTCCAACAATATCAAACAATAGTTAACAATTAATTAATGGTGCGTTTACACTCACAATCAATTATCAACAATATTAAACAATATATTGTTGAATATTGCTCACAATATATTGCTCAAGTGTAAATCGCCCTTAACAGTAGTACGTTGTATGATGCGTGTGTAAGCTGTGAGATTTCTGCCAGTGGTTAAAAAAGCTTCTGTGAACGAAGATATAATTGACGTTTTAAAACATGCCCCTGCACGGTTGAAGAAGAAATAAACTGAAAGAAACAGTTTTCTAGTATTGTAATTTTTAAGTGTATATATTTAAGAGTTATATTTGTTTAGAAGACGTTTAAGCTCAAATTATGCATTTATTTATTCCCATCACTTCGGTAAGGTCAAAATCTGTGCGTCCCATCATGGTTAAGCACGTTTTCAATCGTAATAAAAATGTCAGGACTGGGTCGTATGACGTCTCAGTAACGTTATAGTGACGTCGTAGAAGAATCTCTCTTTATTCCCAAACTTCGATAAGGTCAAAATCTGTGCGTTCCATCGTGATTAAGCAAATTTTCAATCGTAATAATAATGTCAGGACGTGGTCATATGACATCTCAGTGACGTTGCAGTGACGTTGCAAAAGACTTGCAGTGAAACAGCTAGGTTATAAGGAGGTCACTTGATGACGTCCTTGCGACGTCATGGATCTGACGTCACATTTTGTTGCAAATATGACGTTATGATGACCTTCTCATGACGTCGTATAAGGTCATCGTTCTACTTGATTATGGCGTCATAAAGACGTCATGGTGTTTGGTGGGAATCTATGTTCCTTTAGACGCGACATATTGGATCAGTTTTCCATATCACATGTTTATGATAGGTCCATATTGCATGACTATAATATGTTTTACCATTTAAAAATTGGAATCATGTTACGAATCAAAACGAGATTCAAATGGGTGTCTGAGTCGAAAAGAGGACAGAGAGGATGATAATGTAGTGGAAAATAAGAATGAGGGTGGTCAATTAGAGATTAATGAGGAAAATATACATTTTGAGGTAGAAAATAGAGGTGTTAATATGGGCTCGGTGAATGTTGATATAATTAGAGTAGATACTTTCAAGGATGAACAAGAGCATAGGGTTTTGCAAGAGGAATAAAAGAGAATGTTGAAAAGGGTTAGCGAAATCTATGCGAATGAACAAACGGAAAATATCCCAACTTTTAAAATGTTGAATAGAAAGAAAGTTAAACAGGTAAACCTGAGAGTTAATGGAATATTACATAATTATTTGGTTTGAAAAATGGATGTCACAGATTAAACTGCAGAGGCTTCCTCGCCAACGGACGCTTATTTGACGTCGCTTACATTTTCTGGTAATTTTGACCACATATTTGTTTAAAACTACCATAATTGTCGACTTTTTACCTCAACTTTCTACTACGACTGGAGCAGGAGTTAATTGGACCCTGGTCGTGATTGATTTTTGAGGGTAAACGAAAACCTGGTTTTTAAATTCACATTGGCAGCAAGCGGTTCGGACGTCAAGATCTTTGTACTGACTTTTGCATTACTTTTTTTGCTTTATAAAAATAAATCCAAAACTGAATTAACAAGAACTACAAAACGTGATTATTGTACCCTACTACTTCAAGACAAGCTGAGGAGAAACTACACAAAGTACAGAATTTATATACCAGTAATCTAAGAAAGAGCTGTTCTTGTTGTTGCTGTTGTCTATTTTTGAGTTGGGATAGTTGAAAAGTGTCCTGGCCCTATGCTGATAGATATTTGCAAACAAAGTAGGTCTAAAGATTTTTCACCAAAACGTACATGGGCTTGGTTCATGTTATGAAGAGATCTACGAGTTGCTAGATTCTAATCGAAGGATATATATTTTTACGAGATGTGTCATCTCTCAAATAACCTAAACGATCACTTATTTAATGTTGAAGGATATACATTCATAAACAGACCTCGTGAGAATGGTATCAGTGGAGGAGTAGCAGTGTATCTGAAGGAATCTATTATTTGGAAAAGGAGACTTGATTTGGAAAAAGCAAATATCGAAAACATCACGATCGAAATTTCTCCTCGAAAATGCAAATCTTTTCTTATAATTACGGTTTACAGACCTCCGAAAGATTCACAATATCTATCAAAAAGTTTCAATAATGACTTGAATGACATAATTACCTATGTTACGACCCATAATGAAGTGATTCTCCTTGGAGACTGCAATGTAAATTACGCTAAAAAAGACCCGTGCGATTTCAAAAACATCTTTATCACAAATGGTTTTAAACAGTTAACAAGATTCGCAAATATGCGACTTTATATTTCCCCAAAGTTGCAAAATTTTTGCCAGTTATTGCGTGTACATTGATAAT
Source organism: Turritopsis dohrnii (assembly GCA_027922465.2). Taxonomy (NCBI): domain Eukaryota; kingdom Metazoa; phylum Cnidaria; class Hydrozoa; order Anthoathecata; family Oceaniidae; genus Turritopsis; species Turritopsis dohrnii. Next base: position 176,240 of record BQMF02000637.1, on the reverse strand, counting down.
TATGAGAAAAATGTATGATGAAACAACTACAGTATAACTACCATCCACCTGATGCACAGATAAATATGTTGTCCTTACTAATCAGGAGGGAATTGAATTTAATACCGCAAAAAAACTTTTTTTGGACTTATAATGAAATGAAGATGTTCATGGTCAAATGATAAGGTTTGTTATATAATTTTTGCCGAGGAGTTAAAAAGTGAGAGGTTATTATATGGGCACTTAGCTAAAAGTTATATGACCTAAATGCGACTAATATTTCCCCTTAAACAACTGAATATATATATATATATCATCAATGTGTAAAAGAATTTCATCATAACAAATGTATAATCTTTATTGTTGCAGAAGCTTGATATCCTTTATACCGTAAACAATGTGAAACAGAACACTTGTTTTTTGTAACTCAGATAAAACTATCTTACAACATTATATTATCAGATTTGTATACAGGTGGTTTTACTGTACAAAAGAAAAGAAAATTGTTAAACCTAGTTTTAATAGCTACAGTGGAATTGTAAATAAAATGTAAATAAAATTCTCAATAATAAAACTTCTCGTAATTCTGTTTATTATCAAATTATACGCCCGCATAAATATTTTCAATAAGTAAATACTTTGGGGTAAACATCATAAGCAAATAACTAATAATCATAAGAAATCAAAATTTTTACTAACACAAATAGTACGTAGCATTTCAAATTAGGGCCGAAGAGTTTTTTTCAAAAAATACAAAAAAATGCGTTCACACTCATTGTTTATTATGTGATAAAAATGACTTTCGTAAATCCAAAATGGAAAAGAACAACAGATTTTCGTAGTGAAAATACACATCCATAACCAAACCACTACATAGCTGAAAACACAAGTTTGTGTTATGACTTGATTTAATTTACAGACTGTCTGTCATGTTGGATTGTGTTTTGATTTACGTTTGTTGTTCGTAAGAAAAATTGTCAGTATTGAAAAATAAAATATGATATGCAGCATCAAAACAGTATACATGACCATAGACTTCATTCATAGTAAACTATTTTTCTGTTGTTGGATTAAACAACTATCCAAGTACACTCGACCAGATTCTTTCAAGTTATCATTATGTGTCTCCAATCCTCTGTGTATTAAAATATTATACGTAAATGGTTTTCTGAACTTTAAATTGCATATACAACATCACATATTTATATACTTGCTGTTTTTGAATTAACATAACTGGTTGAACTGGTGGTTGTTCTCCACGCGAAAAGGGTTTCCTTCTTTATGCTGTACATCATCGTGCTTTCTTTCTCAGTTCAGTTGGGCTAACATTACATTAAATCAGGATCATACAAAATAAGTCTTCACCCTGGTTATTCAGAATGAATTTTCACCTTTGCACTGGAATCACAGCTTCAATGGTTTGTTGTTCCAAGCATTTAATTACCAATATCATCATCATAACACATATTGTTATCAACACAAAAACAAAAACACATAATGCCAATCTTTTTTTGTTTTGTTTTGTTTTTTACACGTTCATTCAAAAGTCTTTAAAACTTTTTAAGAAATAAAACGATTTATTTCCATCATTTAACGTTTCATTTATTGAATCATTAAAGCTAGCAGAACACATCTTCAAAATCCCATCTGCACTGACACTGACTGAACTGAAAAGATGGCGTACTACTTTACTGAAGACTAGCCCCTAATCTTACCTACCTTGGCTAGGCCAGAGTTCAATACTGAACTGCGGCTATAAAAGTGAACGAAAAGAAGGAGGAGGAGGAGAAGAAGGAGAAGGAAATGCCGGTTTTAACATATATTTCGCCCTACGGGGAAATATATAATTAAAGAAAAGACCAAAACAACACAACAATCATCTACATTAAAGGCCGACCTCCACTTGTGCGATTTTGCCCGTACGTACGTACCCGGCCAGTTTTGCACATGCTCAGTGACAACTAATGCTCAACTATGTTTGCCGTCAACGGTCAGATTTTGTGCGTTTGGAAGTAGGATTCGATTCTACTTTTTCAGGCGGCCGCGCGGCCATTAGCGTGTGAGTCAATCAAATTTCAAGAAAAATGCAAGCATTGCAAAAGATTGTAAACATTGCGAAATAAAGAAACATTCAACACCTGGTGTTTCTTTATTAACTGGAGATTCAAATTAATTGGCCGCGCGGCGCCGAGCGGACGTTCGTACGTGCGTACGCACAAGTGGAGGTCGGCCTTAATAGACATCATAGAGACTACGTCAGCCAACACAATTAAAACCCCTTTTTTTATATCTGCTACTTTCTCAGATCATGACATGGTTGGCTGTATCAGGAAATTGCATAACGTCAAATATTCTGAGAAATGTATCAAAACAAGAGACTTCCAAAAGTATGATCGAGTAAAACTTAACAGCGGCATAAAAATGCTGACTGGACGTCGGTGCTCAACGTGACAAATGCCCATCGTGCTGTCGCACTTTTTAATGACATTCTACTTCCCATTTTTAATCGTAATGCCCCGTTCATGGAGAAAAAGATCAAAAGCAAACCTTGTCCGTGGATTGACAGCGCTACAAAAGTAAAATTGAAAGAACGCGATCAATGTCTTCGGAAAGCAAGGCAAACGAACAACGACGAACACTGGAAAAGATACAGATCACTTCGAAACAGCTGCAGTAATATGTTACGTAAATCAAGATCAACGTACTACGAAAACCTGCTGACAGAACATTAATACGACGCTAAAAACTTCTGGAGCATTATCAAAAAGATTTTCCCTGTATCTAAAACCACACCAGTTGAAGGAAATTCCGGAAATGCAGATAAAACAAACATTTTTTAGAACTACTATTACAGTGCAGTTGGAAAAATCAAATCAGCTTCAATACAATTAATGGATTTCACATGGAGGAAACCAACAAATATTCTTCCCAAAACTTTAAAAACATTTAACTTTTCATACGTGTCAACAGTGTCTGTGCGAAACCAACTGGAAAGACTGAAACGTAAAAAGGCAACAGGAGTTGATGAACTTACCACCTCAATGATTAAAGACGGCTATTGCGCCAATTCTTTTTAATGTTGTAAATCTATCGCTCAAAACAGGAACTTTTCCAAACTCATGGAAAATCGCAAAAGTTACACCAATCCATAAATCAGGTCCTGTAAATGCTCCTGAAACTATAGGCCAATATTGGTACTGCCCGTACTTTCAAAAGTCATCGAAAGAGCGGTACAAACACAATTGATGGAATTTCTCGAGACAAACAACCTTATCGATTCGGGACAAAATGGATACTGTAAAAAGCACTCAAGCGGGGAAGCAGTTACAAAATTATGTGACGATATTAGAACTCAAGCAAGTAATGGGTGTCTGGTTGGAGCTGTCTTTGTGGATCTTAGTAAAGCATTTGACACTTTAGGCCATAGCAATCTATTACAAAAACTACAGTCATATGGAGTACGGTCAACAGAACTTGAATGGTTCACATCGTACTTGTTCATCCGACGGCAAACAATATGCATTGGTTCAAAACTTTCTGAAGAGAAACCAGTAACATACGGTGTTCCTCAGGGATCCATATTGGGTCCATTGTTGTTTCTGATATTCCTCAACGACCTAAGAGACTCGATAACCTTTTCATCGTTGCTGAAGTATGCAGATGATACTTTCCTCTATTACCCAAACAAGGACTTTAATACAATTAATGCCTGCCTAAATCAAGGTCTTGAAGCAATGTCAAGCTTCTGCAGAGAAAATGAGCTAGTAATTAACATGAAGAAAGGGAAAACCGAAGCTTTGCTGTTCGGAACTGCCAAACGAATTGGTAGTAAGAGTCTAACATTAGCGATCGACGGAAACAAAGTAAACGTAACAGAAAGATATGTCTACCTGGGTAATGTTTTGGACAGTACTCTGAATTTAAATGAAGATTTCGCGTCAAAATTTAAACGAGCAGCTACTCGAATCAATTTGCTACGTAAGACGAAACACCTACTTACTACAAAAGCAACTGAAAAGGTCTTCGAAATGATGATTGTTCTAATTATAACATATTGTGGCAGCCTTCACCTCTATTGACAGAGACCCAAAGAAGACAGCTTACATCGTAGATCACTTGCCTTTGCTGGTGCAAAACTGTATAACCAGCTTCTACTTGAAATAAGAACTAAAAAATCTGTTCATATTTTTAAATCGAAAATCAAGGAATATTTTAAATCTTAAGTGTTTATATGTGTATAAAACAAAATATCTTTTATTTCTTATTCTTTAGATTATTCTAATGCTTGTTTTCTTGTACATAAACAGTACCTAGTCATCCTGTTTAAATATTTATTTTAATTGGCATAGTAGTTTCACGAGATAGGCGAATGTCAGTTTCCGATTTTGTTCATCATCTTCATCCTCCAACTTTTCGTGTTGACGTTACACGGTGGTATAGAATTATTAGCTGACTTTGCTTTTTTTTCCCGTTTCAAAGCATGGTACTGTAAGTGGAATGTTTTTTCGTATCTCTTTCCTAATTTATTATTATTTATACTATGTTATTTAGGAAGTTCGTATGATAAAATTGCTAAGACATTTTTCATATTACTTTTGTGTTGTTTTAGTGCAGTGAACGACTAGGATTTTAAAGCACCGCTTGAAATCTGAAATTTTGCCATCAACATTTTATTCTTGTATATATGTTTTAGCTGTAAATCTTTCATTCGATAAATTTTATTCAATGCACTGATTTTTGGCGGATCTTGCCTTAAAAAGATTTTAATTGGATTTTTGTGTATGCAAGAAAGCCTACAAATTGTCGTTCTTCGTGTTTTCCTTCTTTTTTCTGTCCTCCAAACCTGGTGTGATCATGATCAATAAAACCTTCTTATATTTTTTTCTTGTTTTTTATGTAAACTTTGGCTATTTCTTGTTTCGAATCAAAGTTTGAAACACAGTTTTCTAATGGATTTTTCGCTTTAATTTTTTTTTTGAAAAAGTTTTTTTTTTCTTTTGGCTCTTACAGAATTTCTTTAACAAATGTTATCTTATTTTGATTATAAAATATGTATCCATGGTTTCAGTTCACACATTTCTTTTGTTTGTAGCCAATACTTTCTGATATTACTTGTTAAGCCTTAATTACACTTTTTGAAAGGTATAAATTAGCATCAGTGTGACATAGGACTAAGACATAACAAATAGTAACAAAGTTTTTCTTTGTTTTTGTTTCCGTTGTATAGCTTGCAATGTATAGCTTGCTGTGTGTACAAATTGGAATGCTTGAGTGCGGGGGCATTTTTAGCTAAAGCTACATGCTAGTAATAATAATAAATAGGTTGATATATGCAGAGGCATGGATAGCAGCTGAAAAACTAGACATGTTTAAAGAAGGAGATGACAAGGAGAAGAACAAAAAGAAGGAGAAAGAGAAGCCATGGTGGTAAAGGAGGGTAGAAAGGAATGTTGTAGAATGGAAGAAAGATCTGGAGAGGAGTTTCGTTAGAGTGGAAAGTTGAAAGATGATATTTTGAAAAAAGTAGATAAAAAATACAAAATCCTTGAAAAAAAATACCTTTCTGTTAGCACAATGTCGAAAAACAAAATACAAACAGGAAGTGCCAAAGTCAGGAATTTTGAAAACAAAGTTCTCCAGCAAAGACAAAACCAACTATTTAAAAGCAACCAGTCTCAGTTGTATAAGGAGTTGAATGGTAATACAAATCTTAGTAACCCAGCTCCAAATGCAGATGAGGCTGTTAAATCTTTGGTGTATAAGAAAGGAACATATAAAAGAGGCAGGGTCGCAAGAAGAGGTTCAAGGGGAGTTAGGAGGGTGTAGGCAACAGTATAATGTTTTTATTGCGGAGGGAAATGTTGTTAAGAGAATCAAGAAGGGTTCAAACTGGAAAGCAGCTGGTCCGGATGGAGTTCGAGGATTCTGGTTTAAAAACTTCACTTCTTTACACCATGTACTAGTAAGTGCATTACAGAAGTGTGTAAACAAAGGGGAAGTTCCAATATGGATGATGAAAGGAAGGACTGATCCTGCAAAGGGAGGTGTAGCCAGCAATTACAGACCTATAGCGTGTCTGCCACTGATGTGGTAGATGCTAAGAGGGATCTTTGCAGATAAAATTTGCGATCATCTTCTGAACAACAACATCCTTCCTTGTGAACAAACAGGTTGCAGGTAAGGGATTAGGGGGACAAAGGACCAATTGATCATAAATAAATTGGAAAGAAGTCAAGAGGTTCCAAAAGAATGTGGCCATAGCTTATATAGACTACAAGGTAGCTTACGATATAGTTCCGCATTCTCGGATTTTAGAAATGATGAAGCTTACAGGAAAAGCCAGGAATGGGTGATCATTGCTTAGGAACAGCATGGGTAGTTCGAGTACGGTCTTAAACAGTGGTGGAAAGGACCTACGAAACGTACATATAGCATGAGGAATATTCCAAGGGGATTCGTTATCTCCACTTTTATTTGTAACTATAATGATTCCATTGAAAATTGTGTTGAGAAAGAAAAAAATGGGGTATGAGTTTAGCAAAGATGAAAGAGGGAATTTGTTAAATCATTTATTGTTTATGAATGGAGTTTGGACTAGATAAGTGTGGGATGTTGGCAATTAGGAAGGGGTGAAGGTGAGATCAGAAGTTATCACTATTCATGTTAAATACAGTTATCACTCTGTATGTGAAACCCTGGATAAATCGAGCCATTTTTCAGGGTCACTTTGATTTGCTTCATCAAACTCTCTTAACTCTCTTAACGCATTGGTGGAAACCCCGATAAGTGGAACATTCTTTAAGTGGAAGCATTTTTCTGGTTCCTTTACACAAGTTACATCTTTGTAAATGGTACTTTTTTGATTTTTAAGCTTTTAAAATTAAGCCTATGTGTAGAAGAAGATTTAATACGTTCATCGATCTTGCAAGTGTCTTGGTTAGTCGAAAAAGAGTCACTTAAAAGAGGCATTCATTCTCGATTTTTTTCAGCAGACTAAAAAATTGTAAAATTGTAAAAATTGTAAAAAGTGACCATGTTAAAGTAAATCTCATAAATTGAACTCGCTATGCTTTATTTTATCCCTTCTGGAAACGTTTGCACCAGCATTTTTAAAACTTTCAAATTCTTTTCCCAGAAATAAGTTATTTTTGGACAGAATTAATTTCTTTTTTAAAAAATCGTCGGGTAAGTAGAACATTATTCGCTAAGTGTAGCTTATCAATTTTTGGTCCCATGAAAATCGTACTAATCGAGCTGCTACTGTAGCAGATGTTACCGGAGTTTTAGTTTGAACGTGAATATCGTGATAAACGAAAGATGCTAAAAGATTGTCCATTAAAACAAGCAATTTTGAAACTGATAACCAATTTGCAATTCGGGGACAAAACCGGATACTGAGTAGTTTTTCGATGATAGACAGAAAACAAAATAAATAAGATTTCCTGCTACTCTGAAATCTTAGTAATGCTTTGAATCAAAACGCGTCCAATAGATATCTTAGTTAAAATGACCTTAGAAACAACGATTTAGGAGAGCGTATACTATACCTCGTATTTTATGAAGCATCTTAAAATTGTTTTTCTTGTTTAATACATATTTAGTTGTCATCCTAACCACCTGTTGAAAAGCGTTTGAAATAATACTGATAACCAATATGATTTTAGCCATGTTAATAAGACCTACCTGACTGCTAACAAGAGGGGTTTGGAAAGTATTGACATTTTCGAAATAACAAAGGATCAAGAAACGAAGTATCTAGTTGACAAGCTTGAATGGTAAGAAAGTCTGCAAACTTCTTTCTATCAACTGTTTGGCTTTGACAACATTCATATCTAAAAGATTTTGATCTAAAAATGTATTTTGAAAATGATTTGAAAATAAAAAATGCTGCCGATTACGTTTGCAAGTCAACAGCATTTTTATTGACTTTAAGACACCCGTGGTGGAGTAAAGTATTTAAAATACCCGTGGTTTCTCCTCCTCCTCCTCCTCCTACTACTACTCCAAGTTATGAGCGTTTTAGTGCAACGTTTACATGACATCGTTGCCGAAATCGCAAATTTGGTCAAATTCGGACTTCCAGTTGACCAATTTTCATGAAAATTTGCACAGAGCACAATTGAAAGGTGCTGATTTTGAATTTGACAATGATTTTGCCAGATTTGACTAAAATTGGGGAATTTAGGCCAAATTTGGACCAAATTTCGAAAGTTCTTCAATTTTCATGAAATTTTGCACAGATCACATTTGAAACGTGCTGATTTCGAATTTGACGATCATTTTGTCAGATTTGACCAGAAATTGGTCATTCGGGCCAAATTTGGACTTAGAAAGTTCTGCAATATTCATAAAAATTTGTTCAACGCACAATTAGCAGTTGTTGAGTTTGAATTTGCCAGTCATTTTTGTTAGATTTGAACATAATTTGGCAATTCGGCAATGTTGTATTTTTGAGACTAGATATGCATCGTTGTGTTACGTCCTGAAGTCTTCAAGCCAAGCGGCTTCTTGTTACATATAACTTAAAGGGGGGTTTACATCTAAAAATTCTTGAAAAATGTTTATTTTAAGTTGGTGTTGTAATGAAATTATTTCCCTTCAATAGTATTACAATTTTTTATATTTGCACCGGTTTTTGGCGCATTTGTTTTCAAAAACCAGTCGCCACCGCACATGGGAGATACCAACCTCGAACCCAGGGTTTTTGCATTTTCGATATACGGATAGCGGCAAAGAAGACCTTGGCGAACGCTGGTCACGTGACATGAAAACTACACAAAATCTGTGTAATTTTTATAAGAGGTGGCCAGAAGAAATTTTGTCTCGTGCATTCAGTTTTTTATATAGTCACATTACAACCAATACGGAGACCAAATATAGTTCGTCGAGTTCACTCGAGCTCATTTCTGCAAAACTTTAAAGTTGTTTACATATTTCCAAGACTTCAACAGCATTCTGGAAAGACGGTGTTTCTGATTTGATAAAGATTTTATTCGTTATCAAGGTTATTACATTCGAAAACCTTGAATGATAAAAGTGAGATTGCAAAATTCGTGTGGTGTTGTGTGGATTTCTTTATCTTTGTGACGAGCTGTGGTGTTTATTTTGGAGACACATACAGAAACCATGTATAGAGTGGACAAAAGTAAAAAATGAACAGAAAATTAAAAATTGAGTGTATTGAGGTTCAATCTTTCACAAAAGAAAATATAAATAGCCAATAAAGGCACACAAAACATAAAAACAAACTATGAAGATAATACATAAACAACAAAATACAACAGTACAGTGGTGAGAGAAGATTCTCATTTGGGATGAAGAACTTATTCAAATATATCAAATGATTCTACATTGTTATTTTTATCAAAATTTGCGAAGTTCACTGGTCAGTAGATGTATGTCTATTTCGAAAAAGCTCTATAACTTCTTCTTGTAATTGTCCTAAGTATTATCAAGTATACGTTTGTCAAATATGGAAGACAGAAAAACACAACTTGTAAAATTTTCACACTTTTTTAACCTTCTTGAAGTCTTCCTCAAGTGCCAAGTGTCAATATATACTTATTAGTATACTTTAAATTGATGTTTGTTGATATGTTAACTATCCTTATTATTATATATACTGAAAAAGAATTATTTTTATTATGAATTCTTGTAGGATCTTGTGTAGGATCTTGTCAGGATTTTAACCAGATTTTAACATATGTTGAGTGAATTTTGTTGCGTTAGTTTCAAGGTTAATATGTGGTTGAAAACAGGATGGTATTCTGTATGAATACTGATATTTCAAATTTCAGGGAAATTGTTTTTTAGATTGTTATCTTCCCTTAAATCGTCTCAGTCGTTCTTGTCAGCCCATTCTTCTGTCTCTGAAGGTACTTAATACATGACAATTTGTAGGATTTTTATAACCAAGCTATGTGACGTATAATAGTTTTAAATCATTAAACGGGATCTTGAATCCATTATGGCAGATGGTTTAGTTTTAAGTAGACACTGTATTGTTGTTAAGTGTTAAGTTTACCTTTATCCCTTTATGTATTTTGCACGATATACAGCTTAAGATATAGAATTCTTAAGTCAATATACCTTTTTATGAAAATCCTGCAAATTGTCATATACCAAAAAATAAAAATTAGATTAAATTATGCTCTTGAATTTTAGCACATGTGTGTGAGCCTACAATTAAAGATCTTAGAAACTATGTTCTCCTAAAAAGACTGCCATAATTATTATCACTGTTCTGTTGTTTTATCAGTCAAAAGAGCATGAAAATTTATCTTGTTCACTGGTTGATTATTTTAAGAACATTTTGTTGTTAGCTTTTATCATTGTAAATACATAATGTTACCATACCAGTGCTTTTTGAATTGAAATGATAGCTAAAATAATGTTATTTTGTAGTTCAATGACCAACAACTTTGTTTAACGATATATTTCGACTTTATTCAAGTCATCATCAGGTAAATTCTAAAATAGCAATTAAATCGGTTAATACAGATTTAAAAACAAAGTATTCACATACAGTGTGTCCACGAGAAAGTGGGCACCTTGTTTAAAACATAAATAACTTTTCGAGTTTTTAACAATACAATGCGGTTTTTATACCGTTAGAAAGAGGGGTGTTTGAGCTTTCCAAAAATATAAGTTGTTATTTATAAAAATTTTTATTTTAAAACATATTAAGTATTTTTTGTTTCGATACGCTTGTTAATTTTGTAATGATCAATAAAACAGACTTTTCACGAGCAATTGACCTTTTGTTTCGTTGAAACAACCACTGTTGTTAGTGTTGTGCTAATTTTGTCACGAAATTTTTTGAAAAGACACAAACCTTTTTTCATTGTGTAAACTTACCTTAAAGTTTTTATTATGATTTAATAATTTCATATTCCCAAGCATTGCCAAAACCTTTATAAGCGAGAAAGCAAACTTTTATGAAATTCATTCAATTATGCAGTTAAGTTTCATGAGACGAAAAGTTATGTAGCTGTTATTCAGGCTTTTAGACAGCAGTTTCTGGGTAGAAATCCCCCATCAAAAAGCACGATTCAAAGTTTTTAAAAGTTTGTAAAAGAGTTTTAGAAATGAAACTTCCATGTTTCAAGCTTGTAAAAACGTAAAGTTTTCGTTATGTAAACGCAGATTTATTACAATATTTTAGCTTTTTATGATTTCCCATGCTACTCGAGTCGTTAACAGCTATTCAAACAAGCGTTAATTGATCGTTATTGATTTAATGTCATGGTTTCATGGTAAAATCGATTATATTTCCCGAAAAATTGGTTTTTCTGTGAAAAGGATCATATATTTAGAAAGAGCAAAACATTTTCTTTCTGTTAATATAAAAATTGAAAAAAACAAGCACGAAAAACAAAAGATATGCTTATTAAAAGTTAGGTGCCCACTTTCTGGTGGACACACTGTATATGCAACATACGTTCACTAAATTAAAATAAAAACAAAAATTTTTTTATTAAAATTTTAATAACAGAGTATGGCTTTTGAACTCGTCTTTTGTGTTTAATGACGGTTTAATCTCTTTAATAAATAGAGCTTCAAAAATCAATAATTGCCTTTGGGACTTTGAGTTAGCTAAAACTTTAGTTACTTTGTTATTTTGAATAATTAAATTTTTAGACTCCAATTCTTATCTTCCTCAGCAGTAACTCGGATGATTTCTTCTTTTTGCTCGAAAATCCTGCGGTCGTTGTAATATTTTCAGCCAATAGAATTCATTAATTCAGTAGCGTTCACCAGGGTCTTTTTTGCCGCTATTCGTTTATCGAAAAGGCAAGAGACCCTGGGTTCAAGGTTGGGCAGATACATTATAATGGATAATATCCATTAAAATGAATGTTCTGTGATAACATGTTGCCTATTCCATCTGCCATCTTCTTACTACTGTTTTACACATTTTTCTATTAAAAAAAATTACATTCCCACTTGTTGTAACTTGAATAGAAAACACACACACACACACACCAAAAGATTTTCCTTGCACTTGACCTAGATAGTAGTACTGACCTAGATAGGGATGCTTTAATAACAAATTGGCAACCCTTGTGATCAATTATTTGCCACTTATTATTTTTGGATGACGTCATCATCCAAGACGTGGTTTTTGTCCCTGATTTTTCCCTCATATGTATCTGGTGATCTAGGCATCTTCAGATATATGTTACATCTGTTTTGATCTGTTTTTTGCGTTGCTTTTTTGAATATAAAAATGTTTTGCTTTGGTAGTGGGCTATAGCCTAAACAGATTTTTTGGTACTTTTTCCTCCTTTGTCAATTTGGAATGATTAATTTATGATTAACACATGATTAATTTTCGAGATGTTTTCTGAAAAAATTGATAGAAGCCTATCAATCGCCCAAGTGGTCATAAATAGACAAATGACTTAACAAAACTTACAATAAACAATAATTATTTCCAGACACTTGCGAAAAGCTAGGCATCTGACAGAACTCGTTGTTTGTTTGTTTATTTTTTTGCCTATAGATATCTTCTATCAATGTGCATTCATCTTACACAAACGTTCACCAATCAAAATCTCAGTTACAATCATCAAAGTTTGTTTCTACGACGTAACTCCAAAGTAAATCATTCTGTTTCCACATGGAGGTATGAAACAGAAGGAGAACGAACTCAAAATCTGCTATTGTACTATCCGTGATGCGCTGCATTGTTTAAGTCCTCAGTGTGTAATAACATATAATTGCTATCATCTTGCATAATTTTTATAATTTTGGCGTTCTTGCGTGAAAATTTCGTTCATATCAATTCTCCAATGTGATTAAAGATCGTTAGGGTAAAGTTCTTAGCATGCATAATCTGTAGGAATTGGGAGAATTATGCAAAAACGTCACAAATATGCAACGAAAACATTGCAACTTTAGGTCTATATATCTCGTGATCCCCTCAAGCAGTTTCGCCGAGCTTCAGTTTTTGAAGAGAGAATAATCCTAAGTTTTTGCACGTACCGCGGCACTATCGAGGCGCATTTAAGTCAGAAGATATGTAGATTGGAACTTATACATGAATTACGCGATATCTTCAACTCTGTATAAAAACATAGATTTTCATTTGTTTCTCAAGGAAGCTTTAGGTTTAATAATCTGCTTGTCACTATGCAGCAAGTTGATCCGTTGTTATAATGGATGATATTTGGTTTTTAAATTGTCGTTAATTTTTAAAAAAGTATTCGTTTGACCGACAACCAGCCGAAAGCGCATCACGGATGACATCAAAGTGATACCGCAATGAATAGAATAGTCATTATCTTAATAATAAAAAAAATAAGAGTTCGTTCTCCTTCTGTTTTATACCTCCATGGTTTCCACGAGGCAGCTCTTATTGAAAAAACCTTGATGATTTTGAACAATGTCGTCTGTTACACGGAAATGTGTAGTAGTTAGTTGCACACCGGAATTCCTCAATTTCTCTCTCAAAAATGTTTTAAATCACTAGTTAGGGTTTGAAGGACAGAGTAACATAATAAGGCATACGTAGGTTGCAAATTTTCAACACATGGTGTTTATCTTTCATTATTTGCATAGAGTTTCGGATTTGTTTTATTCTGGACGAACAAACAATGTGAAATCGGAAAAAAATTCGATATCCGAAAAAAGTTGAAAAATAATAGACGACAACGAAACCCTATTCCAATAGTCAGGTGGTTAAAGTGGCTGACTGGAAAGAACAACTTTTTCTTTCACATCTCTAAAGAACTTATGAGGGACACAAATTATTGTTTATTGGAAGATTGAATGAGCTGTTCAATAAGCGTAAATAGCTAAGCCAGGATATATAGTCTGGCCTTAAAAATGTAGAGTAATGCATTTGTAGACTATAAATCGAACAATGTATTTGCAATATATTTCGATATATTTATTATATCATCAGTCTAGAATCAAGGCATAAAACAGTTAAAAATTTTTTTTTTTACATATCATACAACCTATATGACACTATCTATACTAAATAAAAGTCATACACAAGGTGTCTCAAAATGATTGGAACAAAAAAGGGTATCTTATTTTCTGGCAGCATTAAATTTTAAAACATAATAAATCTTACACGAGGAGAAAGCACTGAAAAAGATTTTTCAAACGCCGTATTTTTTATTCATGAAATGGAAAAGGATAAAGAATAATCGACGAAAGAACATACGAAACCGACTGTTGAATCTTTAAAAGTCAATTATCACAAGATTTAATGACTCATCACTCTTTGTTTCAAGGTGTTGAATTCATTGAAATAAAAGACTACAACTATATCTCTTCTTTGAGAATTCTACCCCGATGGTTGCAAAAATTATGTAAGCGTACAGTCTTTTGATACTGACATTTTTATAAATTGATTTTATTGTGTTGTTTAATGTATTGTAAAGGCGTGAGTGAGGGAAAAAGCATGATTTTTTATATCCTTAATCTCAGTGCAAACATTGTTTATTTCGGTATCAAAGTACATATTTTTAGAAAACCATGAATCTGCTCTATCAGAAAATATCAACATTATTATGAAATAATAATAATTTTAGGTTGTTGAAACTAATAAAAAAGGGGTGTGTATTTTATATTTGAAGCTTCATTGTCAGACGGCTGAAGCTACGCTTGTAGTTTTTGGCGTTTTCAAATCATAACATATCAATCTAAAAACGTTTTTTTTTCTTTTTTCCTAAAATTGTGTATTTTTGAAGATATTTTCACTTGAAAATGTCTGTTCGAGCAAATAATTTGATGGTAAACAAAATAACCAGAAGCTTAAACATTTTATAAGAAACATGTAGAAAAAGTTTCTATAAAAATTGATATTTCGACCTTACTTTCCAAAGGTCATCATCAGAATGATGATGAAAGGTCATGATCAGTTTTTCATCAAGCCATTTTTAGATCATTCATTCAGCTTGAATTATTGCTAGATTTCCAACTCTGAGCTCTTTTCGTTCTTACATTGGGGCTTCAAATGTATCAATCACTTTCTTAAAAAATAAACACGCCGAAAAACCGTTTTAAAGTTTTTATAGAATTTACAACTAAACATGCAGAATATATAATCACTATGGTAACGTATACTGGTATTTTGATCGCTCGTTTTAAAATGAATGACATCTGTGTTTATGTTCATTAATTTTTATTTGATCGTATGCTTTGTTTATTGATACTTGATTAATGACGTGATAAAAAGGAAAAAGAACGTTTTAACTGTATTAATGAAAAATAACAAGTTTCCAATTTATTTTACCAAAAAACAACTGCACCATACAAAAGTTCAGGTCATTTTACATTTAGTAACGCTTAAGCTTGGTTATCTGACTTTTAAAAATTTAACGATCGGTTTCAATTTTTTTGCTTCCATGTTTCATTATCCTTTCTTCATCTATTTGCGAAAAATACAGTATTGCAAAGATCTTTTTCAGAGCTTTCTCCTAATATAAGATTTATTATATTTCGAAAGACAACTTTGCCAAAAAATAAGATACCTTTTCTGGTTCTAATCATTTTGAGACTCCCTGTAAATCGAAATGTATTGCAAATACATTGTTGGATGTATTGTCTATGATTTTGGCACCACCATGTTCTTGACTCAAAGGTAATTTAAAATAAGCCGTCTTTTATGTTGTTTTTTAGGGAATGGAAGAAAGAACTTCTTCAAAAGAATAATAAAAATAAAGAACCAAGGCTTTTTTGGTCTATGTTGCGAATGGCAGGGCTACGAATTTTTTTTGTTGGATTCCTGTTTTTACTTATAGTAGGACTTAACATTAATTATGTCACATAATCCTTGAAATAGACCTTTCCCGAGTTTATTTTTTATCACACTCCGCCTCGTTTTCAATTGCGTTACTATAACAACCGAATCTCTTGTGCTCAATCATTAACACTATCACAATTATTACACTTATTGCACATTACTGAAATGAGTCCCGTGACATTTCGTTACCATATTAACCATTGCGAAAACGAGGCGGAGCTTGATAAAAAATAAACTCGGGAAATGTCTATTCATTTTTGACGCCTCTCATTAAGGTATGCCAAGCGTTCAACCAATGTGTGTTCAGGCAAGCATATTCATGCTAAAGCTGATAATACGACATCGCAATTAGGGTAAACACACACTACCGGCTGTGAGGCGAAAATAATTGGGATCTATATTTTTATATCACTTCCTTTGAAGAATCAATTTTCCGTTACAGGAATCACTCCGGATTACGCAAAGCATTTGCCTGAAAAACCTTCTAGAAACGCTTTCCGCTAAAGGCGCTCGAGAAAGCAACAATGCTTATTATTGGGTAACGGGGATAACTTTATGTCTTCTTATATCCTGGAGTTTAGTTCATCCAGCATTTTTATCTGCGGAGAAACTAGGATTATCTTTAAAAAGTGCAGCTGTGGCGTTGATATACAAAAAAGTAAGTTATTATTTGTTTTTATGTGGAGATCTTGACAATTTTATTGCAATGACTTTGTGTACCTTTCTTGTAGGCACTAAGATTGAATAGTGCTTCAATGGGTTCGATAACAACAGGTCATATCGTCACGCTTATTTCAAGTGATGCTCATAAATTACAGGAGGTGAGCTGAGAAGGTTGTGTTTATCTTCTGCTTCGATTTCAAACATGGCTATAAAATGTTGAAGCGCATACGTTTAACCGAGAAAATATCTGCAAAATTCCAACATTGTGTTTCTGTAACAGAAATGAACTGTTAAACTTTGATCTGTACCAAGGGTTTGAAGGTAGCAAACTACATATGGATTGGTCCGTTGCAACTTATAGCTGTTGTCGTTATATTGTGGAGAGAACTTGGTCCATCATCTATGGCTGGAGTCGGTGTGCTATTACTGATTCTTCCAATCCAGGCTTGCTTTGGGAAGTTTTTCGCTTATATGAGGTATAAAAAGTAGCAAAATTAAATATACACTTACATACTTACATATCTTAAATTCTGAAAAGTGTTTTATTCTTATAGGTTGAAAACGGTATTGAATACAGATAAACGGGTTAACAAAATGAATGAGGTGATCAGTTCAATGCACGTTACCAAAATGTATACATGGGAAGATTCTTTTGCATCTGCCATAAATGCTTTAAGGAAGTATGATTAATCTTATTACAACATTGTTGTCAGCTTATGCATTTTTGTTTTCAATGTTCAATCCAAAATACTAAAATGATTTTAGAGCCGAGTCAAGCAAGGTTATGAAAAGCGCAATGTTTCGTGCAGTCAACTCGTCTGTGTTCACACTTTCTCCATATTTTGTATCTCTGGCTACATTTTCTGTGCTGTACTATCACGGGGATGGTTTTTCGTTAGCGTTAGTGATTTTAACCATGTCGCTGTTTTTCACAATACAATTTGGAGTGGCTTATTATTTCCCATTGGGCATTCAAAACTTGATGGAATTTTACGTTGCTTGTAAAAGGATTGAGGTGTGGCTATGTATACACTTCACATAAGATATCGTAGAATTGAGTGCAATCACTGATTTTGTAGAGATTTTTCTGCACTATTTGTCTTTAATTTGTCATCAGAAGACTTCTGGAGGAATCTTGATTTAAAGAAATATTTAACTTTCAAAGTGTTTTGATTGATTATAGAAGTTCTTGCAGGAAGAAGAAATTCAAAGCATCAAAAACGAAGACAATGTTGAAGTGAAAGAGTCTTCTGAACCTTCCCTTCTCTTTGATAAAGTCACTGCTGTTTGGACTAAGGTAAAGGAATCATACCATTATCTCTGAGAATTGTGAAATCTCATTAAATTTTGATAAAAAACGATAAAATCTTGCGCAAATATATTGTTTATGACGTTATCTTATTTAGGCAACTAATGATTTCACATACAAAAATCTGTCATTCAAAGCAGATAAACTGGTAAGTTATGTTGTTATCAAATTCTCTTCAGTGGTTTGCAAACTAACTATTAAACACAGTCGTAATATATGTATGGGCTTGCGTACCAATAATTCATGAAATATTACTTTGCAGCAATGCATATTCCTTGAGTAGGTTATTAAAAAGAAAGAGTGCAATAAATTTGCAGTTTTTGAATTATCTGTGATTCCATATCTGCAACAGGACCTTTTCAACATTTATTTCTCCGACAGTGTAAGATATTGCCTTCAGATATTTTGAGATAATAACCTTACAAATAACAATAATAACATTATTTCTTTTACAACGATATACACTACTATGAGCTTTTGCGTTCTTCCCGGACACACGAACACATTACGAACGCATGAAGAACGTATAAACGTTCTTCATTAGTCAATGAAGAACGCATATGAACGCATTGTGAACGCACGAGCGTTCTTGAAGAATGCATAAAGAACGTCAAGATACTTTCATGTAATTTGTGAATGCATAATGAACGTATTGTGAACGCACAAACGTTCATGAAGAACAATTGAGCGTTCATGAAGAACGCTCGATGGACGTTTTGCTTTTTATTAGAAGTTTATGTGTTCTTTATGCGTTCACAAGGCGTTCTTTATGCGTTCTTCAATCTTATCAGAAGTTTTTATAGTATTTTTTCAAAATAATGATTTATTTAGTTAATGATCAGCACACGTTGCTTTCTACGAGAAACTGTACAATTAGAAGCGTACAGCGCTTGCGTATCCGCATCATTTTTCGCTCTATTTTTCTTGATTACTTAGGATGGTGTTTGTCTATAAAGTTATTTTGTTTGAAAGAGCAAGGCGACACACGATCATTTGACTGCAAATTTGTGGGGACGCACGAGTGTTGAAAAGAGAGAAACATTTTCCCAGTTCTATGGCAACTGTTGAGAAGATATTGAGAAAAAAATAATTGCTTTTATTTTTACTATACCGTAAGCTTTCTCTTCTACATAATAAATAATAATAACAAATAACATCCTAACTTAATTTGGCACTTTGCGTTTGTTTACATGTGCTAATAAATGTTCAGGAAAACAATAAGCAGATATTTCATGGGGTTTTGTTGAATATATATTGAATATTACCAATAACACATTTTTAATTTTTTATTTCTTAACATGTGTATTCAAGAAACTGAAAACCAACAGGCATTGTAATGACTTTTCGAACGTCAAAATAGCGAGGTCATTGCAGTGTAATCATTGAATATTTAACGACCGTGCCGTCATACGGAACATCAGAATTTATTGCTTTTGAAAATTGTTGACAGGCATATAATAATAGAAAACCATACATAGGTAGTTATTTTCACGAAATTATTATCAGTTAAGTTAGAGAAGATCAGAAACAGTAGCCGATATACGTTTTATACTTCATTACACAGTGATTGTGGAATTATTTCAAAATTCATAATGTATGGTGGTTTTTGCATTAAATTCGGACTGCTTTCAATTGCCAAAATGTCGAGTTTATTTATTTTCTAAGGCCACCAGTCAACTCATGGTGATATGATGTCACAAAGTCGGATGCCGTATTTATGGAGATGCTTTAATGCTAGATATTCGTAAGCCATTTGTAGTTTAAGTTTGGTTTAATTGGAAACATTTCTAAAAAAATCATTGCGATGGAGTGCATTTCCTTAGAGCTATACATACAAATTCAAGGAAAATGCTCTTCGTCATAGTGTTTTTTTGACAACTTTGCCCGCTGGGTTAGTAAGGCGATATTTTTTAAGGACGCAATAAAACTTTTTGTCATTATGCAAAAAAAGGATAATAAAGCGACCGGAAATATTTTATAGAAGCACAATTTAAAAAAATAGAAAGCATCAAAAATATATTAAGTACGATCGACGTGTTGTGCAAGCCATTCGTAGTTTAAGTTTGGTTTAATTGAGACCAACCATATCTTTCCATCGTCGACAGCATAAACAAGTGTTGATCCAAGCAATTTACTGGAGCAGTAGTAGCTTTCTCCATATGATTGCACAAATGTCAGGCCGCTTTTTGAATCGATCTGGGTTATACATCTTTTTAAAAAATACACCTCATGTTCTCCGTAGCGATACAACTGCGTGATTTGTGCTACTTGATTACTATCCAACGAAACAAAGTCAGTCACTTTCGCTGTACCATCACCCAACGATGCAGAACTTAGAATCGCAACTTGATAGAAAGTTTCGTCTGCTGATAACACAGCCTTGATTTCATCAACATCTTTATCGGAAAGGTTCACGAACGTTTCACGTTTTCGTTTTTTAGTCTCCTTTGAAATCTCTCCGTGAGTCAGTAACGCCTTTTTTGCATTAACACAAATTTTGTTTTTGTCATCTTCGCAGTTAAATTTCTTTGACATGGTGCAATACACCACCCAATCTAATAACTATAACAAAAGTAACATTTATTGATTTATTGAAAATTTTGTCTTAGTTATCTGAAAACTTGAATAATATTTTTCTATTACCTGATAGGTCTCCATTACGCATCTTTCAGGATATGTTCTGTTAGTGCAACGTCTCGTTATCCATGAATTCATCCTTTCCCAAGGATACATCCAAGAAGAGTACAGAGGACCGAATTTGTCTATATTGTCAACAAAGTGGTGCATGATATGCGTTGTAATGTTGAACAAATATGTTGGAAAGTCGCGTTCCAGCAGCACCAGCGCAAGAGAAACATTTGATTTTAGTTCTTCAAGTTCGTCACGCTCGAACGATTCCTTTAATAGTTGAGAAACAACAGCCAGAAAGAAAGTTAAGGTCCTTTGCTGTTTAATTGGTAAACAATCACGAAGAGCAAAAATCCAAATGTTGTGGTTGGCATACTAAAATAAATGAAAACGTGACGTTGAAGCAAACAGTGATTGGGCAACTAGTGTTCTCATGTTAAAAAAGATCTTGTACCTCTTGCCAGCCATGATGGTTCTTCAATAATTTCAAGTCACTGAAAACGTTTCCTTTACATGCTGTAAATCCACTTGGAAAACAAAGAGCATTAATTCGGCCGTTTGCAACCTAAAAAAAACAATAGCTCAAAAGTAAATAATTATAATATTTCCAAGACATAATTATCAATTTATGTTTGCTTACTGCTTCTTACTCACGCAGTTAAACGTACCTTCTTATCTTCATTGTCCAATACATAAACAATGTTTGGATCATGCGTTAGACGACTTTGCCCGACAGCTTTCTTAACGTTATCCAAACTAGCTTTACAAGCAGGAGCACGCACAAGCCATTGAATGATAGCCGCAATGACTCTTCTTAATGTATGCATACCATCTGGCTGGTAGTCATTTTGAAAGGAGTGATAATTAACAGCCATAAATGCATACTCTCCTCTTACACCTAATTTGAAGCAAGATATATAAACAGTTGGATGTAGATGAAATTCTCTCACATTAATCGAATGCACTACCAAAAACCAACATCGTACCCAGGGTTTCTAGCCGTTTCGGTAAAGGGACGGTAACGAAATCCTTACACCGAAAAGGCAAAAAACCCTGGGTACGAGGTTGTGCCAAAAACATAATAAACAATGTTTTATATACTTGCATAATCAGGAAATCTTACTAACCATAAGTCTTAGCGAACTTGTCTTTTTGCTGCTTATTTGGTAGTTCTTCATATTGCTTTCGCAGTTTGATGTTATTATCTGTTGCGAGAGATGGAGGTTGAGGTCTCGTTTCAGCTTCTCCACCAGGAAAAAAATTTGAATATCTCATTTTGTCGTCTACCGGTAAAAATCTGCGGTTGTCTAAGTAAACAGTCTTCTTACAAAATTTACAATGCTTTCCATCGGTGTCACACCAAGGACATGCTTTCAAGCCACCTACATTAAAAGCATGTATAAGTAGTTTTAGAGTTATTGAATCTCATTGATGTATTAAGACTCGTTTTATTATTAACTTAATAAATAAATTTATTTAAAAAGCAAAAATTAGATACATACCTTGAGCCTGAACTTTAAACAACTTAGCAATAGCTGGAAAATCAAGAATAAATTCGACCAACTTGACGTCTACTGAATACGGACTTTCAGAATTGACGGTGTACAACGTACTATTTGAAAGCTGTTGAAGTTCTTCAACGACCAAATGGAGAATGGTTCCAATGACTTCGGTTCACCATTGCCATTACCTGGTATGATTCCAAGAAGCATTATACCAGAATTGCATTTTCGAAATTCAGGTGGAAAATTCAAAACTTGAACCATCAAAGGCCACATAGAGTATTGAATTCCCATAGACTTGAAAGGATTCATTCCATCAGTGCAGAATGATAAAGCTAGTCCAAAGTTTCCTTCAAAAAGTCCACCTTTACCAAACCAAGTAACGTGCCATGATGTTGTGTCTTGTACATCACGAATTATTGAAGGCAAACTTGACAAATCAACCCTTGAAAGTTGCTTTGAAATTGCATCTGTACCACATATGCGAGCCAATCGAGGACCAAGTGGAAAATACGTGAATGTTCTCCGTGCTGTTTTGTTTGCATTATAGCGTGGTTCATTGCATTCTGGACAAACGGCTGACGATAAATGATCATTTCGAAACACAACGCAGTCATTAACACATACATCATACCTCTCCAGTGGTGCCAAAAAAGGGTTCAAAATTGCCCGCGCCTCTTCGTATGTTGCTGGCATGTGATTTGGTTTCGGAAGTAGTAATGTATGATCTGAACGGAATGACTCAGATAAGGCCTCCTTGGTAAAGTTGGGGAAAGAAACAAAGGAGCGAATTTTGATAAAGATTGCCTCCAATGTTGAAAGTTTGGACCCTTCAAAAAGTGGTTGCTTTGCTAACGGATGAGAAACATATATTTCTGGATCAAATTTCGCAGTTCGATGGTATTCATTTTTTATCTTCTTTCGTTCTTCATTTAATGCAGCATAATCAATGCTGGCGTGTCTCCTCACAGTTCTACTGCTTCTGATTTCACCACCACAATTGTAGGTTTTGCAGAAACATGATTTTGAAGTGATTTCTAAAGATTAAGATTATTGAAATGCACAAAATGCACAATTTTGCACATTGTACTTTACATAAAGATAAACAATATACAATCGGCTATAAAACGTTCAGCACTAAGTATTGTACTTGCTGATATCAACATTCAACCAAGTGCCTAAATACTTAGGCTTTCAAATGAAGGGAAATGTTTGTCCAAAGCAGCAGAGAAGGGCGTTATTTTCATTTAAATGAAAAAAGCACAGTATAACTTTCTCACAGAAAAAAGCGGACAGAATTGTTGTAACAAGTAGTTTGAATCAATAAAAAAAATACAGAACTGGGAGCTATAAAAAAAAATAAGAGATTGCTCTTTTAGATAAAAAATACTTTTTCAACTGGGCGTTATCGAGTTATTGAGCAGACAAATGAGTATGTGTGGGTGTCAATATTGAAAACGAAGTGGGGTATAAAGTATGGGGTGTATAAGAAATAGATATTATACAGTTCTGTTTCGTTGAATTTGTATGATATCAATTTTCAATAAATAAAACGACTCACCGTTTTTCTTCATTTCAATGACAATCAGTGCAATGGGGTGCCGAATCTGCTTCTAACAGTATTTAGCGTTTTTACAATATCAGCACAGTTTTTTTTACCACAATGCGCACGTCACATGTAGTTATTATTCTTACATCATAACAACACATGTCAATGTAAACTGATACCATTGCATTGCATAATACAACACGTGCAAAGGCGAATGATTTAAAAATTAAAACATGTGCACAGTACTTTCTAACGAATAAAACGTGAAAAGTGCTCTTATTTTAACGAATAAAACGTGTAGGGTGCGCTTTCTTACAAATAAATTGTGAAGGGTACGTTTTTTAAGTAGTACTTATGATGCTCCTTTTTTGAGTAACACGTGTTTGGAGCATTTTATTAATTGGAACAAACTTCCTAAGGGGAAACGTGGGCATTTAAGGCATGTGCACAAAATTCATATATAAAGCTGACCTCACCCAGGTCATAATTAAAAAAAATCAGCGTGATTAAGCACACTTAAACATTGAAAAAAATGGACCTTGATGGAAGCAACGATTTCAATGACGAGTTCAATGAACTCTTCAATACTTATGTTTGGCCAAATAGCAGTACTGGGTACAGCACCATGCTAGGCATTCAGCCACATGAACGGGATATGTTTGAGATGTTGAAGAATTACTTCATTGAAACGGAAAGGGAGAAGAAAGAGAAAGGAAAGTGCACTTGCACTTGCACTTGTGGAGCAGTTAACACTGAAGTCAGCGGAACGCCAGAAAGGCAACGGCCCACACCATCGAGGGGCTACACAACTCCTGACTTTTTTAACAAATCATCTGGAGCACATCGAATGTTAATGGTTAGTTAATTTCAATTTCAAACTCTTATCTGTTTTATTCTAATGTGGTTTACCTTAAACTATCAAATTGTATACTTTTAGCATGCTATTGATGATGAAATAAGTAATCGAGGCATGAAAGAGAAGTCAGACGGTCCGAGACGGACTATCAACCAAGAAAGGGAAACAGCTACTACATCTGTAAGCTTCCTTTCTGAAAAATCTTTGCTTCGGTGTTTTCATTATTTCTTTCTCAAAAGATACTGGGTACGAAACAATAACTACTAATACTACTAATTTTTTAATATGTTATTAGATAATCAGAAAATTAAAAATCAAAGATTCAACTCCAACTAGAAATATGATACGCCATCGTCTAAGTCGAAAGATTAGAGTGGGTCGATACAGTGATAAAATCAAGTAAGTTAAGCTACATTAGTTTATTAGCCAAAGAAAGCCATGCTTCTTGAAAGTCAGGCCTTATCATTTTATCAGAATTATTCAATGTTTTCTTATGTTTATGTTTTATCTAGTGAACAAGCTGCAATCTCTGGAAAAACACGCAGTAATGTATTATTGGAAAGAAAAAAAGTGACAGTTGGGAACGCGAGTCAAAGTGAAAGCAGTGAGGGAATTGTGGGACAGGTGGAAGAAGAAGATGATGTTGTTTATCCGCCACATGGATTAGAAATCGGCGACATCATAGCAACTGCATATAACAAACTGGAATTTGCGGAAGTAACGAAATTTCGAATAGATGACGAAGGCGACAGATGTGTAAAATTACTGTATTTTCAAACAGTAGATGCCACAAACGGAATTATAAAGAAACGAAACAAGCCTGTTTGCACTGACGACAAAGACTATTATATCATTAAAAAGGTGCAGCTCAAGTCGTTAGACGAAGCGAAAAATCTTTTTACTGTCGTTAATTTTGAAGAGGCAAAAAACGAGTTTCACAGGTGTAAAAGCATATATTAGTTTTATTGTTGCCTTTCATTTCTTTAGTTGAACTTGATTTTTTCTCTCCAGCGCAGTGACTTTGTTAGGAACCTTTTGTTTTAATTAACTAATTCGTGTGAAGCAGCCTGAAAATCAATCGAACCACGCATTAATATACATATTTCTTTTACACTATTTCCGGCTTTAGCGTTTACCTCCTTTATCTCTGATTGAAAAATATGTTGACGGTAGCTTTTCAGCATCTTAAGTTTTTATATTTGTACTTTCATTAAAGGAAAGCAATTCCAGTCCAAATATTATCCATATTGAACCTGTAGAAAAAAATAGACTTTTCGCGAATGTTTTTATGTAACATTACGAAACTATTATTGTTGTATTTTTGGTATCAATAAATACACTGGTTTTGCTAACAAATATATGTACTCGTTAACTGAAAACAATTGAACTTGAACATTTGCTTCGTAAAAAGTTTTAATCTTTAACGTCCACTCAAATTATACGTTAAGTTTGGCTTGTGTAAAAAGGGCCTTACAAACTAGCGTGCAATACAAATAAATTTTGTTCCTCTCAAAACGTAAACATGGCTTCTTTCTACTAGGATTTTGTAAAGCCGTCATACAAATTAGTTAACAGAATTAAGAATTTTTTCGTACTTTGTTTCATTCTATTTACTTTTTCATTTATCAAAATTCATTTACCAAAAATTATCAGGCAACTTCATAATTTCACTTGAATGAAACAATGTTTTCTCTTGAATGTTTACACCAAAACATGTATTGATTTTATAGTCCCATGATAAATCGTCGGAATGGAAACGAAGTCCGAATGATATCAAATTTATACGACTGATCTACTGTGTCAAACACATTACCTAAAAGAATTTTCTTAGGTTGAAATTTAGAAAGACACTGAACTATTACTCTAAAAGATTCGTTGATAAGCTGCTGTTCAACAAAAGTTAATAAAGCCAGGACTAAATTTTTTTGAGATAATTTTTTATATGTCATTCTGACGTCACAAACGGCGTCGAACAAATATCATGAAAATGATATGACGTTGTTTCGACGTCTTGTGTACGTCATGTTGTGACTAGTAACTGTTTTGCTTTGATGAAATTTATCATTATCTTTTTTATTATCATTTCACGGTGCTAACTAAACACGACAACAATTTTCGAAATTTCTAGCGGCAACTTCAAGATTAATACACAGCAAGTATAAAACAAAAGCATAAGATAATCATCTTTTGTTTGGAAGAATAAAAAACTAAAATGCTAAACAGTTAAAGAACGCATAAAGAATGCTTCAAGAACGCATACAATTCTATTAGAAACTATAGCATTCTTCATGCGTTCTTCATAAACGCTTTAATGTTCTTCACGAACGCTTGTACGTTCACAATGCGTTCATTATGCGTTCACAAATTACATTAAAATATCTTGGCGTTCTTTATGCATTCTTCAAGAACGCACAAGCGTTCACAATGCGTTCATATGCGTTCTTCATTGACTAATGAAGAACGTTTATACGTTCTTCATGCGTTCGTAATGTGTTCGCGTGTCCGGGAAGAACGCAAAAGCTCATAGTAGTGATACTACCCTTATCTCCAGATATGTGTGTAGTCACAGCAGAGTCTTCAGTACTGTATAAGTAAGTGTTTTACCCAACAGCTTGACCAAACTGCTGTCACGGTATTACATCTGCGTTTGGGCTCGTGAGTTTACTTTTTAGTGTTTTGAAACTTTTCTTAGAATTCATTAGTAATGATATTTGGTCCAGTCGGAGCGGGAAAGGTAACGGAATACTTATTTTAATACATATAAAACTTATATATACATCATAACAACATTGAAATTCATTGCTCCCGCAGCGAGAAAAAGCGAGCAAGGAGGCATAGCAGTTTCACGAGATAGGCGAAATCAGTTTTCGATTTTGTTCATCATCATCATCCTCATCTTCCAACTTTTCGTGTTGCTGTTGCACGGTGGTAGACAATTATTAACTGACTTTGCTTTTTTCCCGTTTGAAAGCATGGTACTATAAGTGGGTGACCGAATGTTTTTACGTATCTCTTTCCTTAGTTATTATTATATTAGAATGTTATTTTGGAAGGTCGTATACTAAAATTGCTTAGACATTCTTCACATTACTGTTGTGTTGTTTTCGTGAAGGGAACGACAAGGATTTTGAAGCACAGCTTGAAATCGGAAATTTTGTCAACCATGCGTTTAATGTTTTTACATGTTTTAGCTCTAAATCTTTTATTTAATAAATTTTATTCAATGAACTGACTTTTGACAGATCTTTCCTTTAAAAAAATTTTAGAAGACATGTAATTGGATTTCTGTGCATGCAAGAAATCCATATTACAAATTGTTGTTCTTCGTATTCTTCTTCGTTAACTATCCAAACCTAGTGTGATCATGTTCAATAAAACCTTTTTATATTTCTTTCTTGTTTTTTATGTAAAATCTTTTGCTATTTTTCGTTTTGAATCAAAGTTTGAAACGCAGCGAATTTTTTGCTATAATGTTTTTTTTGAAAGTTTTTTTTTCTTTTGGCTCTTTCCTAATTTTTTTAACAAATCTTATTTTGATGATGAAATTCGTATCCATGGTTGCAGTTCACACATTTCTTTTGTTTGTAGCAAATACTTTCTGATATTACTTTTTAAGCCTATTAACACTTTTTAGAAGGCATATTAGCATCAGTGTGACTGAGGCCTAAGAGCTAACAAAAATTAACAAAGGTTTGTGCAGATTCTCAGCTATTTAAGTTTAAGATCTATGTGGTTTGCATATTCCGAGTCAGTTTTGAAATAACCCCCGCTACACAATGGCACATAGTTACACTATTCATTACACTATTCGTTGTATTTTAAAACTGCGTCTGTTATTGCCAGTCTGTTGCAAGGGCGTTATTGCCAGTCTGTTGCAAGGGCGGTCATGATAGTGAGAACTACTTGCTAGTACATATTGTTTTATTTAGTCATCGATTTTAATGACAGTGATGAAGGAACTGGAAATCGTAGAAGGTAAACTTCATGCGAACGGTTTGATTGCATATTCAGCTCAACAACCATGGATCTTCTCAGGGACTATTCGATTAAACATTCTTTTTGGAAAACCGTATGATCGAAAACGCTACGATGAGATCATAGATGCTTGCGCTCTAAAACCAGTAAGTGTTGGTGTA
This sequence comes from Turritopsis dohrnii, assembly GCA_027922465.2. Classification (NCBI taxonomy): domain Eukaryota; kingdom Metazoa; phylum Cnidaria; class Hydrozoa; order Anthoathecata; family Oceaniidae; genus Turritopsis; species Turritopsis dohrnii. The sequence goes on along the minus strand of BQMF02000637.1, from coordinate 147,858 downwards.
AGCCACATTAATGTTCACAAAGTTTGTTAAAAGAATTTTGCATGAAGTGCACTTGAATAATTTAGACTAAACGTATGTCTGGGGTCAGTCAACTATTATTTTGAAAGTTGGCTGTACAAGTGACAACCGTTTCCATGAACTGTCAGTTATTATAATTGTCTAGTAAATGACTGATCTTTATGAAATGTAGGATATGAAAGCATTTGAGAAAGGTGATTTAACGTTAGTTGGTGAAAAAGGTGTCACTTTAAGTGGTGGACAGAAAGCACGGATCAGTCTTGCAAGGTCAGCAACATATGTCATTAACTAGCAGGATCGATGAGTGCTTCGACGTGAACTTAAAATATTCGACTTGAAAATTCTTTATCGACCCTTCTAAAACATCATCGAGTACCTCTTTTTTTCTATATAGAGCTGTGTATCATGATGCAGATATTTATTTGCTGGACGATCCACTTAGTGCTGTTGACACAAAAGTTGGAAAGCACATTTTTGAAAAGTATGGCGATCTTAATCACTTTATTTAATTTTCAAACATAACTTGTATTAAGCGTTTATTTCTGTTGTAGATGCATTCGTGGTTTGTTAAAGGAAAAGATAGTAATACTGGTCACACATCAAACACAGTATGCTCACCATGCCACTGATATAATTTTTCTCAAAAAGGTATTAATATCGTTTTAAAACACCTTGTTCGTTCTGTATACTGGATCTTTTATGACATGAAAAACATTTCACCTATCTCGTTTTTTATGTTACCATAATTGGAAATACTCTCAATAGATTGTCAAGTATAAATAAATATTTTATGAGTGTTTATGAACGGTAAGGCTTATTTGAAGTCATTTTTTTGTTTCCCTACCAATAACATGTTTGCAATTATGCAATTAATGTGAAAGAACGCGTATACTTTTGAAAATATCAGTAAAGTGTAATTAGAAGTAAGGGATAAACATATTTATGAGAGTAGATGATCGGAACAGTTTTTTTGAATTAAGCGGCGAAGTGGAAAAGATCATTAAAAAACTGAAGTGGAACATGCTTTGCACAATAAAATAAAAACATTTTTGTTTGCGGATAAAATTGGTTTAGCAGAAGAAAACTCCAAATCAAAAGTCGGTTTATACGTGCGAAGTTTGTGTAGGAAATTATATTTTTCCAATGTACGAGGAATAAGTTTTGGGAAATGATAATCAAGTTGAAGCTCACATAATTTACTCGAATCCAGAAGAGCTAATTTTATTATTCAAAATTGAGTGTTCGTAATTTTTTATGTTAACAGATTTCAACGATGGTTGAAGGATCTCCTGGCAAAATATCCCAACAAGGAATTGATCTGGAATCCATTATCCATCTAGAAACACACCTTACAGACACAATGAAACACAATAATAATACAAGGCAAGTCCCACCTGACTTACGTTCAGTGGATAATCTCAGTTTTGAGCATGATACCGAGAAACTTACTTTACCAAAAGAAGATAGGAAACCGAGATCTGCTTCAGCTCTTCCATTTGGAAGTAGTGCCATATCTCGAGGGTCATTTCGTTCAAGTTGTCGCTCTAACATCTCGACAGCGACAACGAAGGTAAGAAAAATGTTTTAGAATAATGAAAATATATGTAATTCAAATTATGGAAATTGTATTTCTATTGATCGTTGAAATTGTATTTAGAATGATTGCGATATGTTTGATGAAGTGGGAGAAGAGAAACATATGAAAGGGAACGTCCCTTTTAAAGTATATAAAGAGTATCTATTAGGGAACGGTGGTGGATGTGTTGCTCTTCTGCTGTTATTGGCATTACTGATTACTTCTCAGGTATGGAAAAGTAAGAAGCCGTTAGATACATTGCAAACTCTATGAAAGAAAGTTACACAGGCAATAGTTAATTTTTGATTACTTAATTAAAAATTATGGTAATCAACTGAACGCTTCAAAACCAATCTACATGGTTAATGTCTTCCACGCGTTACTTTCTAAAATCTATGCTGCTTTTTTGTAGGCATTGCTCACTTTCACAGATTACTGGCTAGCCGAATGGTGAGTTGATAATGTATCTTTTTTCCTTTAGAAATCGTAAGAAAAGGTATCTCTGAAATGTGAGATTTTTCTAGAAATTATGCTAGGGCATGTCATGGGTTTACACGTAAAGGTTTTGGGAGAAAGAATGAGAGTGTTTTTTTGATATCTTGAAAAAGGTAACTTCTTACCTTAATGTTTAGTAACAGTGTTTGGTGGAAATATTTTTATAATTAGCAAAACAGTGTTTGCTCTGGAGAGGTACCAATTTTTGTAAGAAAGGTCGACAATTTCATGAATTGCGTCAAATGTTGTCGGACATTGTCTCGTTTCAAAGAGGATTAATGGCGATGTTTTCGATCATAATAAATGTGGATTTCCACTTTTTGTAATGTTTCAATGAGCATGCATCACTTTTCCAATCTGCTCTGTTCCGTAGAAAGTTATATCCAGTTTAACGTTTTCCATGGAAACACGAGAAAGAATGTACTTAACCAATCAGATTTTATTTTATGACATGTTTTTCCATGACCGCTAAGAAGGATACTTGTCATGTCATTCAATTGTAACTGTATCTCACGAGGAAGACTTAATTACTGCGTCATTCCTTTGTGAATTGAAAAAACATTAAGAACTGAAATCAGAAAATATGTCATTGCGATACATGGATAAAATTAACATTCGTTTCCTGTTCGTAGAAGGCTTTTGATCATCTGAAATTGGTGTTATGATACAGACGACCTAAAAAATGACATTCCTATAAATAATCTATTATGCTTACAGTAGCTACTTCTTTTCGTGAAGGTCAGTTGGTGAAAAAGAAAGAAGAGACGGGAAAGAGATTACTAGCAAGTTGTTCATTAAAGATGATCCTGATTATAATGTGTATGTTTTTGTTGGCCTTATGTTAGCTGGCATCATCATCAACGTAGCGCGAACGATGTATTTCTTCAGATTTATGGTTAAATGTAGTCGCAATCTTCATAACAGAATGTTTGAAGCAGTTCTGAAAGCACCTATTCACTTTTTTGATACAAATCCAGTTGGTGAGTATGCTATAAATGTATCATAGATGTAATGTAACGCAAATAGACACTTATTCTTTTATTCATGATGGGGAAATGAATGGAGAAAATAAGAAATTTTAATGAGGAAACACCATTTATATTTAAATAATTTTGCGAAATTAATAAGATTCTAACTAATGCATCTGACGGAAGATGAAATTTCTGAATAGAGATTTTTTATACAAAAAATTCTTAATGAATGTACTTCAAACATGGAGGCATAAAACAGAAGGAGAACGAACCCAAACCTTTTCATTGTACTATCCGTGATGTGCTGTACTGTTCAAGTGTGCAAAAGTAGAAATTGTTATAAACTTGCATAATTGTCATAATTGCTTCGGTGCAATTCTCCAAAGTAATTGAACGTTGTGAAAATTAAGTATGAAGTGAGCATAATCTTTTGAAATTTCAAAAATTATGCAAAAACATTTCAAATATACAACGAAAACGAGCTAACTTTAAGGGGCTTCTCATAAGAAGGCAGAATCTCCCGGTTGCCGGGATGACTTTTGTCCCGTGTTCATTAGATAATTTTCATCCCGCTCAACCGGGTTAGGATTTGCTTACATCACGTGACTTCGCACTTTTTTGTGCGGGAATTGGAGAAAACCCAGGCCACCTCACCGAGATAGAGTGTTGACATGTACAATTGTTACAATTTTCATTCCACCTAGCCGAAATCTCAAGCGAGATTTCGGCAAGCTGGCTCGCCTGTCATATGAACAGATTTTTTTTCTTCATGCGTTTCTTAAATATAGCGACATCCCATTTTGCTCGCTCAACCGGACAGCCCACCTCCACATGAACATTCCCTAAGCCCTTTTATCTCACGACCCCCTCGACTAACTTCTAACGAGTTGCATGTTTTGAAGAGAGAAAAATCCGAGCATTTGTCAAATAAGACGGCACCACCGAGACACTTTTAGGTTACAAGATATAGTTAGAAGTTTAACATAAGTTACTTAATGATTTGTACGCTATGTGAAAAGTGAACATTTCATTTCTGTCCCAAGAAAGCTTGATGCTTAATAATTCAGCTGATAATAAGTTTTTAAGTTGCCGTTAATTTTAAAATATCTATTCGTCTCACCGACAACCAGCTAAAGCACATTAAAGAAATGAATAGAAAAGTCATTATCTCGATAATGGAAAAATAAGTGTTCAATCTTCTCTTGATTCTGATTAAGATTTCCTTGGAATGGATAATCTTATTCATTTCGGCGGCGTATCTATGTATGTATCTATCTATCTTACGGGTAATGCTCTAGCCTGTGATTTTCATATCCGCTGTGATGTAAATGGTTGACAGGCTAAAGCTGAACCGAAAGAATATAAAAACAATACCATATTGTTTTTACATTCTTTCGGTTCAGCTGACGGGTGGAAGGTCGTGCTTGTGTTTTGTGCTTGGTACTTTTATCTGGAAATGTTGGAAAAGTTGGAAAAGATCGCTTCATAATCAAAGAACTGCATATGACTTGTAAAGAGACAGGACTATCGTTTGTATAACAAAATATACGTGATTTACAGTCTATTTTTGAGAATTTTACATACAGTTGTTGATAATGACAAGGAATATCATAACATTGATATTACTACACTGTATCAAGACTCATTTATCTGATGCCAAATCTCAAGATTTGTATTTAATCGATGGTTATGAATTGTATACATTGACATATGAAACAAATAAATTGGGAAGACAAGATATTGAATGAAAATATCATAGATTAAGATATTTTTTCACAAGAGAATTCCCATCACAGTCTTCTTACGTGCTGCATATATTGCTTGGCTGACAACAAAATATCTGCCAAAAGCCTTCAATAATGATTTCAATTATGTTGTGCAGTCTTTGAAAAAAAGGAACAATGTAATCATGAAGAGATAATACACGACTATATATAACATGATTGCATGCTTACGAAAACTCAATCACAAAAAGTTTGTGTCAGTATGATCCAGACATTATTTAAAAACAGTAAATTGATACACTTTGAAGCAGTTACGAGATGTCGATTGGTTAACAGTCTACAAAACAGTAAACATTAACGAGACCATACCAAATTCATGAGATCATTCTTAATAACTATGCACTGGTAATAGAAAAGAAAATTAAGCGATGTCCTTGCCCATGGCTGAATAAGTCATTTAAAAGCAAAATGAACAATCACGATGCAGTATATTAAGGAAAGCCAACAAAAGTAAAGGTCACACCTATCCTGCCTTATTCTGTTTCTTGTGGCTGTTTAAAAACTGGTATGAGTATTTTAGACGACGGGAGAACATAAGGATCAAAAACTTGTTACGTAATTGCCCAGTGAATTTGAAATTTTACTTCTGTCGACTATAGATGAATAGTTCTTGACGATTTTTATTTTTTAATTTTTGTCTAAAATGATCAATTTTACATTGTAAATATTTATTTTCACTCTGCAAATTTGTTATTGTACTTAACAGGACTTATATATATGGAGAGAGAGAGAGAGACAGCAGCATACATACATAATGAAGTGTATAATCCCTTAGAAAAAAGTTTGTTTTTGACAATAAAAAGTAATCACAACGACATATTTTATCAAATTAAAATTATAAGCATGTCATGCTTAAGTTACGGAAATCTTTTAACAACTTAGTTGTTTCTTGTTTCCATGCTTCAAATTAGCCACTCATGCAGTTGCGAAAATACCTAATCTGCTTAATTTTCTGTTTCTAGATGTAATTGAAACTCTAAAATGTTTTGATGAAATCGATCGTTTTCAGCAATCTAAGCAGTTTAGGTTGTTCCATAGCATGACCAGTAGCACAATCTTCTTTATTTTGAAGATAATGCACTACTGAAGATTATTTGCAATGATGAGCGTGTATCAAAATACATAGGAAACATGGAGTGCTAGCCGAACCTATTGGAACCACTGTAAAACAACAATCTTTAATTATTCCTTAGTGCTGATTAAAATGGATTAGTAGCTAGAAACTTGATTTTAGTATCATTTTGGGCGATTACAAATCTGAGTTGAAAGAAAGCTTTCAATATATGTCAACTGACTTCGGAGTTGCCAAAATTTCGGTTACGACTATTCGTTTGGGGTTTGTTTGTTCATGATTTTAGAGGAAAGGCGTTCCAAAGAATGTAAACAAAATTCTACAGGTATTTTCTTGTCTGTTTAGGTCAAATTCTTAATCGATTTTCCCGCGATGTATATTTCATGGACGACGAAATACCTTGGATATTCTTCGATTTTGTGTCTGTAAGAAAAATTATTTTGTTCATATTATTGTTCCATTTACCAATATTTTCGGGAAGAAATATAGTATGGTCATATCACTTTCTTAGCAAATAAGTGCATCATACATGCAATTTATAAATGTTCAAGCACTTAGAAATGAACCAAAGAGAATGATTTTGCAAGCGTTGATTGCCGTATTTCTTTTGTTTTAGATGAGTATATTAACATTTGCTATCATTATCATTAATTGCATCAGTGTTCCTTATATTGCCATAATTGTTGCGCCTGCGTTAGTGGTTTTTATATATGCAAGACAGTTTTACATGAACACATCCAGACAAGTGAAACGGTTAGAGGCCATATGTGAGTATCAAATGCTATTATTTACTAAGGATGACAGCTGTGTACTGTTATTACGAAGGATCCTGCAAATAAGGTCATAAAGGATATAGCGTACCTATTTTGCCTAAAGAATCTGCACTAGCTGCATTAGACAACCCCCTACTCTCTCTACAGGAAGTGATCACTCAATTACAAAAGTAGCAGTTTATATATGAATACATTTTAATAGATCTGTTATTATTGATATTTTTGTATTGATGAGTTTAAAACATTTAAATATTTTTCTATGACATTTTAGCAAGAAGTCCTTTATACACTCACGTGTCCGCAACACTTGCTGGATTGACAACCATCCGTTCATTTAGTTTGCAAGACAAGGTTGCTGATGAGTTCTATGCATGTCAAAACTACCAAGCCGAGGCATGGTTGATGTTTCTGACATGTACAAGATGGTTTTGTCAGCGGCTTGATTTCTTTTCTACGATGTTTGCAATCATATGCCTATACGCAACTGTCATTGCTTTACGTTATAAAAGTAAATATCAAGAAATTAAAAACGCACAACCAGAAGGTTATCCTGGGTCAGTCTTCCACCATCACGAGATATATAGCAACAGAATGTTAACAAAAAAAAATAGATTTCCACGATATTTTTAAAACTATTCTTCAGACGTTAATAATGCATAGATAAATCTTTGCATTCACTTGTGTTTTGTTTCTTTTGATGATGCTAAAAAAGACTCTATGCTGCTCTCAACAATTGGCTGCTTTGACATACCATCTTCTGTTTTGTTAGAAAAATATTTCTTCAGTGTGCTTTTTGGGGGTAAAAAGGCATGACGTATAACAAGGAGTCAACACGTTTAGCATGGTATAGTGCTTGTTATGCCACACTATGTAATAATTGCCTTACTATGTAACACTTGCCACACTATGTAACAAAGTCTGCCACACTACGTAATACCTGCCACACTATGTAATAACCTTCTGCCACACCATATATAATAGCAGACCTGCCACACGATGTAATAACGGTTGCCACACTATGTAGTACGAAAAAGCTGCCACACTATGTAATAAAACTTGCCACACCATGTAATAAGGTGTATAAATCAATTATTGGGAGTTATTGAATAATATTATTGTCAATTAATTACTAAGGTAATGTAATTTCTGAGTCGCCAAAACTTTACGACAGCACTTTTCTGTTCCCTTGTTCGTCCTTTAACCGGGACATGGGAATGACTTTTCGCCAATTTTAAAACAATTTTATACTGTTTATCATCGATTGGCCGGATGAAGCTAAGCGGTTCGGTAGACGCAAAACAAAAAAACAAACAAACGATAACAAGTAGCCTAAAGAAAGTTCAAAAAAAAAGTTTAGTTTAGTTTATAATCTTTGTTGTAATCTTTACTTTTTTCCCGCAAACACTAAAAAATTAGTCTCCTGTGAAGCAACTAAATAAGCTTCAGAAATTACACTATTGATCTAATTTTTTTCAATACAAAGATCTGCAGTTTATAATTAACAAATTTACTTTATTTCCATTTTTAAGATTTCCATGGAATGAATAATCTTACTCATTTCGGCGGCGTATCTATGTATGTATCTATCTATCTTACGGGTAATGCTCTAGCCTGTGATTTTCATATCCGCTGTGATGTAAATGGTTGACAGGCTAAAGCTGAACCGAAAGAATATAAAAACAATACCATATTGTTTTTACATTCTTTCGGTTCAGCTGACGGGTGGAAGGTCGTGCTTGTGTTTTGTGCTTGGTACTTTTATCTGGAAATGTTGGAAAAGTTGGAAAAGATCGCTTCATAATCAAAGAACTGCATATGACTTGTAAAGAGACAGGACTATCGTTTGTATAACAAAATATACGTGATTTACAGTCTATTTTTGAGAATTTTACATACAGTTGTTGATAATGACAAGGAATATCATAACATTGATATTACTACACTGTATCAAGACTCATTTATCTGATGCCAAATCTCAAGATTTGTATTTAATCGATGGTTATGAATTGTATACATTGACATATGAAACAAATAAATTGGGAAGACAAGATATTGAATGAAAATATCATAGATTAAGATATTTTTTCACAAGAGAATTCCCATCACAGTCTTCTTACGTGCTGCATATATTGCTTGGCTGACAACAAAATATCTGCCAAAAGCCTTCAATAATGATTTCAATTATGTTGTGCAGTCTTTGAAAAAAAGGAACAATGTAATCATGAAGAGATAATACACGACTATATATAACATGATTGCATGCTTACGAAAACTCAATCACAAAAAGTTTGTGTCAGTATGATCCAGACATTATTTAAAAACAGTAAATTGATACACTTTGAAGCAGTTACGAGATGTCGATTGGTTAACAGTCTACAAAACAGTAAACATTAACGAGACCATACCAAATTCATGAGATCATTCTTAATAACTATGCACTGGTAATAGAAAAGAAAATTAAGCGATGTCCTTGCCCATGGCTGAATAAGTCATTTAAAAGCAAAATGAACAATCACGATGCAGTATATTAAGGAAAGCCAACAAAAGTAAAGGTCACACCTATCCTGCCTTATTCTGTTTCTTGTGGCTGTTTAAAAACTGGTATGAGTATTTTAGACGACGGGAGAACATAAGGATCAAAAACTTGTTACGTAATTGCCCAGTGAATTTGAAATTTTACTTCTGTCGACTATAGATGAATAGTTCTTGACGATTTTTATTTTTTAATTTTTGTCTAAAATGATCAATTTTACATTGTAAATATTTATTTTCACTCTGCAAATTTGTTATTGTACTTAGCAGGACTTATATATATGGAGAGAGAGAGAGACAGCAGCATACATACATAATGAAGTGTATAATCCCTTAGAAAAAAGTTTGTTTTTGACAATAAAAAGTAATCACAACGACATATTTTATCAAATTAAAATTACAAGCATGTCATGCTTAAGTTACGGAAATGTTTTAACAACTTAATTGTTTCTTGTTTGTTTTTACCTTCTTTGCCAACTTCACAAACATTTCTGAACTACACACGAGAATCAAACTTCATATTTTTTTTTTTTTATTTTATCAAAAACCCAAATGAAATAAAATTGTGGTAGCGTGTAAAAATGCCGAATATGTTCGTGATGCCACAATTCAAAACATGTGCAGGTATCCGAAACTAAGTTTGCCAAAATCTCGTTTGGGGTCACACTCTATATTTTTTTAGCAGATCCCGACTCTTTGCGATTTATTCTAATCGATTCAATAAGAGTGGTAATGGGAGCATACAAAACTCACTAGGTTTGAAATTTTTTTTCTATTTTTCGGCAATGTTTGAGCTTGGAATCCATAAGTAAGAATTGCATGCATCTTCGAAAATCTCATCATGAAAATTTATGTTCTTTTTCCATCCACTCTCACTTTATTACATAGTGTGGCAGGTCTGTTATTACATAATGTAGCAGACTTTGTTACAAAGTGTGGCAGGTATTACATATTGTGGCAATTACTACATAGTGTGGCAAAACAATGCTGAACCAAACATACATTTTGACATGACCTGATTCGCAAACATCTCTATTCATAAACATAAACATTCTGGTTGTGCGCATACATTACACTGAAAATAGCATGCTGCATATTCAAGTAATAATAAAACATGTTTTCTGCGAAGAACTGTTAAGATCGTTTTATTTTAGATATCGATCCAGGACTTATTGGAGTTAGTTTGACATATATTTTGGTACTATGTGGAATGTTTCAATGGAGCGTCCGTCAAAGTGCAGAAACTGACAATCTAGTGAGTTACCTTACAGTGTTCTTACGTCAAACATTCGGACGACGCACATCACCAACTGTGAATGTTGGACCTCTGACTTACAACCAGTTTTCTTATAATAAAATAATGAAAATTCTCTCTGGAGATCCATTACTTAATTTTCACTTATAATGTCAAGTTAACAATGCAACATTTGATGAAAAACTATATTACTTTTAACTATAATTCTCCGAATATTATGTATGATAAAATGTTCTAGCCTCATTTTAGTGGTATAAAATAGAGATTGAGTGTTATAAGAAACAACGAATAACTATTTGAATGTATTTCCTTATACCGTCCAGATGACATCTGTGGAAAGAGTCTACGAATATTCCCAGTTAGAGAGTGAAAAAGACGATGGAACTAACAAAAGTTTAAGGTCAACATGGCCAGAATGTGGTGCAATAGTTGCAAAAGGAGCTTCATTTGCCTATCACCATACCCTGCCAAATGTTTTGAAAAATCTTCATTTCTCCATAAAGCCCATGGAAAAGGTGTGTAATTACTTCAAGAGGGTCATATTGTCTCATGAAATAGACAGAATTACGTAAAATTTCTCCTACCTCAGATTGGTATTGTTGGACGAACTGGTGCTGGTAAAAGTTCAATTGTTCAAATGCTATTTCGGATGGGTCATTCCTCTGGTGAAATTATGATCGATGGGATTCTAATAGCTGACTTGAAGTTGAAAAGTTTGCGTGAATGCATTTCCGTTATTCCACAGGTACTCTCCTCATAACTGCAAAGTCTCTCAATTACATCGAAAATACTTTTCTGCTAAAAAACATTCTTGTATCCGGTGAATAGACCTTTTCGGAAATTATGTCACAGCAGATCTTGCCTCGATTTCAAACCATATAGTAATGACATTTGTGTCGTTTTTGAAAAGAAACGATACCCGAGGGGAAAATCTTACATGACCTTTTTTTTTGCATTCTTAATTACGTTAGTAATTAAAAATTTCAGGAACGAGGCAAGATCTGCGCTTACGTAATTTCCGAAAAGGTCTATTCATTTTTCACTTACACGTAATAAAGGTTGGAATTTGCTGTATACTGCCAGTGTTAATTATATATTGAAGAGAAATCTGATATTCTAGATCGATTTTCTTGTAGAAATATTTTCATTTTTCCATGTAGGATCCTGTTTTGTTTAGTGGTACATTACGTCATAATTTGGATCACTTCGATGAATTCAAGGATGCAGATATATGGTCAGCCTTAGAGGAGGTATGATCACGATAAATTTTGGTCATGCTATCAAAAGGGTTGTTGTGTTACCCTTTGTTGTTTAGGTACAAATGAAAGAAACCGTGATGGAGTTTTCAGGAAAGTTAGAAACGGAAATATCTGAATCAGGTTTGAATTGCAGTGTTGGCGAAAAACAATTGTTGTGTTTGGCCAGAGCATTGCTGAAGAAAAGCAAAATATTAGTTATTGATGAGGCAACTGCAAATGTTGACCTTGAGTATGTCCAATACTTTTACAATTGTTTTGTTGTATAACGGGTATTTTTTATTGGCTCCAATTCTCCTTAGAACCGACGAAATGATTCAAAGAACTCTTCGAGATAAGTTCAAGCAATGTACTGTTTTGACAATTGCTCATCGTTTGAATACTATTATGGATTCCGATAGAGTGATGGTATTTATGTAGCGCATTTTACTTTTTCAATAAAGCTTATTAAATCAGCTTCACGTGATTTGAAGTCATTGTGGATTCCATCCATAATGTTTACGTGCTTTGAAAGTATTGCGGATTGCATTCATAAGTTTGATTCTCACAGTTAACGATTTTATTTGGAATACCACATTTTTCTTCCTTTTGTTGTAAGAAAATAAGAATGGATCTGCAAATCAAAATAAATGTAAAATGAGGATCATTGTAAATATATTTTGTTAGGTCCTGAATGATGGCAATCTTGTTGAATTCGATGAGCCTCATCAGCTGCTGCAAAATACATCAGGTTATTTTCGTAAACTTGTGGATGAAGTTGGGCAAAAAGAAGCAAAGCAATTGGAGGTATTAGCAGAAAAAGTCAAGCAATTTCGCCCAGAGATACTATTGCAAGAAAACAATAATACACTTGAAATTCTTAACACAAATGTTGACAAAGGAAGTTTGGTAGAACACACGAATTGTTAGTGCCGATCTTGCTGTTAGAATCAAATTCTTTTGAAACATTTAGTGGTATATCTAGTTGCATAATTGTTTTTTGAATGTGTGATAAAATATTTTCGAAAAAGTTTGTACAGTGTGCTTCATAATGTTGGAAATGGAAATTGTAAAGCTTTTTTTTAAATGAATATGCCGAATTTATGCCACTTTCAAGTTCTTTCGGATAGTATGTTTTTGTGAAAAATGAAAAAGTGTTTTTTGAAAAAATAAGGAAAATGACTTGGAAAAATGTAATTAAATTTTAATGGTCGATTAAGATGTGAATGAAAAGAGCAGATTATTTGAAACAATGACAGCCATTTCGAAAACAATGTCCATCGATGTAAAAATTATTTTATATATTCATTTTAAAAAACAGCTTTAAAATTTCCGTTTCCAACACTATCAAACAGACTGTATATTAATTAGCCAATTACAAATCCAAAGATTGATAATCGCAACCATTTACACATTCTTTTTGTCCATTTTAACACATTTCTATTGTTCATTTAATTACTTTGTAATTTTTCAACACTCAACTTGTATATGCAGCTTTTTTCAGTGTATTTTTTTACAGTTGACGATTGTTTAAGCAACATAAAACTCAGAGTTCTGTGAACATGAAGTAATTTTATTTTCTGGTTTACTGATATACAGCTCCTGTTTACTATTGATGGCTGAGCACTGTTTTGAAGTAGCGACAATCTTCATAGTTCATATATTGTTTGTAACAACAAGCTTCATAGCATTGTTTTTTTCTCCGTTTTTGTTTGATTTAGTGGACAGAGCATATAGAACCAATCTCACATTTTCACTAAGAAGAGGTTTTTAAAGTTGGTTCCACATTGATAGGTAAAATTTCCGCAGTTCCTAACAAATAAAAGACTTGCAAACCAATTTTTTGTGATTAAGTACGAAACTAATCAAATGTTTTTCAAAGAAAATTTCAACTATTCACAAACATCTGGTTTGATATCTATATATTAATAGCCGATTCTCTGTCTGTCTGTTTGTTTGTTTGTTTGTTTGTTTGTAAGTCACGCAAAATGGTAGATTGAGTTGTGAGCGAAATTATTTCTTTTTTTGTGTGCGACGTGAGTTCGAAGCAAATACATTGCAACCCCAATCGAACGTGACTTTTTTTGGCTGATGAACTAATAGGAATAACGTTTCGTTTTTATTATTTTGTTAGTTTTATATTCCACGTTGACTTGGCTTTGAAAACAATACATCAACTAAATACAAAGAAACTAACTGATAAAACATTTTGGACAAAAAGCAGCCGTGGGAGAACGTGGTAGCATCTCGGTTTGCCAGTGTATCCTAACGTATCCTTGCCTGACTGTCTGAGACGGGTGAACTTTTTTTTCGAGTAATGAAAATGTTTAAAAACCTATAGGTAAAAAAAAATATCATAAAACAAAATATTTTTTTTTGCTTTTGTCATCATAGTTGTCTTTAATCGATTTCTTTTAATCTATTTTATTTTATATCAGATCGAACGTTTTTTTTATTCACTTGATTCATTTAGCACGTGCCTTTTTTCTCTCCTCCCGTGTGATCTTTTTAAGAAGAGAAACCATTTTCCCCCTCTTTGATAGCACCCATGTTAGAGCGCGTAACTTTTTTAAAACAAAAGCTAATAAAAAGTTTTTATCTCTCTACGTTTTGAGAGTGTATTGTTGTACTGATCAACGATTGTTTTGAAAAAAATAACACATGAAATTTGGGTTTTTTTGGAACCATTGTTTAAACTGATATTTGAGATTTGATTTCGAATCTGCTTCTAGGGATAACTGACGATTTTTGGGTTCAGCTATACAGGCGATGGGGTGACGAAAAATTTGGGTCTAATTTTTTTGGGAGGGGTCTGTGACGTCATCAAAATCTTTGAAGAATGATATCTCTGTAACGGTTGATCGTAGCGGAACGATCCCATACATTTTTTTGATCAGTTTTTCGAGCTCTACAACATGGCAACACTTTCGGTTGCCAATTCCTTAATTTTATTTTTCGTGAAGTCAACGCATGCTGAACATGGGCGGCGAGCGACGCCGCCTTGGCGGCTAGTCTATATATTAATAGCCGATTCTCTGTTTGTTTGTTTGTGCGTTTGTTTGTTTGTAAGTCACGCAAAATGGTAGATTGAGTTGTGAGCGAAATTATTTCTTTTTTTGTGTGCGACGTGAGTTCGAAGCAAATACATTGCAACCCCAATCGAACGTGACTTTTTTTGGCTGATGAACTAATAGGAATAACGTTTTGTTTTTATCGTTATTGTTAGTTTTATATTCCACGTTGACTTGGCTTTGAAAACAGTACATCAACTAAATACAAAGAAACTAACTGATTAAACATTTTGGACAAAAAGCAGCAGTGGCAGAACATGGCAGCATGTTCGGTTTGCCACTACCTCTTGCCTGACTGTCTGAGACGGGTGAACTTTTTTTTCGAGTAATCAAAATGTTTAAAAACCTATAGGTAAAAATCACAATCATAAAACAAAATATTTTTTTTTTGCTTTTGTCATAATAGTTGTCTTTAATCGATTTCTTTTAATCTATTTTATTTTATATCAGATTTTTTTATTCACTTGATTCATTTAGCACGTGCCTTTTCTTCTCTCCTCCCGTGTGATCTTTTTAAGAAGAGAAACCATTTCCCCCCCTTACGTTTGATAGCACCCATGTTAGAGCGCGTAACTTTTTTAAAACAAAAGTTAATAAAAAGTTGAAGTTTTCTCTCTATATGTTTTGAGTGTATTCTTACACTGATAAAAGATTGGTTTTACCAGAGGTTGTGACTTCGAATCTGCTTCTGGTTGTACGAGCCGTTTATAAGGAAATTTGACGTTTATTGATACAGTGATACAGAGCATGTGGGCATTGGCGGCGAGCGACGCCGCCTTGGCGGCTAGTCTATATATTAATAGCCGATTCTCTGTCTGTCTGTTTGTTTGTTTGCTTGTTTGTAAGTCACGCAAAATGGTAGATTGAGTTGTGAGCAAAATTATTTCTTTTTTTGTGCGCGACGTGAGTTTGAAGCAGATACATTGCAATCCCAATCGAACTTGACTTTTTTTGGCTGACGAACTAATAGAGATAACGTTTTGTTTTTATTATTATTGTCAGTTATATATTCCACGTTGACTTGGCTTTGAAGACAATACATCAACTAAGAAACTAACTGATTAAACATTTTGGACAAAAAGCAGCAGTGGCAGAACGTGGCAACATGTGCGGTTTGCCAGTGTATCTTAACGCTTTCCTGACTGTCTGAGACGGGTGAACTTTTTTTCGAACAATCAAAATGTTTAAAAACCGATAGGTAAAAAAAGAGAATCATGAAACAAAATATTTTTTTTTTGCTTTTGTCTTAATAGTTGTCTTAATTTCTTAATTTCTTAATTTCTTTTAATCGATTTCTTTTAATCTATTTTAATCTGATCGAACGTTTTTTATTCACTTCATTTATTTAGGACGTGCATTTTTTTCTCCTCTCGTGTGATCTTTTTAAGAAGAGAAACCATTTTTTCACCTACTTCTGACAGCACCCATGTTAGAGCGCGTAAAACAAAAGTTAATAATAAGTTGAAAAGTTTTTTCTTTCTGCGTTTTGAGTGTATTGTTAAACTGATATTTGATTGGTTTAAAATAGTAAATAAAAACCACGTGAAGTTCACGTTCGGAATGCATTGTGTAAAGCAAGAAAGTCTACTGACATTTTAAATGCGACCGCGACAATGAACGGCTGAGTTAAAGTCTGTTCAAAAAATATGTGGACTGATTTCAGCTTTTATATAAAAACCAGGCTCAAGGGAATTGATGTAATTTGCTAAATCTGGTTTCCACATGGTAACTGAAATTAGTCCACATATTTTTTGAACAGACTTTAAGAACATGCAAGATTTGAAACACCAGGAACGTATTTCTCTTCACGTGCAAACGAGCTTTATTAAGCGATAAAACCAGCAGCAAAGGAAGTGTTATCGCTGGTTTTAAGTGCAATAATTTGGAGCAGGTGGTGATACAACGCAGGCTGAACATGGGCGGCGGGCGACGCCGCCTTGGCGGCTAGTCTATATATTACTAGTCGACTCTCTGTTTTTCTGTTTGTTTGTCTGTCACCCAAAATGGTAGATTCAGTTGTGACAGTGGTTATTTTATTTTATTTTGTGCGACGGCAGTGTGAAACCATTGTATTGAGACCCTAATCGAATGCGAATGCAATAGGGATAACTGACGTTTTTTGGGGTTCGCGATATTGGCCATGGGGTGACGTTTTTCAAAGAAAATTTCAAATATTTACAAACGTCTGATTTGATATTGGTTATCATCAAGGAATTTTCTCTTAGTAGTTTCTCTTTCCGATAAACGCAACATTGTTAAAGGGATCGCCTCTGAGAAGACAGATCAAGATTTACTTTGTTTTTAAGATCATACCTAGTAGAAACCACCAATAAAGGCATCAGTCTTCTTCGAAACGCACTTTTGAGAGAACACCAAAATGTACTGCTCTTTATGAAACACCTTTCTATCGTTTAGATAAATAAACGATCCAACCCAGATTTTGTCAAACACAGCTATTTACCGCACCAAAATTCATTTTGCCAATTTTTTTCATTTGCATGAAACATAATTTTTTGGCATGTAATTTTTTAATTTAAATATTTGTTTTCGCTTTTTCATTTAATGTTTTTCACTACAACAATTGTTCAACAATTTGTGTAGTTCAAACAAAGTCCTTACGAATGTTTTGATAGTGAACTGTAAATGAATAGTTTAATTGTTCCATAGTTTACGGTAGCTATGCTATTCGTGTTTGAAATACTCAGCGACTTCTCCTCCTTCATGATTTGTGAATTTGAAATCGGTTGCCGTCAATTTATGAATTAAGTCAATTTTGAGAATTTATTTCCAGTGTTGTGGAGAGAGAATCATAATAAATATTGACATCATATTACACTGTCCAAGACTTATTAATCTGATGGTGAATTTCAAGATTGTTTGGTCGATTAGCGGGATTCGGAAAAATCATGTTTCGTTTACAAGAAATTTTTTTCTATAGATTTGTAGGGAATTATATAAGACTTAGTAGAGTTGTTCGTGAATTTTTCCCTAAAAGCATCAACACCAACACTTGAAATAAGCGTGCAAAGTAATGATGTTTGTTTTGATACAAGAAAAGGCTTTAAATCTAAAGTAACTTTTTATTATTTAAGTAATTGATTTTTTTCGTGGAATAGGCTCATCGGTTTTACGAATCTCCCTAATGGTGATGAACTAAAAAGCATTTTTGTGATAATAGGAAAGAAAGGACATGCATTTCCATATGCAGCAAATAAATTCTGAGTATTTTAAAGACATTGGCGACATTTATGGATCGAAATATGTTCTAGAACTTCTCGCAGTTGTCTGATATGCTGCTGACATCAAGAGGTATGTTGAAAGCCTTTAATAATGACTTAAAAGATCTACTTTTATTTTGAGAAAAGAAACAATTACCTTGGGAGATACATTATCACTGGTTATGCCAATGCAGGTTACAAAGTCCTGAATAATACTCCATTCACACCTAAGGCAAAACTCGTTTTAATCGCCCTTTTTTTTAAATTGGGTTTATATAATCAGGTTCACACCAAAATTACCCGGATTATTTTCGCATAGACCCGGTTTAAATAAAACAATATTCCGATGTTGTTTTATTTTCCAAACAAGTTTTATTATATGAAATGGCGGAGGACGTAGCTAAGTACTATTTCTGAAAAGAAATCTAAGAGATCCAGGCACGAAGATACAAAAATATTGATCGATAATTGGTCAGAACAAAATGTACAGCAAGGGTTGAAATCTTGTACAAGAAAAAAGAAAATCTGGGAAGTTATTTTCACATATTTGAGAACTAACGGTTATGAAAGAGATGGAGACATGTGTAAAACAAGGATACATACTCTTACATCAGCATACCGTTAATATCTTGATGCAATAAGAAACAAAACTGGGTCAGCTCCATCAGGGAAACCTCCCTGTTTTGGGGAGCTGGATGCAATATGAGTAGATAAGCCAAAACCTACCACAAATACTTGAAAAAGCAGTTATGTAGTATTTGATGATCAAGAAATGAGCAATACAAATGTTCAGGATTTTATATTTTATTGAACATGAAAAAGGGACAGGAGGAAAACAACGTGGACACGAAGATCAACACGAACGTTACATGTTAGCATGTTATCTTGTCCCAGTCCAAGAAAGAAGAGGGCGAACAGACACGTGCTTGCCGTTATATACATAAAAAAGTCTGGGAACTAGATTAAAAATTGAAAATGGTAGATACATTAACAAAATATAGTGAAACAATATAAAAGTAAAGAAAAGAAGTTTTTTTACACTCCCGTTGACAAAGTCAACTATATTTATCAATCAATCTCCTTTCTAATTTTGTTTGCGGTCGGAATTTGATCTTCTTGGATATTAATAGGAACGACAGGAACAGGATCTGATTCAACGGAATCTGCGACTTTCGTTGGAATTATCTTTTGAAGAGAACGAAACGACTCAAAGGCATCTGTCTTCAGTTTCACACTACGAACAAAACCGTCTTTACCCCGAACCAATTCAATGGCTTCTTCATTGCTGGAATTGATTGGGGCGTCTTCCAAAGAATCTTCACGTGGATGTGAAACATTACGGCCAAAAAGTAGTTGAAAGGGTGTCAATGCTTCTTCAAGATCGTCAAACGTACGAAACGTACGTTAAAGGACGAACATTGATGACGTTCGTAAAAACCTCCCCACCAAGGAGAAGCAGGTAAAATAGACTTTTGTTGAACTCCAAATTTAGAAAAGTAAGATTTCGCATCTCTCGACTTGAAAATTCGAAAATTATCGTTAATAATCAATTTTGGAACGCCTTTCCTTGACTTAAGCCTCTCAGAAGCTCTAATAAATGCTGGTGACTTCATGTTTGGTACCAACTCTAGATGAATGACTCTGCTGCTGGCATACGTAAAAATTAATATAAAGGTCTGGCATAATCTAACCCTACGTTACAAAACGCAAAATCGTCATTAAAACGAAAAGAAAGGAGATCTGGAGTCTCTGGGGAAGACAATGTTTGTTCGGGAAATTTAACATCAAAATTCAAATCCGAACTTCCAAATCTTCCTTGGAAAACTGAAACCCCATGTCTATCTTCGAACAGCTTCAACGATTTTCGGAATTTTTCAAATCGAGGCAAGTTACGTGGATGTCTTTGCTCCGACTTGACCCATATTCGAACAGCATCTTATTTCTCCTCAACACTGACGGCATTGTGAGGATCTTCTCGCCTTGATTTTGTTTATTTTGGAACGATCCAACTGAACCCGTGACTTCAAGATCTTAATGAAACGTAAATCTAAGGCTGTCGTACCAATTAGCTTGCTGAACGAACCAAATCGATTGCAGTCGATAACTTTAGCATTATCTGGAACTTTTTCGGTTGTAGCAGTCGTTGTTGTTGGCGTTGAAGGATTAACACACTTTTTTAATTCGAATTCTGTATTATTCAACATCGCCTCGACATCATAATAATCATCGAAACTGCTTATTTCTGCAAACAAAAATCAGGCCCTCTCGAAATCACTCAATTCACAAATCAGTGCAGGAATATCTGCAGGATTATCCTTTCCCGAAATAAAAAACCACTTATCACTATCAACAACCTTTTGTATCTTCAACACGCGATTTTCAATCCAAGGCGTTCAATTCTTGTTCTTCCCTTTTAACCAACACAAAGCAACTTTTGAGTCAGACCAACATTTAATATCATCAATAGAAGTCTTTTTTCTAAGTTAACCAAAACTTGCCCCACAAGATCACTCAAGCGTAAACATCCTGAAAGCTCCAACCACACAATACTCATTTTTTACAAAGGCGCAACCTTGGTTTTCGCAGCTATAGAGAAAACTTTAGTCTCAGTGAGAAACTGAACTTGAAGAAACAAAACTGCAGCATAGCATGTCTCTGAGCAGTCGCAAAACCCATGCAAGGTAACAGATTCGTAGCGTAAGCAAAACGATTCACTCGCAACTCAACAAAACGTGTTATATCATTTAAAAACGTGTTCCATATTAATTGTATATCAAGAGGAACACCACTATTCCAGTCGCGTTTATCCTTCCAAAGAAGCCGAAAAATGGCTTTAACGCGCGCAGGTGATGGGCAAAATAAAACCAAGAGGATCAAAAATGGTGGCAGCAACCTTTAATACATTGCGCTTAGTCGCAGGCAAAGATCTTGCTAATCCAATAATCTCACCAAAACGAAAAACAAATTTATTGGAGTCTAAATCCCACTCTACTCCCAAAACCTTCTTAAAACGTAATTCTTCTGACACTAATTCACTAATTTCCTCAACAAAAATCCACCCGACTTCAAATTTGAAGAGCAATTTTCATAAAAATCTTTAGCCTCGGCAGCATCAGAACAACCTGAATAACAATCTTTAACATAAATATCATCTACAAACTTTTCCACAAGGGAGCCATATGTTACTTTAAACTTTTAAAGATGATGACGCACTGTAGCATTTAAGATACAGATGTTTCCCGCTAACTCGACATCGCGGGGGGTTCGGGGAAAATGTCGAGTTCGGCGTGGGTGGAGTTAGCGGGGGATTTTGTTAATGTACTAATGTTCTGACAGTATCCAGAAGAATTAAATAAGAAAAGAACTAATATATTTCTTAATTTGGAATATATTTTTATCAGATAACAAGAAGCCGCTTGGGTTGAAGACTTCAGGACATAACACAACGATACATATCTGGTTTCAAAATACAAACTTGCCGATTTGCCAAATTACGGTCAAATGTAACAAAATGACTGGCAAATTCAAAATCAACATCTTCCATTTGTGTTTTGTACAAATTTTCATGAATATTAAAGAACTTTCGAAATTCACTACAAATTTGGTCCAAATTGTCCATTCTTGGTCAAATCAGACAAAATGACTGTCAAATTTCAAATCAGCACCATTCAAATGTGATCTGCGCAAAATTTGGTAAAATTTGAAGAACTTTCCAAATTTTGTCCAATTTTAGTCAAGCCTGGCGAAATAATAGTCAATTTCGAAATCAGCACACTTCAATTGTGCTCTGTGCAAAATTTCATGAAAATTGAAGAATTTTCGAAATTTGTTCCAAATTTGGCTTAAATTGCCCAATTTTAGTCAAATCTGGCAAAATCATTGTCAAATTCGAAATCAGCATCCTTCAATTGTGACCCGTGCAAAATTTCATGAAAATTGGCCTACTGGAAGTCCGAATTTGACCAAATTTGCGAAATTTGGCAACGAAGTCACAAAAACGCTCATAACTTCGAGTAGTAGTAGTAGTAGTGGGAGGAGAAACCACGGGTATTTTAAATTTTTTACTCCAACACGGGTGTCCTTAAGTCAGCAAGTTTCCAAAAATTAATTAAAAGTTTATTGATTGCCTGAAACTGCTGCCTAAGAATATTTACGTATTCCAACGAAGTGAAGTGTACATTCCACCTGCATCCATTCCCCATCTGCTAAATTCACAGGATTTTGATTGACGGTGACAGAGCATGATTTTCATAATCAACCTGTACAAAAATCTGAACAACATCAAGAGTTTGGACAACTTTCTCAGATTTTCCAAAGGGTTTAACGATGATCCTTTCCTGACGAATGGTCTCAAGGCCAAGTTTCTGACGTAATTTTTCAGAAATATAAGACATTTGAGAACCACTATCAAGAAATTGTCGAGCATTGAAGAGAGATCCAGTCGGACAAGAGGAAACCTTAGAAGAAACAGTCTGCAATAGAATTCAATTTTTTTGTGTCAGCATGGTTACAAATAGAAGAAGATGTAATTTGTTCAGTTTCACTTTTCACACTTTTTTCAGTACCTGGAGGCTTTGCACAAATAGAGATATGATGCTTATTTCCACACTTATGACAAACAAAAGAAGATCTACACTTTCTCTCAATATGATCTCCATCCAAACAAACAAAACATTTTTTAAACCTCTCAAGAATGGCCTTACGAGCGTTGACGTCAGTGATACGATCACAACAAGAAGAAGAATGATTTCTTTGACAATAAACACACTTAGATCTCGTTGACTCACCTCCCACATCCAAACTACCAGCTGACGCTACTGTTTGTTCCCTCTGTTAACTCACTTCTCCTCAACGACTGTTTGAAAAAGACAAACAATTTTTCTTAGCCTTCAACTACGAATCCAAAAGCTCTCTAAATTCCAAGTATCACCACCGAAACCACTAGAAATAGTGATGAGCATCTCCTCAGGAAGCTTATCCTACAAAAGTGAGATCAACAAACATCCGTATGTTTTCGTTTCTACATTCAATGAAGCAACATTTCTCAAACAAGTCTCAACATCATTATACAACTTCCTCAAACCCTCAACATTTTCATTACGTCTTGCTCTTTTAATATTAATGAGTTTGTCCATGTGTACCGAAATTAGCACCTGAAGGTTGCCAAACCTATTACTCAATAATTTGTGTGCTTGATGAGGATTCTCAGATGACAAAGTCAGCCCTTTGACATATGACAAAGCCTTACCAGAAAGAAAACGTAATAGATAGTTAAACTTATGTACATCAGGGACGCGATCCTTGCAATTCATAGAAAGACTAAACCTATCCCAAAAACCTTGCCACTCACCTGAAAAAGTAAAAATCTCTAACTTAGAGGGTTTGCATTTAACTAAGTCGCTCATTGAATTTCCATTCGAAAAACCTGTTTCACTCGATATCTCTTGTACACTCTTATTCAACCTCAACTCACCCAAAAAATCATGTAAGGTGTTCCACAAACTTGACACTTTCCTCTACATTCTTCGCTACATATTCTTCGTCATTTTGAATACCTTCATCAAGTGCTTTCAACTCCTCACTCTTTCTTTGCAAACTATTTTCAAAACTTAGCAACATTGCTTCAGTTACGCTTTCGCTGTCTAGATAATCGCTCGCTTCGGATGAAACTTTACTAAATTGCGTGCGTAAACCTTTTCGCTTGTTGATTTGCCTTTTGGTTGCTGCCATTACCAGAAGACAACGGAAACAAAAAAAAAACTTGGCAATTAAAAAGTTAGCAATAAAAGTTACTACTCGTGCTCTGTACGACACCGAAATACAGTGTGTATCAAAATGTCTTATCCAACAACTTTCAAGGCGTATATCTCATTATATGTCTGATGAAATACTGTGAATTTTATATCACAAGAAAGAGCTTTTCATGCTCTATCCAATAATATAAAATGTTTGCCAAAATATTTGTTCTTCGAAAAGATATTGAAAAAAATCCCAACGATTTGGTTCATTAAATTCTTAAAAGTCAATTAACTCTTTTTCAATGAAGGCCATTTGTAAACACAATAAAAAAATTAAAAAGCATCACACAGTAAAAAATGTTTATTTGAAATTTTTAAGATTAGTTGTTATGGGAAATTAATACGCAAAGCTATACTTAAAAGTTTCTAAAGGTTCATCGGCACAACAAAAGAAAATTACACCATTAAAGAGTCATTAGCATGTCAGTTAATTGACTTTTAAGAATTTAATGAGCCAAATCGTTGAGTTTTTCTTCAATATCTTTTCGAAGAACAAATATTTTGGTAACCATTTTATATTAACGGATAGAGCATGAAAAGCTCTTTCTTGTGATATAAAATTCACAATATTTTATCAGACATGTAATGAAATACACGCCTTGAAAGTTGGTGGATAAGACATTTTGATACACACTGTCTTTAAGCTAATTTTGAGAACAAAGGAAATCAACTCAAATGTGTCAAAAAAAACTTCACTAACAAAGAAACTAACTTGTATAAAGACAAATGTATTTCTCAGTTAAAAAAACATGAAGTAAAGATCAATCTCTCGCAAAATGGAAAAGAAAAATCAATCAATCTGAAAGGATTTAACGCCAACTCACAAACAGACAAATTTCAGAAAAGTACTTTCATACCCATACACCATTAAAATTTTCAGATGTCCTCGTCTTTTCTAGAATGTTGGTAACATCGAATGTTTCAGCTAAACAGCAAGTCAGGAAAGTTCAGCTAAAAGCAATAAAAACTTTTTATCTTGGAGTCTCTCATCGGGCGCCATTTTAAACTTTCTTGAACATAATAATAACAAGATTCGCAAACATGCGACTATATATTTCCCCAAAGTTGCGAAACTTTTGTTAATTGTTGTTAAGAAAAATATAAAAATGTTGTCTTTACTAAACAGGGTAGAATTACCGTGGCTGATTCGAACAACATGGTTTTGTTTTTAAAACAATAAAAATGATGAAAACTAAAATATGCGGCCGCACGTTTAAAATATGCGGCCGCACTTTATAATATGCGGCCGCACTTTAAAATATGCGGCCGCACGTTTAAATATGCGGCCGCACGTTTTAAATATGCGGCCGCACGTTTAAATATGCGGCCGCACGTTTATAATATGCGGCCGCATGTTATAAGGTGCGGCCGCATATTATAAACGTGCGGCCGAACGTTTAAAATGTGCGGCCGCATATTTTGATGACAGGATGTTATTTCTGAGCGTTTTCTATTAAACATGGTCTGGAAACTTTACACTACAACTTGATGGCGTATAATTATGAGGTCTGTCGAATTAAAATCTACAGCATCGTCAGCATATTTTAAGTTACAAAATATGGCGTCGTATGTGAAGGTATGTTGTTGTTGGAGATTAATATTATAAATGTGCTCATACTTGAGCTTCGGTTTGATGTGGAAGTAATACTCCACCAAACTATCGTATCAACAACCCCCATTGTGAAATGAAATGTATGCTGTAATGTGGTGTTTCAAATAATTTCTATGGACAGGGAGTCAACAACTTGTGAATTCTTTCGACACTGAGATTTACTGACCAGAAAAGATAAAAATATAGACTAGATAAATATATTATTTAAAGCCATCGACGAAATATGCGGCCGCACGTTTTAAATATGCGGCCGCATATTATAAACGTGCGGCCGCATATTTAAACGTGCGGTCGAATATTTAAACGTGCGGCCGCATATTTAAAACGTGCGGCCGCATATTTAAACGTGCGGCCGCATATTTTAAAGTGCGGCCGCATATTATAAAGTGCGGCCGCATATTTTAAACGTGCGGCCGCATATTTTAGTTTTCATCATTTTTATTTGTTTAAAAATAAAACCATGTTGTACGAATCAGCCACGGTATAGAATTGAATTTAATACCACAAAAGAACTTATTTTGAATTTATTAAGAAATGAAGATGTTCATGGTCAAATGATAAGGTTGCTCTTATAAATTTTAAACAACTAAATATCAACAACCGCACCAATACGTAAGGCGATTTTAGCATAATAAACATATGATCTTTATTGTTGCAGAAGCTTGACATCCTTTATACCATAAACTCATAACAAAACAATGTAATTCAACAGAAGACACTTGCACTTGCTTTTTGTAACTCAGATAAAACTATCTTACAACAATATACAATCAAATTTACAAAAGAAAAAAAGAAAATTGTCAAACTTAATTTTAATACTACAGTAAGTATTAAAAGCAACAAGATGCCCTGACAGGCATAAAGATTTCTGCGAAACCAGCTGAAGCATGAAAAATGAAAGACTAGTGATATTCTTCAAATTTGAAGATTGAACGGCTTCTACAATACAACATCACATTTTTGATCATACACTCCCTAGGAATCCATGAAAGCATAACTGATATATACCATAGATCAAAAATAGATAAAACAAAAATAAAACTATAATAGTTAAACCCGCTAAAAAGTTTGTCAACTTTTGTTCATTTCCAGGGATGATGGCACATTACCTTTTAAAAAGTGTAAATAGAACTTAACTAAAAACAAAAAAGAAAAGAAATACACATAAGGTGCGAATTGTAACCATGGATACACATTTTATATGACAGTTTTTTTAAAACACGAGAAACGATGTATAAGAGCGAAAAGAAAAAAAACTTTTTCGAAAAAAAATTAAGAAACAAAAGCGAAAAACTCATCAGACATACTACGTATCTACCTACCTAATCTAGCTACTAAGCATTTAAAAATATAGCTTTTAAAAAGTTTATGAACAACTTGGATAAATTTTCCTAACTGCAAGAGAACTTCGAACCACAAAATGTTACCAACAAGCGATGCTTCGAATTTGGTGGAACTGAAGTTCTTCATTGTGTTTTTAGTAGGAGAAATGTCTCTTATTTCGTGAAAGTGGAAAATACTAAAATACTTATATAAAGAATGTTTTGGTAGTTTTCATGTAAAGGCACACACGAAATTTCAAAAATACCACTAGGTTTGGACAGCACAAAAACCCAAAAAACAACCAGAGCCGGTGTTAATGTATTTCTTGCTTCTGCAGAAATCCAAAAAGAGAATAACAAGAAGTTTCATTTTGATTTATAATTTAATTCAATATTTCGTCCTACATCCGCAGAACATTGTCATTCAGGACGAAATATTGAATTAAATTATAAATCAAAATGAAACTTTTCGTTACTCTCTTTTTACTAAAGCTTTACGCCCTGAAGAATATCTTCAATATATAAGCAAATAACTATCAAAAAGCAATCAAAAGCACTTCAAATTAGCACTTTAAATTCGGACAGAAGAGTTATTTTCAAAAAAGACATGGGCTTAAAGTGACAATTAAATTCAAGTGTTCAGAATAAATAAATAAATATATTTATATACAGGGTGGGCCAAAAAAACCCGGCCCCCTATCGAAAAATTGTAGCTTAAAGCGAAGTAAACATGGAAACGTTAGTAAAATTCAAACACGTGCTTTTCTTTATATTTCAAAATAACATGGAAAATTTGGCGGCTAAAGGAATAACAGAAAAGAGGATACATCACTTTTTCTTCATCAAGGTGTCAATTCACCATCAATTTTTTAACAAAATTTGACGTTACGACTACAGAAGCATTTCCAATTCAGTAAAAAATAAATAAATACATAATTCAAGAGAACATATGTTCGATATGACCTCCCTCATTTTGCACACAACAAGCTAAACGACTGTGCCATTGATCTATTGCTTTGTTAATCAAAGTTTGCGGTAGAGCTTTCCATGCTTTCTTTATTGCAGATTTTAATGACTCGGTGTCAAAAATTTCATATCCTGATCGATACACAAGTTCTTCAAATGCTCCCCAAATAGAATAATCTAAGGGATTCAAATCTGGACTATTAGCTGGCCAATCTTCTTTCGATATGAAATCGGGAACATTCTTCCTCAAAAAATCCAACGTGGTTTTAGCTGTATGACTTCTTGCCCCATCTTGTTGGATTGTGAACTGCTTACCAGACATTTTTCGAATATTTCGTAATTGACTACGCAAGATCTATTGATAATATTTATATATATATTTATTTTTGCACCCTTTTCCACAAAGACAATTGGAGCTTTTCCAAGCTTTGATACGAAGGCTGATACCATAACAGATTGGGAAAAAGTTGAATTTCCTCTTAGTAACCGGTTAGGGGAAACATTTCTCTTTTTGCCATCGTACGTGTAAACCCGATCATTTTGGCTATTAACAGGCGCTGATACAGTGAATTTTTTTTCGTCACTAAACCATATTTTCTTTACATCACGGGGTAAAGGGTAACGATTGGATAAACGAGCAGAACGTATTTTTCTTTGTTCAATATTTAGGTTAGACAATCTCTGTACCTTCAATCGTTTGTAAACTTTTAGTTTCAAATCCTCACTAACAATTCTCCTTACGGTAGATCTTGGTATTCCCGTGTTCCTTTCAATAATTCTTGGAGAATTGTGTGACCCTGCCTCTTCTTGACTCAATATGAGTTCTTCTACTGTTTCAATGTTCTCTTCAGTTCGCCCACTTTTAGGTCGACCACTACCTTTCTTTCTCTGAACATCTCCCGTTCGATCAATTTTTTGCAAAAGGTCAGCAAGTACAGTGCGTTTGCAACTTTTATTTGGAAACTCTGACATCATACGCTTTCTTCCCCAACCTTTTTCCAAACAAAGTTGTTTAATTAATATTTTATCTTCATAAGAAAATGGCATGATTTTACTAATCTAATCTAAAACTAAGACAAACAATAAGTGTTACAAAAAACAAACAAAAGAGATTAGCAAATCAAGAAAAAAGAACAAAGAAAAAAAATTTTAGTAGACGCAAACTTTGTTGACTGAAAAAAGTGACTGGCGCCATGTCTGTTGATCTTTTGTTTACTGAACTACAAAAGAAGCCTCTATATTGAGAAGAAGACATTAAATTGTTAAAATAACAAGGTAAGAAAAGAAAAAAGAAAAGTGCATAGTTAGTTATACGTGAGTGTTGCACTAACTTTTTGACGTCAAATTCAGTAAAAAATATTTCATTGAATATTCAGTAAAGGGCCGATAATTAATTATACCTTCTTTAATATTCCATTTTACAGCCAAATATTTTTCTAAGTTGTTTTGGATATGATAAAAAACTGTCCTAAAATTTCTTACCATGTTTTTACCTTTACTTTGTTTTGAGTTATAATGTTTCTTTAGGGGGCCGGTTTTTTTTGGCCCACCCGAATGGCCATTGTAAATCCTAAATGAAAAAAAAACAACAGATTTTGGTAGTGAAAATAGACTACACATCCATAACCAAATCACTAAAAAGCTGAAAGTAGACGTTTTTTGTTCTGGCTTGATTTAATTTATATACAGATTGTTTGTTGGATTGAGCTTTGATTTATATACATTTGTTGTTTGTGTGAAAATTGACAGTATATCAATTTTTCCTAAAATACCATAGTATCAAAACAGTATAGGTGATCATGGAATTGATCCATTGTAAATTATGTTTCTGTTGTCAGATTAAATGAATATCCAGGGAAGCACATTTTTCGAGCAGATATGTGTCTCACTCTTTTCTGTTATCATACGTAGTTGGTTTTCTGACGTTGTTATTGCATATACGACATCACATTTTTACTTGCTGTTTTTGTAATGTAATATAAAAGGTTTCCTTTTATAGCTGATGTGCTTTCTGTTTATATTATATCAGGACGTAAAATAAAAATAAATCTCCAGCCTGTATTGATAATGAATTTTCGCCTTTGCACTGAAATCGCAGCTTCAATCTTCCAAGCATTTAATTACCAATCATCATCATACATAGCATTTTTGTCATCAACAAAAACAAAACAATACTTTTCTGTTTTCTACACGTTTCTTCAAAAGTTTTTAAACCTTTTAAGACAATACTGAACTAAAACGATTTATTTCCATCATTTAATTTGAATTCTCTTGAATCATTTTAAAAGCTAGTGGAAAAATCAAAAATCTTCTACAGCCCATCTGACTGAACAAACATGGCGTACTACTTGACTGTAGACTAGCCTCTATTCTTATCTACTTTGGCGGCTAGGCGAAAATTCAATACCGAACTGCGGCTATAAAAGTGAACAGAGAAGGAGAAGAAGGAGGAGGAGAAGGAAAATGCCGGTTTTAACATATATTTCGCCCTATGGGGAAATATATAATAATAATAATAATAATAATAATAACGAATATATTTCAGCATATCCAATACATTGGCTCTTCATCTGAATATTACGTATATGTGTGTGTGTGCATAATGTCAATATAAAATTTTAACGTAAATAAACAATTTTTTTTTTTTTTTTTTTTTTTTTACATACTTAATGTTCTTGCGAAAGCTTTGTCCTTTAGGAATTTCTTCGTCTCATGTTTGAATTCGTGTAGTGTGGTCGAGTTTCGTGCTGACTTTGGCAAGGCATTAAAGATATTTTCAGCTTCTTGTTGGAATGTAATGGCTTTTCCGTTGCATTTTAACATTATACCAGTGTTCGCTGTATTACTTCTTAATGTGCGTGCGTCTTTTTTGTGTTCTACACCAATGTTTGATGGAGCATTTAAGTCGTTCATGCCTTTAAAAGCAAGAACAGCAATCGCATATTCGTGTTGTTCGATTACAGGCAGCTAAGACAGATTAATGACATCATGAATGTTCCCGAATTTGTTGTACACAAAACCAGCTGCTGCGTTTTGGACCTTCTGTAGACGTTTTACCAAATATTGCGGTGTTGTACCTAAGTATACTGCATTTCCGTATTCAAGTTGAGATAAAACGAGGGAGGTAGCTAACTGTTTCTTTAGTGAGAAAGGGATTAATCGTTTGAGATGTTTGAGTGTTTTTAGTGTGCTGAAGCATTTTTTGGTGATGGTATTGATGTGGTCTTTCCACTCAAGATGTTGAGTAAAGGTGACGCCGAGTATTTTGGTGTGGTCTACAGTGTTAAGCGGATGTCAATCAATCATGGTTTTGTTGGCGATGTCATCTATATTGTGAAGACGTGATAACTGCTTTGTAGAGAATAGCATTGTTGTTGTTTTCATAGGATTGAAAATTAAGTTTTTTGATTTTGTAGATCTTCTGTGAGATTCATTGCCTTATCTTTGATTTGATGTGGTTTACTGTGAATATAAATGGTTGTGTCATCAGCATATTGTAATGAATCAGAAGCATTGAGGTAGTGTGGCATATCTGTTACGTATAGGTTGAAAATGATTGGTCCAAGTATCGACCCTTGGGGTACACCAAATTTCGTGTTAAGAACGAGTGATGATCTGCTGTCTATTTGTACATAATGTTTGCGGTTTGTGATGTATTCTGTCAGCCAGTGTAAGAACGGTTTTGAAAAATTTAACGCGTGTAGCTTTTTTATTAGAATGTTATAGTCAATCGTGTCAAATGCCTTTGAGTAGTCGACAAATAATGCGAGTGTGACTTCTCCTTTTTTCATTGTTTTAAGGATATCGTTTTTTAGTTTTAATAAGCATGTTATGGTGGATCTGGATTTACGGAATCCATATTGAGAAGATTGGTATACGCCCTCAATGTACGTTAACATTTGTTGGAGGACTATTCTTTCGAATACTTTTGAAAGAACAGGAAGAACAGATATTGGTCGGTAGTCTGATGCTTGTGATGGAGCTACAACTTTCGGAATCGATCTGATTCTAGCTGTTTTCCAAGCGTCAGGGAAAGTCTTTTGCTTTATAAATCCGTTTATTATATGTGTAAGTGGAGAGATGAGCTTCTCGCTTACTGGCTTCATAAGGTTGATAGGGATATTGTCATTTCCGGTGGAGCAATCATTCCGGATTTTCTGTAATGCTGTTTTGACTTCATTGTATGTGGTCGGCTGGATTGTGAAACCTTGTGTACCATTAGGCAGATCATTAATGGTTTGATGCAGTTCTATGTTGGTCGGTGTTTGTTTGTTTGTAAGTTTTTCTGCGACAGTGTTGTAATGTTTGTTTAGAATGGATGGGTCAATATCTATGGATTTCTTATTTGGTGTTAGAATTCGATGTATGGTGTTCCATACTTCTTTAGGTCGATTCGAAGATAACGCTTTTCTGTAAAATGATCTTTTGGTTTCCCGTATTGCCCTTTTTAATTCGTTTCTTATGTTGCGGAATGACAGCCAATCAGTGGTACTTTGTGTTTCATGAGCTGTCTTCCGGAGAAGATTCCTTTGCCGTTGGAGTTCGTTGATTCGGAGATCTTTCATCCATGGTGCTGGTGGTCTGGTGATTTTGTAGCGACGAAGAGGAGCGTGGTTTTCGATACATTTTAGTATAAGATCGTTCAAAATGTGAAGTTGCTCATCTGGATCATCGAAACTGTATATTACATCAAGTGGTAGCTGATTGAAATCTTCCCGATATATGTTGATGTCAAAATTTTTGAAATTACGGATGAATTTGTAACGTGGTGTGTATATATTGTTGGGGACTTTTATACTGATGAATGGCGCATCGTGGTCACTTATTGTTTCGCATGGAATGACTCCACTAGTTGTTATTTTGTTTGGGATGTTGGTGATGATATGATCGATTAAACTGACGCCGTTTCTTGTGGGCAGGTCGATGACATTTTTTAAATTAAATAGTGTCAGACAGCTTTTGTACTTGTTAACCACTGTGTTGTTTGTATTAAGGTTAATGTTCATATCCCCAGTTAATATGATAGAACCATCCCAGATATTGTTGATCTTTGCCAAGAGTGATTCAAGTTTCTCTACCCATAAACATTTTGAGGCGTTATCTGAATCAGGTTGGTACAGGGTACCCAACAGGAGTTTGTTGTTTCGATTTTTGCCTTTTATTTCTATCCAAATATGTTCCATGGTTGTCTCCAGCTTGTTGATGTCTGTTCGTATTTTGTAAGTGATGCTGATATTTATGTAAAGACCAACTCCGCCTCCTCTTTTCGTATCACGGTTTTTATAGCAGAATTGGTAGCCCGGTATGGTGACGTAGTTTAAAAGATCTAGGTCGTCTTTCAACCATGTTTTGCTTAAAGTGATTACATCCATCTTGTAGGTTTCAATTAGCAGAGTGAACTCTGTAAAAGAGGAAATCATGGAGCGGGTGTTCAAGTGGAAGATAGCTTATCAACTGGTTGGGTGATGCGATTGATTTCGTTAAATGAATCATCCATATGTCTTTGTTTGTGAAAAGGCAATTCAGATAGAGAGCATTGGTGACAGATCCAATACGTGACGATTTGTTGCCTTTTTGTTGTTATTGATTGAGTACATTTGAGATGGGTGGATTGGGTGCATGTTGAGCATTGGTACCGTTTGGCATTGCTTTTGATGGTTTTATCACATACTTGACAAGAAGGTGATGTGGACCAGGGTTTGTTTCAATGTCGCCGGAAAGAGTGATGGTGAAGGTAGATGTATGATTGGAATAGTACAAGATCGGTGCTGTCCTTCTCATACCTCTTTGAAACTTTTTATTAAAAGTTGTTTTCTCAGTTGATCTGCAGTGATGATTTGTGGATGTACATCCTTTAGTGTGGAAAAGGTGGAAACCAATAAGGAGAAAGATCGTCATGAAGATAAGGCGACAAGAAGGCTGTGCAAGGCCCGATTTACTCCTACCTCTTACGTCCTCCTTGAGCACCTTCTGAGGAATTTTCATGTTTTCTTGTATGCTGAGCGAATTTCGAACGATTCTTTCAGTAAAACAGGACTCCGTCAGCGTCTTTTATTCAAACGTATTGTTGGAGAGAGTTCTTGATGTTTTATATTTTGTTTTATAGTATATAAAGGCAATATAAAGGGACAGGAGGAAAACAACCCAGCCGGCAAAAAGACGTTTTAAAAACGTCTTGGAGACGTCTTAAATCCATCTTAAGCTAGTCGGATTTGTCCGTTTAGACAACCTCTTTTAAATAACGTCTTCAAAAACGTCTTGTGCCGGCTGGGAACGTGGCAACGAAGATTAACACAAACTTTACATAACATGTTATCTTGTCCCAGTCCAAGAAAGAAGAAAGAGAAAAAAGAGTCTGGGAACTAGATTAAAAATTAAAAATGGTAGATACAATAACAAAATATAGTAAAACAATATAAAAGTAAACAAAAAATCCGAAATATATTGTCATAATATTAAATATTCATTGTTGGTCACCCTTAATTGTGAACAAAGATTTTAAATGCTACAATGTTCTTACCATATAAATTGTTTACCTTGGAATCCAAACGAAATGACAACTGGAAAGATTTTCTCCAATATCGGAAAGCGATTCGGAAAAGAGAGAATCATTGTCTTCGTATCAAGTTTTTGGAAAGTTGTCTTGAAGCTAAAATTGTCCCACATTTTCTCAAATTTCGTATACCAACGAATGGTTGTTTTGATGACGAAAGTGTTCTCGATTTCCAACTACGACTGCTGAGAAAGGAACTTTACAAAGCAAGATGTGATCTAGAATCAGCGATTGAGACTCTAAAAGAAAGAAGGAAAGAGGTAAGACGGAAAGTACATATCAACATTATACCATCTGTGGTACTCCACACAAGATATGATATTCGTATTTTTAAGAGAGAGCTTGCTAAAAAACTCGATGCTAAACTTGCAAAATTATCACAAGAACAAGAGAAGCCATTGTTCAATGTTAACAACACGGTTATTTGTTATGATCTCCCAATGAAACCACCAAAATATGTGATTGACACTCTTGCTTTTGGTCCCAGAAATGCGATACTGGATAAATTGGACAAGAACGATATTCTTGCTGAGTTAGATGAATTGATAAGGTTTTGTAAAAATAAAGAAGTTGATGAAAGTATAATTACAGACATTAATGTCAAAACTCTGGGATATATCAAAAAGTGCAGTAAGCAGAAACCATCTCGAAATATTCATTTAACGAAGAAGTATTTAAGAGATAACCACCTGATCGCAGTCCCGTTCGATAAAGGCATAGGTATCTGCGTAATGACTGTCGAGACTTATAACAGAAAGTTGGACGACATCATCAAATTACCACAGTTCGAAAAAGTCTTACCGAAACGTAAGAACGAAAAACATCCTATTTCTAAAGAAGAAGAGAGAGTGATGTCGCTTTTGCAGGAGTTGAAAGAAGAAAATAAGATATCTGAAGCATTATTTGAAAAGTTGAAACCCGTGGGAAGCCAACCTCCTCGCTTGTATGGGTTAGCAAAGATACATAAAGAACATGTTCCAGTTCGACCTGTTTTATCCATGCCGGGTTCTGCCTATTACAAGATCGGTAACCAAGTAGCCAAATGGTTATCAGTAGTCAAAGAATGTAATATTAATGCTTCAACAAAACTTATTTCTGAGAGTTTGAAAGATGTTCAATTGAAAGAGGATGAAGAGTTAGTAAGCTTTGATGTGAGCTCGTTATACATAAATGTGCCTTTACATGAAGCCATCGATGACTGTACAAACTTACTTTACTCGGGAGATTATGCTCAACCACCAGTCGACCGCGATACCTTCAAAAAACTAGTTTCGATGTGTAGTTGCAACGTAATTATGTTAACTCATGATGGTTATTATCGCCAGGTGGATGGTTTAGCAATGGGGAGTCCACCAGCCCCTCTACTTGCTAACGGATGGATGAGCAAATTCGATAACAGTATTAAAGGAGAAGCAAAGTTGTATTTCAGATATATGGATGATATTGCGAGGGAGATTCACAGAAATTATATCCAGTCTAAATTGAGGAAAATAAACGATCTCCACCCGTCCCTCAAGTTTACCATCGAAAGAGAGAACGATAACTGCTTACCGTTCCTGGATATGAAGATCATACGTGATGGAACAAAGTTATCATCTACATGGTACACCAAATCTACAGACACAGGACTTATCATGAACTACCATGCTCTCGCCCCACCAAAATACAAACGTTCAGTTGTGACAGGGTTAATTCATCGAATCTACCGCTCATGTAGCAACTGGTCGAATTTCCATGAGAGTGTAGAGAAGGCAAAGTCCCTATTAGAGAAGAACCAATATCCACCATCATTTTACGAACCGTTAGTTGCTAGAACGTTGAGTAAGATCTTGGAAAGTGACAAAGAGTTAGAGAATTCTAATAATGAAGAAGAAAAGGAGCAGAAAAAGTTGGTATTCTTACAATATCGTGGAAAATTGTCGGAAAATTTCGAAAAGTCCTTAAGAAAGATCAAGGCGCCCTGTAGAATTGTGTTTACCCTCAAGAAGTTAAAATCTGTTTTGTCTTCGTTGAAACCATCCGTCGATAAATGTTTCAAAAGCGGGGTTGTTTACAAAATGCTTTGTCCACGTTGTAGTGCGTGCTATGTCGGGCAAACGACCCGACATTTGCAAACCCGTTTCAAGGAACACAGATGCAAAGGTCC
This sequence comes from Turritopsis dohrnii, assembly GCA_027922465.2. Lineage (NCBI taxonomy): Eukaryota > Metazoa > Cnidaria > Hydrozoa > Anthoathecata > Oceaniidae > Turritopsis > Turritopsis dohrnii. The sequence goes on along the minus strand of BQMF02000637.1, from coordinate 111,461 downwards.
AGTCGCAATTCACATGAGAAATTGCAATTTAGAATTGACAATGGATGATGTCACCATCTTAGGTGTCACAACAAAATCTGACTACAGATTAATGACTCTTGAAGCTCTTTTTATCAAAGACAGAAAACCTAGCATTAACACAAAAGATGAATACAAAAGTAGATCTTTGGTAATTAAAATTTAATTAGCCAAGAGACATTTATTCGAGCTTTATGTCTCTGTGAGTTTATGACTTCAGTTTTTGAATGTGATTTTAGTGTGTGTATGTAGTGTATATTAGTTGGAATGAAAGTTGTACAAATGTATATTCTTTTAACTGTTTTAACTTTATTATTTTATTGCTTTTAGACCTGAAGATGGATTATAAATCCGAAATATATTGTCATAATATTAAATATTCATTGTTGGTCACCCTTAATTGTGAATAAACAAAAAAAATTTATGTTTTTTTTTCAAGGATGTTCAAAACCAGCTATTGAACTTGACTGAAGTGCCTACTATTTTTCAGAATGATGAAGTTATTTATGTAGATGATAGTCATACATTTTCGTCATACCCATCATCAAAGTAGTGTAGCTCTACTTCTGGAGATGTTGCTGCTACTGTTTCAAATGGCTTAAACCTAAACGCCACAAGTACATTTTATTTTAACAAATCAAGGAAGAAAAGAAAAAGTTCTGACATTATTTTTGAAAAGCTTAACACCAGAATAGTAACCTTTATGGAAAAACAAACGGAGCAAGAATGTGAGTTCTTATCTGATTTGATTAATGGAGGAAAAGAAAACTCGAAGGAAGAAAAGTTAGTGAAAGTGCGTGGTACTGGAAAGGAATTGTTTATAAAAGTAGAAATGTTCCCAAACATGACTTTTTACGATTTTATATTGACAATTAGGCGGGAGTATGGTCTTGAAGAGATTACTGCTTGGATATTGCAAAAACTCCCAAATATACTTGTTAGAAATGATAGAGACTTTAAACGATAGATGATGGTCAAGAAATTGAATTTTTTGAGGTGAAAGAAACTGCAGTATTGCCTCATTGACACTGCTTTTTCATCATTTTAATCTCATAATTGTGTTTAAAAAACATTTTGTTTATATTTGAAATTGTCAGCTAAAAGTATTGAGACTGCAAACAAAACTCAAGATTAGCTGAGATTACATATTTCTTGATAACACTTTACAGTTGATTGTGCAGAAATTATGCAAAATACAGCATGCACTAACTATTGTTACTGTATTCTTAACATCAGTGTCAATTCTTTTTGAGAGACATTGAAATCTGCCTTTCAACAGACCAAATGCATTTTCAACAACTCTACATTTACTGAGAGCAAAATTGAACTGGTTCTTTTCAACTGTTAATTTTCCTTGTTGAGAGTGCGGTTTAATTAACCAATCAGTTAGAAAATATGCAGAATCACCCAGAATGAGTGGACCTAGATCTCTCCCTTGAATTTCTTTTGGTAGTTGAATAGGCAAAGTGACCTCTTTATACATTATTGATACAATGGGGAGTTTTTAAACACCATGAGACTTGCCTGTCCACCCAATAAAAATGTCTCCGAACAGATAGTTGTTTTCAATCAAACGCTGTAATGTTATAGAATGGTACTCTTTCCTGTTAATGCAATCGTGTGAGTTTTGAGTTGAAGGAGCATTAATTCTTATGTGGCAACCACTTTTGAAAACCCTGAAAGTTTTTCAAAGTCATTCATGATCGCTTTGACTTCATTCTCTTTAGGGAGATACATGTAACTTCCCATGAAATAATCTGTGATAGCTGTTGTAACACTATGTATAATACAGCAAATGGTGGACTTTCCTCAGCCAAATAAATTTACAATTGTTCGATAGTCTGTAGTCCCTGTTAAAAATACAGAGTGACAGCAACACAAACACCAACAGGGATTGATTTTCTGAAACTAGTATCTCTCTTTGAAACATAAAGAACAAGCTGGTCGCTCCAGTAAATTGAAGCATCCTTAGACATTTTAAGATTGTCAATTCAATCATCATCTACCCAGTGGTTAAGTGTAGTTTCACACCAAAATGTTTGACTTCTTGATTTGATCCATATCTTTCGTTTATGAACAATTCCCTCCAGGATTAATGTCTGCGAAAGTGACGTCTCCTTCTGCGGAGATAAAGCAGAATTCTAATTTTTTTTCGCAACCTCTCCGCCATATTAACACCTTTGGGTAGTAGAAGTATGAACGCGGTTTTTATAAAAATGAGTTTTACACAAAACCATGTTTTCGAAAGCCTACCTAAAAACAAGTTTAGATTAAGCTCATTTCACTGGTGAAAATGAATCGACGTGTTGAATAACTCCAAAACTTTGTTAAAACTGCTCTGATTATTTAACACTGTAAAACCATACGACAAACAGAAGGATAAAAAATTAGTTACCAATGCCATGCTAAAATATGAATTTTAACTGTTGACTGAGAATATTTGAAGACTTTTTAAAGTTTATGAATATATTTTCATTTTAATGTTCATGTACAAATTAATCAATTTTACATATTGATTATTTATTTTTATTTATCTTTTTATTTATTTACTTATTTATTTATTTATTTTTTATTTTAAATCGGTACAAAATTAAAGTAAATTAAAAATCCAGTAAATCAAAATAGATTTAGACTATGGCTAATTTAAATGGTCTATCATAAACACTTGAAGACACATTGGAAAATACTAGTGTATGGAACCTCTTCTATTTATGTATGTGACACAGAGACATCAGCTGCACTGTATATGTGGGATGCTATCAAGTTCTCGTTGTAAAAGAGGTAAAGACGAAGCACTCCACCATGAGTTAGGAAGATTTTCCCATAACTTTTGTATCAATGTAAGAAACAGTATGTGAACTGGTTAGAATATTAACTCTAGGTTAGAAGTTCTAACTCCAGGTTAGAATGCTTAAGGAATATACCTAAGAGAACACATTGATTCACTGAATTCAATTTAAATTATAAACATCGACATTCATCATGGTCAACGTAGCAACTCGTATCCTTTTCCTTCAATTCTTTTGTGATCAGCGTTGTATTTGCATCTATATTAGGATATACGACCATTTTTTTTACTGGTTTAGCAGACAATCATCTTATAATTATAACTATCAATAGCTTGGTTGTACAAACAGGATGTTTGCTGGGCAGTCATGGAATAAATATCAGGTAAGTAAACACTTGCAATAAACTCTAGTATTTGTAACACTTTCATCATTTCTTAAAGTTATTCTTTAAATTCAGTTAACGACAAGTCCGTAGAATATTGGCTCATTGCCATATTCGCAGAAGAAATCCTGGAACCTCATTTTTAACGAATTTGAAATGCTGTTAAAACATTGCCCCCGTGGCCAAAACCGTCATAAATACAAACATTTAAAACAATTTCAATAGTGTGTACTTCAGCCTTAAGCCTTTATCGATATACTTAGCTTGTTTGTTTGTTGTTTTTTGCTGACCTAAACAATCTTCGTTAGTCTCGTTCTTCCGTTTTGTTTGACCCGTATCCGCATTTCGTATCTTTTCGTATCGTATTATTGGGTTTTTTTATGTTTGTTTTTGTTGTTGTTGTTGTTGTTGTTGTAGCAGGACACACATTGATAGCAGTTGCTACAACTAAAGTGTACTTATCCTGTATAAATATTTTTGAAAAACAAGGCTCTACTATAAATAGACATGCTGCAATAATACACGAGTTCTCTTTTTATAGTTCTTCCATTTGAAATGGCTGTTTGTTAGACGACCTTCCAAACATGGTATATATACCACCTACAAAATCGATCAAATTTAAATGCTTTTAAAGTTTTCCTGATTACGTGATTTATATTATCGTAAAGTTTAATGCTAGGTGTGGTTAACTTGTGGTTAACACACTTGATAAGTGTTGTACAGCTACTGACAAGTTGAGGATTTTTCATCATGGTATGCACCATGTTTGCTTGTGCACAAGGCAGGTGAGTGATATAATATTACTGAATAAACAATGGTTTCTGCAATCGTAAAGTTTTATTCATTTCTCATTTTTCCTTTTTCGCTTTATTGCTCCTATTTTCATGGTTTTGGGGTTTACTCTAAGGTAATGCTCCTTCATCATTGCCTGAAATCTGGCTGTACCATATGGCATCTTTCCATATATTGAGTGCAATGTGTTGAACTCATGGTGAAGTGCTTCTCCGCCCTGCTCTCCGTAAAATCCCAAGCCATGTCTCCATTTACAAAAATAAAGCATGACATGATCTTCTAATTCGTGAATTTCTGGTGTGATGCTTTCTCTTGGTCAGGTTGCACGTACATGCTGCATCATTTTTTTTTTTATTTTTTATTTTTATTTTTTTTATTTATTTTACTAGTATCCCGGGTAAAAACTTTTTACCGAACTTAACTTCGAAAACATTAGGTCAAATCCACCATTCCCGTGTACGTGCACGGAAATGTGCAGCCGACAATATATCTTCGAACTAAACTTTCATTCACAATTACCTTGACAATGCTATCTAGACTATAGTAGATACGGTTATCCATAGGATACTGTCCCATGAACTACCAACTACCAACACCAAGTTGACCTCAATACTATACTATAAAGCTAAAGAATCTGAATAAATATAAGTTAAAGATAATGAATTAAGTTAATCAATTTTGTTAGTTAGGAAAGAAGATGTGATTTATTTATTTACAGTTCGCTTTGTTATTAATTAACAGCTGCTCGTTCCCAGCCAATTTCTCAATTGTTCTATTTCTGCTGACATCAGCATATTCCATTCATTATCATTAACACAGAGACAATAACCTCTTTATCCTCAATAAACTAAATGAACTAACTTTAAGGAATAGTAATCTCTCAAACTGAAAAAGAATTTTTCTCTTAATCCATAACCTGTAATGTCATTTCACAAAACACAGTGAAATAAAGATCAAAGGAAGTATGTAACAACTTTTATTCCAACTCTACCTAAACTCTCATTTAGATAACAACAGACTTCTTATAGAATAAGATTCGCAAGTGACTTGTAACGACTAAATAAAGATTAATCCGTATATAACAACATATTTTCTAACTACAATAATAAACTACAAAACTACAAATAAACTAAAATTAACTATGGTATGGAATTACCATACACTCGACCGCAAATGACTGATTAAACACCCCATTATTCCCTAAAACACAAATTAAAAATACAATTCGGTAGCTTAAGTAAGTGAGCGCTAATCAGCCATTCACGGTCTAAATTTAATTTGTTGGTTCAGTTCACTTGATTATTTTTCATGCCGAGAGTTTTATTTAATGAAAACTGAACCTGAGTGTATGGTAACTCCATACCGTATAAGGGATCAGCCCTCACTGAAAGACAGTGAGGACTGACCCCTTATACTTCATTTCATAATGCTTTTTCGTATATTTTTTTTTTTGGTTTTTTTGTGGGGGCACGTAACCTTCTCGGTCACGGCCCCCATTTTTCTTCCATATTTGGAAGGCCCTCCTGGACTTGGAACCAGGATGGGCCTTCCTATAATGCATGAAGTCTTGTCGTGTCACTATAATAAAATGATAGAAAGTTAAGGATCAGTTAATATAATAAAAAAACCAAATAGTATGGCTTATACGAAAAACTTCACAACTCACAACGCGTGGTCTCTTGTGATTCTAAACAGAAAGATAAAATTAAAATAATAATAAAAAATGTATTAGTGTATTAGTGAAAATAAACGCTTACTCTGGCCATTCACTTGGACTAACTGCCCTATAACATAAAAGACAAACAGTGTAAATACTACATCTATTGAAGAAGGAAAATGCATGTTAAGAAGGAAAATATAAAACTATCACCATTCGCGCCATTCTCCTTATCTATGAATGAAATAGAACGAAATTAGAATAGATTGACAGTCGACAATATATCTTCGAACTAAACTTTCATTCACAATTACCTTGACAATGCTATCTAGACTATAGTAGATACGGTTATCCATAGGATACTGTCCCATGAACTACCAACTACCAACACCAAGTTGACCTCAATACTATACTATAAAGCTAAAGAATCTGAATAAATATAAGTTAAAGATAATGAATTAAGTTAATCAATTTTGTTAGTTAGGAAAGGAGATGTGATTTATTTATTTACAGTTCGCTTTGTTATTAATTAACAGCTGCTCGTTCCCAGCCAATTTCTCAATTGTTCTATTTCTGCTGACATCAGCATATTCCATTCATTATCATTAACACAGAGACAATAACCTCTTTATCCTCAATAAACTAAATGAACTAACTTTAAGGAATAGTAATCTCTCAAACTGAAAAAGAATTTTTCTCTTAATCCATAACCTGTAATGTCATTTCACAAAACACAGTGAAATAAAGATCAAAGGAAGTATGTAACAACTTTTATTCCAACTCTACCTAAACTCTCATTTAGATAACAACAGACTTCTTATAGAATAAGATTCGCAAGTGACTTGTAACGACTAAATAAAGATTAATCCGTATATAACAACATATTTTCTAACTACAATAATAAACTACAAAACTACAAATAAACTAAAATTAACTATGGTATGGAATTACCATACACTCGACCGCAAATGACTGATTAAACACCCCATTATTCCCTAAAACACAAATTAAAAATACAATTCGGTAGCTTAAGTAAGTGAGCGCTAATCAGCCATTCACGGTCTAAATTTAATTTGTTGGTTCAGTTCACTTGATTATTTTTCATGCCGAGAGTTTTATTTAATGAAAACTGAACCTGAGTGTATGGTAACTCCATACCGTATAAGGGATCAGCCCTCACTGAAAGACAGTGAGGACTGACCCCTTATACTTCATTTCATAATGCTTTTTCGTATATTTTTTTTTTGGTTTTTTTGTGGGGGCACGTAACCTTCTCGGTCACGGCCCCCATTTTTCTTCCATATTTGGAAGGCCCTCCTGGACTTGGAACCAGGATGGGCCTTCCTATAATGCATGAAGTCTTGTCGTGTCACTATAATAAAATGATAGAAAGTTAAGGATCAGTTAATATAATAAAAAAACCAAATAGTATGGCTTATACGAAAAACTTCACAACTCACAACGCGTGGTCTCTTGTGATTCTAAACAGAAAGATAAAATTAAAATAATAATAAAAAATGTATTAGTGTATTAGTGAAAATAAACGCTTACTCTGGCCATTCACTTGGACTAACTGCCCTATAACATAAAAGACAAACAGTGTAAATACTACATCTATTGAAGAAGGAAAATGCATGTTAAGAAGGAAAATATAAAACTATCACCATTCGCGCCATTCTCCTTATCTATGAATGAAATAGAACGAAATTAGAATAGATTGACAGTGATATCAAAAAAAACAGCAAAAAGAATATAAGAACTTACCTTCTTTTAATAAATCCTCTTCTTCTGAAAGGAAAGGAAAAGTATTAACAACCTAATTACTACATTGATGACATTCTGGTATTTATGAATAAGTCCTTTTACCTTTCTTGGATATATCACAAACTAAAATATAAAAGAAAGTAGTTTTAAATAAACAACCCTTTATTTTTTGTATAATATTAACAGTTTCATTTGATAACTTACCGCCATCTTCTTCACCGTCAACTTCAACTAAAATAACAAAGACATTTAATAACCTCTTTAATAATCCCAAATATGATGAAAAAAACTAAATACTTACTATCCACAACTGAACAAAAATCATAGTATGACAAAATCATATTTCATTCTTATTTCAAAATGAAAAAAGCAGAAAGATTATTACCATTTTGTGCTGACTCAGCCATTGGGGTTGCAATGTATTTATTTTAATTTTTTTTACTATTATTAATTCACTAAAAGAAAAAAAACTAAGGATTACACTTCCAAAAGACAACAGCATGAATGCCCTGACTTTTGGTTCATGGTTTGTGCATGCAAGGACTATCTCATAGTAGACTCTAAAAAACCAAAGTAAGATGATATCTGTTTCCGATGAATTGATAAAAAGCATGCACAACCCATGTTAACAGAGTACACGACGTGAACGTAAGTCAATGGGACTTGTACTCCACCTAAAAAAACAAATGTACAGAAATAAAATGTTTTTTAGGTAAAATAGTTCAGTAACAATAAAAGCATATCATCTATTTTCAGCACTACCACAAAGTAATTGTCAGTGATTTAACAAAATAGCATCACTCAATCCACCACTACAGTTGAGCAACACAATGTCACAGAGTTGGTATACCAACTTAGCCGAAAAGCCGCTTTTAGACAACTGCAATGATAGTCACTCTCCAAATGAGTGAGGATATCAAAATGCTCACCGGAAAAGCAGTGTTTTCATTTCCGGTATTTTTGTAACTCACTCAACAATACAATACTTTTGTGGATATGAAAAGATGAAAGAAAAGATATGCAGAATTAAGTTACTGTAATACTTGTGGAAAAACAACATTTTGAGTATACATCTTTCCATTGATATAACCTTGTTTCCCAGTAGCAGCAACTTTGATTTTCACATTATCAAATGCCTTTGCCCTGGAACATGCGACATATAGCTGACCGTGAGAAAAACACGGACTCTGCAAAAACAAACCAATTTTATTAAATGTTTGACCTTGACTCTTGTTAATAGTGAAAGAGTAGGCCAAACGGATAGGCAATTGTCTGCGTTTCAATATTGTTGAATAATCAAATAAAAACTTTATAACTTTTTAAAAAATACAAAAATATCATTTTACTTTTAAATTTCTTGTTATTTGTTTACATTTTGTCTACCATTTTGTCTATTATTTTGTCTACCATTTTTTTGCTACATTGCATGACATCATACACTTAGGTAATTAGTTTTTATATACATCACACATTTCCTTTGTTTAACTTTTCTTTGTAACATATTATATTCAATTGGGAGCAATTATCACTTTATTTTTTATAAATATTGAGACATTTTCACACAGTTCATTCACTCATATAACTTCTATGAGTTAGGAATCAAATTTTCAACTATTTCATTTTTGTACTTTTGTACACCATTTTGGACAGCTTTCCAGCTATCACATCCGGCCATTCTGGTAGGTTGTTTCTCATACTATTTATTGTTTATTGTATTTATTGTATTTATTATATCATGTATCATGTATACCATATACCATATTTATATATTATTTATGAAATCTTTGTATGTGCTTCAGATTGAACATCATGTTACAACCATAAACCCTTTTGGTGATAGTCTGCGTAAGCCCCCTTTAGACAACAAATATAAAAGGCATACCTGTATCTGAAGGTGACAGTTCAACCCTAGGTATGAAAATGATTTCTCCAACTGCTGACCCTGTCAAAACTTCAGCTTTAATAAAATTGCCTGACAGTTCACGGATAATCAAGCGTGTGCCATTACAGAGACCATTCCTGATATTAAGGTTCCTCAAGAGCATAATAATAGCCCCAACTTTAAGCTTCAAACAATGAGGAGGCATACCTGGCGGCGTGATGCTATTTAAAAAATCAAGCGGATAATTTTGCCGCTCGTCTTCATCGTCACATACCACCTCATCAGCACTGTAATAACAAACTGCATTTCCTGGCAATCTGTCCAACACCTCATTGTTAATGATTAACGATTGCTCGTTTGTTGGTGTCAAAATAGCTGTGGCGGCATATTCGTGAGGTTCCAATCCGTCATACATCACCGATCTAATAGAAGTGTTTTGGGGAACAACGCAACAATCAGGGATTTCGCCTGAGCCTTTAGCAGGTTCATTTAGCTTTGTTGGCAGTTCACCATTACCAAGTTGTAATAGCCACGCACAGAATTCTTGTTCTTCCGGCCTGGCTCTCATGTTCTCGGTAAGTGAGTACTTTACCACTGATGCCCTCAAAGCAGAACTTGTCAAGCAAACTTCAATAACATCAGTTGGTTTTGCCTTCTTCACAACTGGCAAACACTGACGAAAATCGCCACCCCACAAAAGTACCTTTCCACCGACAACTGCATCACTACCACAGATATCACGTAGTAATCTGTCGATAGCATGAAAAATGTGCGTAGACACCATTGTAGCTTCATCAATCAGAAACAGGTCAATACTCCGAAGGTATTCTGCATGTTTAGATGTCGGGGTTATCTTACATACGCTGTTTTCTAAAACAGGAACAGGCAAACGAAATAATGAATGCAATGTACATCCACCAGAGAGTAAGGTGGCTGCAATACCTGTATATGCAGCAGTTGCAACTTTCCAACCTCTGGCTCTACATGCTGCAATAACATAGTTATATGTAAAATTTTTACCTGTGCCAGCTGGTCCATCCAGATAAAACAATGTTTCAAGTTGTGCTAAACCATTACGCACATTTGAAACAGCAGACAAAATTGCATCAGCCACAGCTACCTGCTGTTCATTAAGCTGAGGCCTTACCTGTTGTGCCCTGTCAATGTAAACATTTACATCCACTTCTTCCTCGGGGATCTGTTGAACCAACTCTGGAAGATTAAATTGAGTTAAGGACATACCGAATTGTTTGAGGACATTATCAATATAACCCAAAACCCTTTGTTCTGCTTGAGCAAGAGCTAATGTTCGAGTATAGTCCTTACACAGATGCTCCTTGAATGTATTCCACAACTCAAGGGGATTGGAGGGTTCGCAGTGTGTCAAAATCGTGACAAACAGCTGTCTCATCTGTTGGGGCATTTGAAATGTTGACGCCTCTTCCAATGTGTTATGCCACTCTTCATCATCTTGTAGAAGACCTCTGGCAATACACGCTTCTCGGAATGTGTCGTAAACCACTCCATTGAAAGTACGCAGATATTCGAATGATGTGGCACCTGAAACATGCAGCAACAAAACCCGAAGGAAAAAACGTTCTCCTTCTGATGGACGGGCATTGTATAACCGAGCGACAATCGGTTTGAATGTCTTTTTTCGTTTTTGCCATTTTTTCTGTTTGTCATGAAAGACATAATGATATGGAATATCTGAATAAAGAAACTGTCGAGCATCAGGATCTTCCACATTCAGCTTAAACCATGCTGTTAAGTGACTATCTTTCAATGCCCCTTCAGCAGCTGCCTCTTCCTCACCAGCTCTAAAATAAACCTGATGACAATTAGGTAAATGAACAGCTAATCGTTTGATAGTGTGGGATTTATCATTCATGGAGAACTCGAAAATTCTCCACAATGCTTCCGGTGCACATATCGAGCATCTAGAAATGTTTTAATTTCGTCATGCTCCAGACATTCATTAATCTCAACATTAGCACGATCATGTCCTTTATAAACGTATTTAAAGAGATATTTCACACTTTTTATTGTGGTACATGCTTCCAAATTTATGTGAGCATTGTATTTTTTTGACAACCACGGGCAGTATGGTACAACCCATTGATTATCCAAGTCCACGTTTTTGACCCTCACTGTACGACCATCATTGCGTCTGCGATACATTGGATACCCATTTGCATTCATTTGGGTTGCATCACAGAATGGCTTTGGAAAATTCTTGGTACAGTTGCCATCATCTCCCATGCAGACTGAATTAGGATTTGCATTCCCACAGGGACCATGAATCATACATGATCTGATGATGTTATGTAGCTCTGGTTCAAGTTCAGGATCTGGTATTTCAGCAGAAATTAAGCTGTCAATATCATCAGCATTCTGCAGTTTGTCCTCTTGAGCTAAATGGATAAGAATATGTGCATGAGGTAAAGAACGTTTCTGAAACTCAATAACATACAGGTGGGAAATGGATTTCCCCAAAACACCATTTTTAGTAATATTCTCTAAGAGTGATTTCAATTTCAAATTAAAAACACGTGCAACCAAGTCAGGTCGATAATGTGCTGGCTCATTATCCAAATTTTCTGTAATTTCTCGCCATTTGGGATTGCACGTGAAAGTGCAAAACAAATCTGGTTTTCCCATTTTAGTGACCATAGCCATAGCATCTTGATAATTTTGTAGCATGGCTGTTGGACCACCCTGAAATGAAGAAGGTAGAATTACTGGTCTGCCTGCATGAAGGCCACGATTTTCCGCAATATTGGCAAGATGATCAATAAAGCCTTGATATTGTTCAACCCGAAGAGCTGCCTGGTTCATCCGTATGAAATGCAAACGATTAGCTTCAACTTTACAATAGCTATCCACGGCATATTGTTGAAGTAATCTTTTACCTTTTAAGATGGGGCTAAACACATCTCTAAAGGCAAACCTAAATGTGTAATATTGCAGCATGGTCGTGCGACGTTGCTGACCTACTGCATATTCTGCTACATGAGGAATGTCGGAACTCCAACCCAACTCTCCTCTTGGAAAAAATACAGGATACACCATTGGATCGATATTAGGTGATTGCGCAGGCAAATCCTGCAATGGTCTATCTCGAGGGTAAACAACAATGTCTCGAGCTAATGGTGGTGCACCATCTTCACCAACAAAAACAGCTGCTACTTCATCATGATGAGGTAGATTATATCGGCGACGGTCACCCCCACTTCTCAAGTGCATTCTTACCTGAAAATCAATAGCAAATTATCAAAAGCAGTTGAAAAAGATCATTGAAGTATAACAATCTATTTGCACTTACCTCAGATGGGTGACGATTCTGTTCATTTGCGAGTTGCAATTCCTCCGCCTCTACGTCACCCATGTGTTTATATGCAGCTGCATATGGACTCTCCCTTAAAATGATATCTTGCAAAGCTTGCATGACTTCAGGGGAGCAACCTTGATTTTCTGGTCTTGCCATTCGCTCGTTGAAAGCATCCATACCATCATAAATATATAGTTGACCATATGATGGAGGAACACCCGGTGGTGGGTGTAAATTACCTGTTCGGTGACATACCTGGCCATTGATACGAAAAACTGGTGGACCACGACCTGGCGGCACAGCCAATTTCGCACCCATGGAAGCAAAAGCAACCGAACTGTTGAACTTTCGAATATTTTCTTGAAAGTTCTTTGCTTGATTGTTATCACCTACTAAAAGAGCTTTAAGGTCATTAGGATAATAAATGTTATCTAAATGAACTTTACCATTGTGACAACACTTAAAATTAGTTTCGTCTGCAAACATCCTGGCACCACAATACTGACAGACCTTGTCCATGGCACTAAGATAATGTAACTCAGGCATTTGGCCTTGTCGAGCAGCACGATGCAAGGGTGGAACAGCATTTCGTTGAACATCCCGCCTAGCCCTCATGCGACGAACATTAGCATTTCGCCGGGCTAATCCTTGACCGTCATCTTCAAGTTGACGATACTGAACACGTCTTTCAGCATTATTGATTCGAAGTCGTTCATTTTCTGATGCGACCTGCTGAATATTTGGTGGCTGGATATTAATGTTTTGCTGAAGCTGTTGGCGCCTTGCCTCAGCCACATCCTCATGTGCATGCCGACGGTGAATAACAAAGCGCATTTGTTGCTGATCAGGTGGCTGGAGCACAAACTGGCCATTCCTAAAAACTGCTTGGAAGCCAGGAATAATATTAGTGCCTCTTATATTAAACATCACAGTTCAGAAACACTAACAACAAAAAAAAGAAAGATATAGCTACCAACTGTGAATAAACAGCACAAATCTAGGCAGAAGCATAAGGAAACTGACTAATACAAAATAAAAAGAAATAGCCGAAACTGTGATAATAATCTTCAACGAACCTTTCTATCTAAGAACTAACTTCTTTTTTGAAAATAAACTGGAAAAACTCAACGTAAAAAAACGAACCTGGAATGCAGACAGAAAACGTGTTAGAAGACAGAAAGAGTAATAGGCTTTAAACATAAACAAAGGATTAGCAGTTCTTATAAACAATAGATAAACAGTTCTTAGGAAAGGATAAACACTGGTAATAAACATCGGAAGAACCGCCGTAAAGTTTACCATATTTAAATTATTATGAAAACAAATAAAGAGATCTCACCTCGTTGACGTATATTTCGTACGTATAAACAAAACAATCTCTCAATCAACAGGACAGCAACCACAACAAATAGAATGATCTAATTAAATAAGAAAATCATCATACATTAGCCAGTAAGTAGCCTATTTTAAAATTTTAAACAAACGGTTTACCTGATCTTTCGCTTTCGATAATACAAACAAAACAATGTATATTTATTATCTATATCAAGCGTAACTGGAAAATCAAAAATTAATTTGTTTACGTTCTGAACGAATTGGTTGCTATAGTTTGCCCGATTCTGGAAACCAATTTTGATTGGCCAAAAAGCATTCACGTCAATCAAAACTATCAAAACAATCAAAACAATCAAAATAAATGCGCATTGTATAGGTTTCCCGAAAGAAACGTCACACTTAGATTACGTATCATGTACACATGTATACTGATTACGTAACTTTAAGAAGTGTCTCTCGGGTTCTACCAGGTATTATGCGCATTGTGTTGGTATCCCGAAAGAAACGTCACACTTAAATTACGTAACATTAAAAAAAGTGTCTCTCACCTCTACGTGGTTTTACGACGAAAAGGGAAAAAATAAGAAGGTTTTGACCGTGAAAAAAAGTAAATATATCACTCTCTAAAAAAAAAGTGGTATGCACAATCGCGGATTATTATAATAAGATTTTATTTTCTATTTTATTTATAGTTGGTTACACGATAGTAATAAAAACTAATTCACACCAACTGTCAGTAAATAATAAAAAACAGTACAGTAATAATAGTAGTAATAATAATAGTGATAATTGAATAATAGTGATAATTGAATTGTTTACATATTTTGCATGTGGGACGTCTACATGAATCAACAGGTTTGAGTGAATTTTTAAGAATTTCAATGGACGCAGACGTTTTGAGGTTATCGGGTAGACAGTTCCACAGCAGACTCCCCGGAATAGGAAGGATTGAGTTCCAAAACAACCAGATTTAGCTGTAGGTAGAGTTAGGAGATTTCGTCTCCGTAGAGAGTAGTCAACCTGTTTTGGCAAAAATAGAGTCTGCATAAATACAGGATTTAGAGAATTTAGAGTTTTGTAGATCTTGCAAATTAAAAATTTAAGATGCGTCTCATGTATTCTCTTGAAGCCGGTTTTCTGTAGCAAAGTTTCAATGTCACTTGAGAAATCCTGCTCAATGGCTCTTAAAGCTCGCTTTTGAATATTATCGATTTCTCTGGAAGGAACTTTGTCACAGAACATCAAAATGATAGGGGCATAGCTAAAAGCAGTCAATATATATGAATTTGCTAGTAGATAAAGCTGATCCTTCTGAAGGAACTTTGGAATTCTATTTAGGCTATATAATCTAATCGTTGCCTTTCGGCAAAGATTGGAAATGTGCCCTGTGAGCTTTAATTTCTTATCAATTTGAATGCCAAGTAATTCGACAGTTTCTACAGATTTGATGGTTATAGAGTCTACGTTTATTGATATATCACCACTACCTCCAAGAACTAGCATCTGAAGGTTTTAGGATTTGCAGCCAACGTGTTTGATTTAAAACAATTTAGCGTATCAAGAAGGTCCTCTTCAAAATGAGATTTGACTTCAGCTATACTGTTTGCACATGCGAATAAGGTATTGTCGTCTGCAAAGTTAGAGACGCTAGTTCTTGAAATCATAAACAACAAATCATTCAAAAAAATATTAAACAGTAAGGGGCCCAGAATGGAATCCTGTGGAACACCTTTCAATATTTCTAACCAACTCCTAAAAACAGTAGAACTTTTGGTTCTTTGTAAACGGCCACTTAGATAGCTCTTTACAAGTTTGAGACTATTTCGATTGAGACCATAACATGCAAGCTTGGCAATTAGGTGGTCATGGTCAATTCAATCAAATGCCTTCGACAAGTCAATCAAAACCGCGCCTACTACACCTGACTTGTCAAGACATTTTTGTCATTGACTTATCATGCGAAGGAGAGCCTGTGAGGTATTGTGCTTGGATCGAAAACCACAGAGAAAAGGAAGAGGCTATCAAAATGTTCGTTCAACTGGTGAAATATAAATTTTTCAAAGAGTTTTGATAATACTGGTAATATGCTTATGGGCCTATAATTTTCCTTAAGAAACCTATCCTTTTCTTTCAAAACAGGAGGCATCCTTAGGACCTTCGTGGGAACATTTCCGCTGACAGTCTTTCTACAGTCTAACTTTAAGATTTCGCAGTGGACCTGATCTTGCGAAATATGTTTGAATGAAAACTCACATGCGGAATTTCAACTTTGAAGAAATCTGACACTAGGATGGTTCGGAAAATTCCTCAGGATCAAATCAATGTCATCATTGTTGACGCTCGCTGGGTTTAGAGGTTCAGTTTCGTAAGGAGAGATGTCTAATTGACTAGTTACATTGACAAAGAAATTGTTGAATATATTAGCTATAATATTTTTCCTTATTCATAATGTTTTTGTCATCATCCAGCAAAAAGATGCTTTCATGAGTTTTTGTGGCACTTGAAAAAAAAAAGGTTTGGTATGTTTCCAAAAGTTTGCAGATGTTTCTAGGTCGTGAAAATGATTCCTTTTTGCTGTTTGATTTAATGTAACAACATAGTTTCTTTGTTTTTTATAAAGTTCGTAGTAAAAAATAGATTTAGTTTTGTTTCCCTTGTTTTTCAAAAAAGAACGGTACATGATAGCCTTCCGCAAGGTCTTGGTCAAATGAGGCTTTTGAATTCCCCGAGCAGTACGTTTCTTTTCTAGAGCATGGACATCCAAAACTAACTCCAGAGCAGCACTGAAATGATCATAATCACCAGGCTTGCATTTTGAAAGAGAATTTATGAGTTCCCATCGAAAGGCCTCTATAGAAAAATGTCGGAAGCATCTGTAATGCAAGATGTGTGGTGGTGACTTTTCATATGTTGGTTTGAACATTGCGTAAATCAGATGATGGTAGTCACTGAGCCCTGTTTCAAAGGAGGCACTTTTTTGAAAGCTCAAGTTACGGTTCGTAAGAATGAGATCTATGCAACGATTATCAATCGATTTAAAACATGTTGGATCTTTAATTAAACTTTTAAAAGAAAATTGAGACATGAAATTAGACATATCAGGGTAGGAAAATTCTTCATTGAAGTCACCCATTGACAAAATATCTTCATAATCGGAAGAATAAAAATCTATTATATTAGTTAGTTCGTTTTGAAAGTAATTAAGATTTCGTAAACGAGGATTACGATGTATTGAGATTAACAGTCATTTTCGTTTACGTAAGTTTAGTTCACCAACTATACATTGGATGTCATCTTTTGTGATTGCACAAATTAGGTGTCGAAAAGGGACACTGTCTTTGCAATAGAAGATCAAACCTCCACTGTTTCCACTCACATCCAGATGAATCGGCTTTTTAAAAACTTTTCTAGAAAATTGTCCATGGGGAAAAGATGCATCTAACTTACTTTCTGCAACAGATAACAGATCAACATTTTCAGAGATAAGGCTTGTCATATAGTCGAACTTATCATTTATCATCTCTTTCAATCAATCTAGACATTGTCACAGGTGCACCACTCTCATCAATAGATTCAATACCACGTTTAATAATCTCTTCAACAATGTTATTTACACTATGTTCGGTTTTCAAATCATTAGTTCCACAATGAATAATAATATTATCGGGTTTCTTTTAAGAGATGGTTTTATGTAGTCTCTCATACATTCAACGGTTGATCCTGAAAATGGCTTAACAATTACCAACTGCTCGTTATCTGATAACAAATAGCCCTTAACATGTTTTACCATCGAGTCGCCTACAATGGCAGTGAAGTTTCTTTTTGTTTTATTCTCTTTTGTCGTAGGACGATTTAAATTTCTGTTGCGTTTTCAATGTGTAATTTTATTATCATCAATTTGAGTTGTTGGATTATCTAAAACATTTTCATCAGTGTCATTATCAACGAACAAAGCGTTAAAACGATTTCTGTGAGTTATATTGTTTTGAGGCGATAATTTATGTGAGCAAGCATGTCTCTTGGGAAATATGTAGTTTGTGTCATCTGTTTTTTCCGCAGAGTAATCTGTTTGATGAAATTTTATAGTGTCACTGTGTCGTCTTTCGAGTAGAATTTCTATGATTTTAATTTTATTTTGATCTCCTCCTTCAAAAAACTGACTTCGTTTAGTAGAGATGATATTAAACGTTCTTGAGGATCTGCTTGATTAAAAGAAACATTTAAGCTTGTTACCTCTCGACATACAGCTTCTTTTATGTGATCATTTAATTTCTCAAAATAATTGTTTGATAATTCACCAAAACTTCTCCTTACTACCATTTCGATATATTTTTCATTTATAAATTTCTCTGTAAGTTTATCTTCTCCAAAACATCCATCATTTTCATCAAAAATTTGATTTTCTAAACCATTCATACTTCAACTTTTTCTCTTCAACAGCGAACCGAATAACATGTAACACCAATCAGATCTCGCATTGCTTCTTCTAAAAAAAGTAATATACAAAAGTTGTATTTCTGCGAAAGTCCAAGCAGTTCAGGAACAATAATGATTATAATCACAACTAGTTCACCCAGTTTCTCCTCATCCAAGCAATCAGCACTGTTCATTAGATTGAACTGAATACTTCAAGAACAGAAATTTGAAATCCTGACAGGTTTTTATTGCCTCTCGATGAATATCTGTGTTTCCGAAACCTAAATTGGTGATGGTAATGGGCAACGAGTTGCATAGTTTGATGATATTTTGGGGCTAAAAGCTTGAGTAATGATGTTAATAATTTCATGGATCGAGTAATTATAACCTATTTTAATATAAACAAGCATACCTTCAACATTTTGTGCACGTGATTTTCCTCGAAGCTTTTACCATGATATGCCTGGCGGTGCACATTTACAGATTTTAACACATCATCCAAACTCTTAACACAGGGTCCGTGTTCTATGTTTTTTCAATAGCTTATCTAATTCTTTTTCCTTGAAGAAACATTACAAATTGTTTGATGAAGATTGTTCCTTTTTTTAATGCTCTAATAAACTATCGATATTCGTTAAACTATTTACCTTTTCTGTTAATGTTTTAGAAATATGCTCAATTCGTGGATTTCATGAATATAGTTGTCTTGTTCAGGATCATTTGAAATGTTCCTTGCTATCATGAACTAAAGTGGAAAGTGAGTTCAATTAATTATCTATACATTGTGTCAAATGTTACATAAGATCTTTAGGGAAAACTGTACTTAGTGATATTTTGATTTTGCAATCACTTATTGAGTAGGTCAATGCTGTGACTTTTTCATGATGCTTTGCTGCTTTCAGATTTGCACTATCTGCTTCAAATCCTAACAAATATTCAGTTATTGTGCTTAAAGTTCTGGATGTTGATGGTGCTCGCCAATGGGATAGTAAGTTGGCTGTTCTTAATATTGTTAAACTTGCAGTCTTTTATTTTCATTCTCAGTCTTTTAAAATTAAGAGTATTTATTATCAGTGTTGCAAGTTTTTCTTTCTTAAATAATTTTGCGCTTGTTCAACGCTATGATCAACTGTGCTTTGTATTAGCCCCTGATATAAAATTTACTTTCAATTAAAATATAAGTAAAGTCTAAATCTTCTTATCCTAGGCCCCCAGACATGAATGAAACAACAGTAGATTATTCTTTGACCATTTTTTGTTAATGACGTGTAATGCCGCGTCTTCAATAGGTTAGGAAATGTCCGTATTTTCGTCAATTATAAAAACATCATTTATCGTGTAGTTAGGAGTTACAAGAGTATTAGTAGGAGGAGGAGGACCTTGACAACACCACTCGTGTTGAGATAATCTGTCATGCTGGAAAGATAAGCCACAACCACGAGAACATCTGATGTTGATACATTTAATTAATTCAAGGACTGCAGTGTTTGGGGTGATCGTATCAATATTTTTTGTTCTGCACGTAGGACATTGGACGCCATCTTTGCACTGAAACGTTTATCACCTTACTTATGTCCATATAAACGTCGTATTATTTCCATCTCGTTTATTTTTAGTAATTTCAATTATTGCCCAATTATATGGGGTTTTTCAAGTAGACGCTTATTGAATGAAATTGATACCATCCATGATAGGGAAAAAGGGCTTTTATGTGACATGTCTAAAGGAAATGACAAATTCACCATTCATGATAAATTTTGTAGGTTATTACTGAAGGAGTCCAGGTTATTACAGAAGAATCCCTCCTACATGAATAATGTTTTTGTATTCAAAGACACAATATATAATTTACGGCTAAGCCCCTAAAACGGCATAGAATTCGTACATCAAAGAAGTTCATCTCTCCTGCATTTTCAGAAAAACTCTCACCAGCATCGTAATTTTCCAGAAAATATTCATCATGAGAATCACTCATCAATGATGATATTTTCTATATTGTTTGATGCTATTTTAATGCAAATGCTTTATTTTCTACTATTTCGAAAGAGATCATACGCTCCGATGACGTCAAAATAAAGGTTAAGAATAATTTCTTTGCATTTGGTTCAAAAGAGTGTGAGTTTAAACAACACAATAAGTTTTAAAAAGATAAATTTTGAGTAATTCGTTTGATGCGTAATCGTATGAGATGCATTTCAAAATTTTGATATATTGAGTGAACAACTCCTTTAACTAAGACCATAATGACCCGTTTATGACCCGTTTATCACCAGTGCTGAGCTCAAATTGCCACAAAAGAAACATCGAAATGTTCCTTAAGTAGCGTTCTGAACTTAACAGGAGACTCTTCTTTCCTCAAACTGAGTGACAGTTCATTATAAATCCTAGTCCCAGTAAAGTAAAAGGGTTTACGTGCATATTCTGCATATTCACACGTGGGAGATGCGATACAAAATTATTATTTCGAGTGACAGTTTGATGCTGAATTATCGAGAAATAATCATTTAAGTTCTCACAGATGTCACCATTCAGACATTTACGCACCAACATGCAGCCCCTTATTTGGTTTAAATTCTCAGTGGATAATAATGGCGTCGATTTGTGCTCTTCACCGATTACTTTGATTGCGCTGTTAGGAAGTGATTTCAGCTAATGGAGATGCGTTTTGGTCAAGTCAAGGAATAGGACTCCACAGTAAGTCAGGACGGGCTGGATCATTAATTGATAAAGTATCTAAGTAGCATCGCAGTTTAACTAACAGCCTCAGTCGTCCACTGCGTTTGCGATAACTCTTCTCAAAGTGTTAGTTCAGGTTTAGGTAACTGTCAATCTCGATACCTAGGTACTAGTAGCTAGTAGCAACATTTCTACTACTTTGTTGATAGCGCACATTCAGTTGTCCAGACGTTTTAGCAATTCGCTGAGCGGTACCAAACAACATCGACTCAGTTTTGCCTTTCTTTAAGTTCATAATCAATTCGTTGTCATCAAGCCATTTTGTTATTTGTGTCATGTCATCACTCAGTTTTGATTCAATAACGTGAAAATCTTTGTCACCAACGTAAATAACGGTATCATTGGCATAATTAATGATCTCGCTATTTATCAGACAGTCTGGCATATCGTTAAAAAAGATAAAGAATAGCGGCAGACCTAGGATGAAACCCTGAGGTACACCGCTTACGACTGCATTTGGATTAGAAATATTATTCTGGCAACAGACAATTTGCTTCGATTAAATAAATAGTCCTTAACCCATTCCAGCTCGGTGTTACATATTCCGTACATTTCCAGGTTATCCATTAACTTTACTGTGTCGAATGCCTTTGATAGGTCTATAAATAGTTTCCGTACAAGTATTACAAACGAACCAAGTAAATATATGTGACCGTCCAGGGGATTTTGATAACAAACGATAAAACGTTATATGAATAACGTTTTATGGTTAAAAAGAACAAAAGAAATAACGATATTTATCGTTCTTCTGCAACGTTAATACGATACTCAAGTAACGTTATAACGTTATCACTGAAACGGTAATATCGTTTTTAGAACGTTATAATCTTTAATCAGTAACGTTATAACGTTTTATCGTTATAGTTACAACGACATCATTGTTTGCCAAATAAATTCGTCTCCTGTTTATTAGGAAACACATGACAGGCAACAGAACAGGAATTGTACTTTAAAATTATGCCATTTATATTTTAAAGAATAAATAATCTAATGAGTTTATTACAGTTGGTATTGTTTGCGATTAAATTTGTCTCTTGTTCAAAAACACGACAGAAAACACCCAGAACATTGCGCTTTAAAGCTATCCCGTTTATGTTTCATAGAAAAAATAATCTCCTGAATTTATTTCAGCTGGTAAAAATTAGAAAGTTTAGAAAAACAGGGAAAATTTAATACGATTACGATCAATCAAACATGTATTGCTTCGTTTTAAGAATTTCAGCTAACGTCAGTCTCTTTAGACTTGTTCGTATATTAACCTGGTTCTCATTCCGTTACAGGTAAAAAATATGTAAGTAACTTCATAAACTACTACAAATAGAAACCGTCCACTATAATTCTATTTTAAGTTGTTCGACAGGATTGCTATTGCAACCCCTTGGGGAAAACGTTGTATTTTCAAGAAGCTACAGTGTGTATCAAAATGTCTTATCCACCAAATTTCAAGGCGCATATCTCATTACATGTCTAATAAAATATTGTGAATTTTATATCACAAGAAAGAGCTTTTCGTGTTCTATCCATTAATATAAAATGTTTGATAAAATATTTGTTCTTCGAAAAGATATTGAAGAAAAACTCAACGATATGGTTCATTAAATTCTTAAAAGTCAATTAACTCATTTTACAATGAAGGTCATTTGTAAACACAATAAAAAAAAATTAAAAACCATCACACAGTAAAAAAATTTTATTTGAAATTTTTAAGATCAGTTATTATGGAAAATTAATACGCAAAGCTATACTTAAAATTTTCTAAAGGTTTCATCAGCACAACAAAAGAAAATTACACCATTAAAAAGTCATTAGCAAGTCAGTTAATTGACTTTTAAGAATTTAGTGAGCCAAATCGTTTTCCTTCAATATCTTTTCGAAGAACATATATTTTGGCAAACATTTTATATTAACGGATAGAGCATGAAAAGCTCTTTCTTGTGATATAAAATTCACAATATTTTATCAGACATTTAATGAGATATCCGCCTTGAAAGTTGGTGGATAAGACATTTTGATACACACTGTATATTTTCACTCAGGGAAAGTTTTCAACTGAAATTTCCTTTGTGAAACTTTTATTGACAGCAACAGCATAAATATTTTTGTTATGATCTTGCAGGGCCGCATACATACTCTTGATGGAAAATTTCTTAAATATTTAAATTTGTCTTCATGCTACCCATGATGAGAAAAACATTAGGAAGATCTTTCATTTGCATTGCATTGCATCTAAATTTTTAAAAGCATTCGAATACGGAGTGTGTTAAGCTAACAAGATGCGATCCTGCTATCGTTATGGTTAAAAGTCTGTTATTTGCGTTTGAAAGAACGAGGCAATAACAACAGTTTTGCTCGTTTATTACAGACGTAAATAACAAAGTTTTGACCACAAACTTTAATGATCGGATCTTGTTAGATTAACTGTATGTACGTACTGACTGTTCATCATGTATGTAAACATTCGATATGAAATCTCTGATGCTTTGACTCAAAGTTTTGGTTTTATCTTTTTTGTTTGATGGCACTGTAAATAAAAAGAAAGTTTAAGATAATGCATCTTTCCCTGAAATTCAAAACCCACCATCACAGTTACCCGACAAAGAGTTAGAACTGAACAGGGAGGCAATTCCTGAAAAACAACCTACTGTATATTAAATTGACCAGAGTACGAATTAATTGTTTACTTGGGAAATGGAGAAGTCTTCCATTTAGTTTATATCAAAGTGTTATAAACTGAAAAATCTGAAAGAAATTTCATTGTTATTACTTTCGCAAGAACTGCTAGAAAATGTTTTCATAACCGTATAACATTTTATCGTTGTGTTGTAACGTTATATCGTTATCGTTATCGTTACAGTAACGTTACTTTATAACAACGATATAACGTTATATCGTTATGCGTAACGATATAACGTTATAAAGTAACGTTATTACAAAAAAGAATATCGTTATGTAACTATATAACGTTTTATCGTTTGTTATCAAAATCCCCTGGACGGTCACATATATCTGTAACTGTGTTATCATGTAAATCGACATTTTAATTACACCATAGTGGCTATAGAGACAATTTCCTTCCTGTTATAAAAAAGAAACACACCATTTTGTTTTCTCTGGTGGTATTATACAAGTACGAACGCTGCAAAGACAAACAGCAAATAGATCCCACCAATTAGGCCAGATGATCTTGATCTTTAATTCATAAGAAGCAGCCAAATGAAAAATTGATATTGAAATGTTTTTCTGTAAGTTAGTATTGCTAGTGAAAATGAAACAGTTGTTTTCATTTCTAGAGAAAGTAATAATTTAACTATGGTACGAATCGATATTAAAACCAGTGTGAGGTTAAAAATACTTCACGAAGAATATGGAAGAAGTGTATACCGTCACGCCACTCCCACCCAGGACCCTGTTGACAGAAGAAGAGAAAACAAAGGCCGACCAAAGGTGTTAGACAGCAGAGATGAACGTCTCATAATCCGAACAATTTTCAGGTTGCGGAAAGAGCGGATTTTCTTCAGTGCCAAGAAGATACAGGAAGAAGCTGGACTGTACCACATTTCCCTCAAGACGATTTAACGGGTTCATCGAAAGAATGGATACAAATATCGGCAGTCGAGAAAGAAATTTATAGTCGAGAAAGTCGAGAAAGAGTATTTATATAATTTAGTAGTTTTTTTGAAAAAAACTAACAATGTTTGATTGAGTCTTTCTCGGCATGATGATATACTTTAAAAACATGAGATTCTTGAAGTAAAGCCATTTTGACTGATCTTTTCTTGCTGATGTTCTCTTTCGGAAGTTCTTTTGAAAAGTAACCTCGTAGATTACGGATTTTTGCTTTCACCTCAGATTCTGTATAAACAAAAAAGTAAAGTTTTTACTATGACTCAAGCTGATTTTTAAATTCCAACTTTGAGACCTGCTTACCGGACATTTTAAATTGTTCCATGAGGTGAAGAAGTGCGGCTTTTTAAGCATTTCTGTCTTTATACACTGGCAATCGAACATTCCAAAGACATTCTTCTTTCTCATAACGTTCAATAAAAGAATTCATGTTTTCTAATCTACAACCATCCACAAAATATATTGGGAAAACTTAAAATATTGGTTTTAAAAGGGAAAATGCCCCTGCAAGTTGATAAGCCAGGTCCCCCCCCCCCCCCCCCCCCCCCCCCCCCTGCTCCCAAATTCAATGTTGCTTATGTTGAAATGTAACAGAATGTTTCTAGGGTGATGAAAAGTAGTCGGGGGGTTAGCAGCACTTCATACAACATTGAGATCAGGTGAAAGGGGGTTTTCCCAAATATTTTGTGGGGACTTATCTGAATTCAAAACAAGATTCGCAAAAATGCGACTATATATTTCCCCAAAGTTGCAAACATTTTATCAATTATTGTGTGTACATTGATAACCATGAGAAAAATGTATCATAAAATAATTACAGTACAACTACCATCAACCTGATACTCAGATTGAATTTAATACCACAAAAAAACTTACTTTGAACTTATTATGATATGAAGTTGTTCACGGTCAAATGATAAGGTTTCTCTTAAAATTTTTTGCTGAGGAGTTAAAAAGTGACTGAGAAGTTACTATGGACACGTAGCTAAAATACGACTAATATTTCCCCTTAAACAACTGCATATCAACAACCCCATCAATGTGTAAGACAATTTCATCATAACATAATATGTATGATCTTTATTGTTGCAGAAGCTTGACAAGTTCCTATCCTTTATACCATAAAATCACGGTAAACAATGTAATTTGAGAGAACACTTGCTTTTTGTAACTCGGATAAAATTATCTTACAACATTATACAATCAAATTTGTATACAGGTTTTCTGTACAAAAGAAGAAAAGAAAATTGTTAAACCTAATTTTGATACCACAGTATACTTTCGGGTAGGCATATAAGCAAATAACTATTGAAAGCAATCAAAATCTCTACTAACAAATGTTACGTGTAACATTTCAAATTAGGACAGAATAGTTATTTTCAAAAAAAAGATGGCCTTAAAGTGACAATTTATAAAACTAAATTCAAGTATTCAGAATAAACATCTATGTTAAAAAAAATATGTTCACACTCATTGTTTATTTTGTGGTAAAAACGACCTTCATATATAAATCCCAAATGGAAAAAAAAATTTTGGTAGTGAAAATACATATTCATAACCAAATCACTACATTGCTGAAAGTAGAAGTTCGTGTTCCGGCTTGATTTAATTTACAGACTGTCATTTGTATTGTGTTTTGATTTACGCTCGTTGTTCGTACAGGAAAATTGACAGAATATAAATTTTGCAAAATAAAATCTGACATACAGTATCAAAACAGTATACGTGACCATGGAATTCATCCATAGTAAACTATGTTTCTGTTGTATGATTAAATGACTATCCAAGGAAGCACACTCGACCAGATTCTTTCAAGTTATTATGTGTCTCAATCCTGTGTGTTTTAAAATATTATAATTTATATATCATCATAATGGCGGAGAGGCGAACGGACGTGTTTTACAGCTTTTGTTGTTTTCTTGTCTGTATATGCTGTTTTTTTGCTACAAAACCTCAATATCGTCAAGAATATGGAATGAGTCTAACACTGCTGAACACTGGGATATCAAATAAATCACCAGAATCGTTTTATATGAGTAATTTGTTTGGATATAACATACGAAGAAAGAACAACAACAAACGGTCAACAAGAAGAATTCGTTTCTTACTTATACTCATATTATTATGCGGCGACGTCGAGCAGTGCCCTGGGCCAGGTGATGTTAGCTGGTTTTGCAAGCAAAAGGGTATTAAGTTTGTTCATCAAAATATTCGTGGGCTCCTGAAGAATTTGCCGCATCTAGAGACATTTGTATCGAGTACGCAAAGTAAAGTTGACGTAAAAAGCTTATCCGAAACTCACATTGTTGATAACGATGCTTCCGATAATGAGGATCTATATGTTTTGTCTGGATATACATTTATTAAATCAAATCGAAAAGCTGGACTAGGAGGAGGAGTTGGAGTGTATGTAAAAAATGGTATTAATTATAAACGACGAGAAGATCTCGAAAGCCCTCTCTTAGAGTCGATTTGGATAGAAATTTTTGTATTTAAAACGAAATCAATTTTGTTCGGTTGTTACTATCGTCCTCCTGAGAGTTCAAAGCATTTACGTAAAGACTTTGACACGGTGATTCGTGATCAATTAGAGCACATCAATCAGTACAACAAGGAGGTGATTATAATGGGCGATTTTAACGTGAATTACTTAGACAATTCAGTAAACAAAGAACTAAAAGCAACGTTTAACACCTTAGGCTACAAACAAATTGTTAAAAACGCAACACGAGTAACAGAATCAACTTCAACCCTAATTGATTTGATTTATACAAATACGTCATCAAATACATCGGAACCGTCTGTTTTTCCTCTCTCATATAGCGACCATGACATGATAGGATGCACTCGAAAAATAAATCAGTTAAGTACGAACCTATCACAGTCGAGTGCAGAAACTATGCGAACTATGATCATGAAGCTATGTGTAATGACGTTAAAAACATAGACTGGACTACAATGTACGAGGCAACAGACGTAAATATCGCTGTTAATCATTTCAATTTGAAACTAAAAGAAACTTTTGACAAACACGCACCGACCATCAGGAAAACCGTTAAAGGAAGACCTTGTAAGTGGATGAACGCTGATCTAAAAAAGAACATGAACAACCGAGATCGGCAGTTAAGAAAGGCTCGTAAAACGAAAAAGGCTTCTGACTGGAGCGAATATAAAAGGCTTAGAAATCTTTGCAATTCAAACATCCAAAAGGCTAAATCAAGCTACCATAAAAACTTGATGAACGAACATTATTCGAATCCTCGTAAATTCTGGAATGCTGTTAAAACAATTTTTCCGAACAAACCGAGGAGTGTTGGCGCCACTTCACGTAAAAAAGAAGATATCAAGTCGAAAGTCGACAAATTTAGTTCATATTTTATGACGGCTATAAAGAAAATCAAGGAATGTGCTTTACCCCTCGTGGATTTCACCTGGAAGTACGTACCGCCATTACCACAACGCACGTCGAAGATATTTGCGTTAGATTACATATCTAAAGTATTTATAGAAAAGGAACTGCGATCTTTGAAGAGACAGAAAGCCACTGGACTTGATAATTTACCACCTGCACTTCTAAAGGACTGCGCTAAATACATATCAGGACCACTATGTTTTATCATAAATCTGTCGATCCAAACCGCAACAGTACCAACAATCTGGAAAAGTGCAAGAGTGACACCTATATTTAAAGCTGGAGATTCGTCACTACCAACCAATTATCGACCGATATCTATACTGCCTGTGCTGTCAAAAATACTCGAGAAGGCGGTCCATATCAATCTCATGGACTTCCTGGAAAATGAAAAGCTTCTGACAAACAGTCAATATGGTTTTCGCCGAAATCGGTCTACCAAAATGGCTGCAACATTACTTAGTGACAAAATTAGGCAAAAGATCGATTCTGGTAAATTAATTGGTGCAACTTATCTAGATCTTACGAAGGCTTTTGATACCATTGGACATAACGTACTACTTAACAAACTTAGCTCGTACGGGATTAAAGGAAAAGAGTTACTTTGGTTCACCGACTATCTGTTCAACAGATCACAAGTAATTGAAATCGACGGAATAAAATCTACATGTGAACCGATCTTCTGTGGCGTGCCTCAGGGGTCAATACTGGGGCCCCTTCTTTTTATAATCTTTTACAATGACTTAATAGATTATGTCCTTCATGCTGAGGTGATAAAATATGCTGATGATACTATACTTTTCTTTGCTCACACAGATGCATTGTTAATCGAAAAGTGTCTTAATAAAGATATGGAACATATTGGTGCATATTGTTTGAAGAATGATCTGATCTTAAATACCAAAAAGGGAAAAACCGAAGTGATGCTATTTGGCACATCGAAACGACTGAAATCATCCGGAAAAGAACTAGCAATTACTTATAATGGTGTTCCAATCCACTTTGTGACAAAATACAAGTATCTTGGTATCATCGTTGATGAAAACCTTACAATGGCTGACAACTTTGATCGATCGTATAAACTTGCCAGCTCACGCCTTAGATTGTTGGAGCGAATGAAACGATACTTGTCCGTAAAAGCATGCAAAAGCATATATATTTCTATGGTTATTCCACTACTGACATACAGCTGTCCTATACATATTCAGTTTTTACAAACACACAAATTAAACGTTTCGAATCTCTTGATAGACGAGCGAAAATGATATTACCGTATAACGATCTACCTACTATATACAACCAAATGAAACAAGAAGCTGTTATCTTTGTTAAAAAATGTATAAATAGTGAATTGGGTTGTGAAATATTTAATTCATATTTTAATATAACAGCGCACAATATTAATACAAGAAATAATTTTCATAGCATCAAATTACCTCCAGTAAAACTAGAAGTTGCCAGGCGTGGCTTCTATTTTACTGGTGGTACTTTGTATAATAGCTTACCATTATATATACGTGATTTTGAAAATACGTTAGATTTTAAGAAAGCTGTTTCAATTTTATTCAATTAATATAATTTAATTTAATTTTTATCCATTTTTCATTTTTATCCATACTGTTTGTTTTTCTCTTTAATCTACCGGCTGTCTGGTGCAGTGCAGTGTAGTGGTCGCTTTTACTCTCCTTTGAGTGGTCCATATCTTTTGTCTCCTACACCTACACCGTCCATTCCCCCACGTTTTTACTAATTTATGATATATATATATGTATGTTTTAACTTTTTGATTTTTTAACAGGACGAACGTTAATAGCAGTTTTATTGTACATAACATTTGTATATACAAACTGAAGTTCTCATCCTGTATAAATATTCATGAATAAATAAATAATAAATAAATAAATATACGTAATTGGTTTTCTGAACTTCTTATTGCATATACGACATCACGTTTTTACTTGCTGTTTTTGTATGTACTTTTTGAATTATCAAACTGATTGAACTGGTTGTTCTCCACATGAAATGGGTTTCCTTTATGGCTGGTACATCGTGCTTTCAGTTCAGTTGGGCTACATTATATAGCTATCATGATGTAAAATAAAAATAAATCTTCAGCCTGGCTATTGATAATGAATTTTCACCTTTGCACTGAAACCACAGCTTCAATGGTTTGCTGTTCGAAGCAAATTAATTACCAATCATCATAAACATTGTTATCAACAAAAACAAAACATCATTGACCATTGACATATCAATTCTTTCTGGTTTTTACACGTTCATTTCATTCAAAAGTTTTTACAAAGCTTTTTAAGACAACACTGAACTAAAACAATTCATTTCAATCATTTAACGTTTCATCTATTGAATCATTTTAAAAGCTAGCAGAAAAAAACCAAAAATCTTCCACTGCACTACTGACTGAAAAAAATGGCGTGCTGTAGACTAGCCTCTATTCTTATCTAGTTTGGCTAGGCGAAAATTCAATACCGAACCGCGGCTATAAAAGTGAACAGAGAAGATGGAGAAGGAGAAGGAAAATGCCGATTTTAACATATATTTCGTCCTACGGGGAAATATATAAAAAACAAATGAACAGAGGTTTGCTTACAAAATATTAAAAAGATCTCTATTTACTGCATTTCAATAACACACAGGCATTTCACAAAGACTTTATGACCAAAAAACAGATCTACATGGCCACACAAAGGTCAGTCATGGTTTCCAGACGGTCTTATTAAAAAGATAAACAAATAAGCATTCCATCAAGTTTGAGCTGCTAATGTATCCCATACAAGTTTAAAATGGTTATGCATGTGACTGTGCCACACCATTGATAGTCAAAGCTATAGAAACATATAGTTATGACTAGTATCCCGTGCGGGTTTTAATTTTGAAAGTGACGTCTCAAACCTGGTGTTGAAAAATTAAATCACATCATGATGAATTCCCACATGACTTCCTCCCTCATGGTTGTTTTTTTCCTGCTGAGTATGATCTGCAATCTTTTAAATCCAAGGTTAACCGCCACCTTGCTCTGTCTTTATAACTCTTCTTCCTTTTCTCATCCCTCTCATCTGTCTTTATAACTGTTCTTCCTTTTCTCATCTTGTAGTTTTCTGCCAAGTAGTGGCTTCGGCCTTGCAGGGAGTAACTTATTTAAAAAAAAAGAGAAAGAAAGGATATCAGTGCTGTAAGTACTTTAAACTTTAAATTTAGGAGCGCAGAACAGTCGTTTTACTTGGAAGATCTTAAACCCATCAAAAATAAAAACACGCGCTGTGTGTGGCTTTTTTCACTCTGTAAAATAAATTGTATCGATTGAAGATGCAATGCAATGGTTCCCCGTGATGAAAAATCTAACGTCAACCCATGTTCAGCATGCGTCCAGTTCACGAAAAATAAAATGAAGAATTGGCAATGATAAGTTTGCCCATGTTGTAGAGTATTGAATATAACTGGTAATAATTTTTACCAGTTTTAGTCAATGTGAGTTAAACAGAGAGAGAGGATTAGTCAATTAAATATTTACCAACTATTTACCTAATCATAATGAAAATTTTTACCCTGGAGACAGGAATTATAAACAAACATCGCAACACTTAAAATGCCCTACTATTGACCGAAAACTATTTTTTTGATAAACAGAAAATGCAAAGTAACTCCTACGTAAAATAAATCATAATAAAACTAATGCAAACCTATAGACCAAAGAATCCAACATCCCACTATTATAATAATGCGTATAAATGCATATGTGTATCACTGGAACTAAACCAAATAAAGGTTTCGAAAACTTATTTTTTAGCCTGGAGACGTGAAACAAACATTGCAACACTTAAAATGCCCTACTTCAGACCAAAATCATATTTTTACATGCAGAACATTTAATGCAGAAACAAATGGCAATACAACAAAGAAGTATAATATCGTATACACAGAATAAAAGTAACTTTAGTGTAAAAAAAGCAATACATAATACAGAACACAAAACCAAGCATTGAATAACATACAAAATGTGAATTGAAAACAAATCAATACCTTCCAACTGTTTTTCTTTCGTGTTGAAGTTACATTGGACAGAATTTTTAAAATTGATAATCTGTTCTTCACCAATCATCAACATCATGATCTAAACCATGAGTTTCATTTCTTTATGGTTATTGTATTTTTTATTTTGCTTATCTAAAAGAAAAAAGATTTCGAATGCATAATGATTCAAATACCTAACCGTATTATGACAAACAAACAAACAAACAATAAAAAGGAACTTCGAGAACATATATTAAACTTAAAAGTAATAATTAAAGACACAAACTTAATAAGAGAATTTGTATAGCTAAAGAATTTATAACAAATGAA
The DNA here is from genome assembly GCA_027922465.2 of Turritopsis dohrnii. Lineage (NCBI taxonomy): Eukaryota > Metazoa > Cnidaria > Hydrozoa > Anthoathecata > Oceaniidae > Turritopsis > Turritopsis dohrnii. Next base: position 78,964 of record BQMF02000637.1, on the reverse strand, counting down.
AACAATCAAAAAGTATACAAAAAAACTTAATCATACAATGACGATATCGAAAGAAAAACAAAACAAACTAAAAGAAACCTTGAAAAAGCATTAACCTTAAAAAACACAACCGTAATGACAGAACATTGACATCTGTGGAACCATTTTTAAACTCAGTGAAAAACTCCTCTGGCTAATTCACAACAGTTATTCTTTACTCATCCAGCATACTAACTGTCTTCTTCGTAAATAGGTCTATATTATTTCAACTTTGGTTTAACTCCAAACAAAAGACGATTATGTATACCTTTCAATAATCAATTCACATCATCATCATGTTAGTAAACAACATTTTCTGCTCTTCTGCTGCAGGCATTTTTAAACACTTCTAAACTCTTTCTTTCTATATTTCATACCTGTAAACAAAACTAAATAAAGTCTTTACTTTCCAGCACACTTTCCTACTGCAAACATGTACTAAATACCTCTGTAAACTTTCTTTACTTTCCAGTAAGTTTCTACTGTACATGCACAGAAATATGCTTTCTCCCACTCAATTTCGCCTGAAAAACATAAAACAGACTTCTTGTTCGCCAACACTGTTTCTGACTTGATATTGGTCCAGTATTGATGGAAGATTAAAGGTTTTTGTAATAAGAAATTCACCCAGTCTTGCTTCGTGCTCAACCAAATTCACCTTCGTCTGCTTCTGTCTGTAGACTAACGGATTTACTAACCGATTCCGCTGCCATCGATTTTTGATTTTCGGCAGCCAATCAAAATGGCGAAAAACAAAATTTCTTGCGTTTTGATTGGCTTTAGCTTTTTGAACTGACGTTAGATCCTCCGTAATCATGAATGTGTCTTGTGTGGTCGAACTGCCGCTATATGACCACGATTAAGAAGATTTTGACCGTTAAAAAACAGGAAAACAAACACTCTCTAAGTTAAATGTGTTGCACACAACGCGGATTACTGTAATAAGATTATTCAGGCCAAAGAAAAATGCATCAAGTATTTGAAGGCAGCACAAATAAACTGGACTATATATACTATAGAGAGTGAAATACAAGGTCATTATCTTGAAGGAGATATCTCATCATCACAATAACTGTGCTTGTAATTCCCTATAGTGGTGGTCTCTGGAGTCCAGTTTAAGTCATTGCCTCATGTATTAGGTATACATATATACATACATTATATAAAAGGGGTTTTGTTTATTTAGTATATGGACTTGTGCTTAGTTATGGCTGCTACTTAGGACATCTTGCCAGTGTAGGATGGCTCAAACAAAACAAAACGTGACATAATGAAAGTAGAAACAGAAGTGTCTCACACGTTACACACACGTTACGCACACGTTACACTTGTTTTTTGGCTGACTTTTCAATAAAGTACACTGTTTTGGAACACGTTACACACGTTACATCGACTTTTTTTAAAAAAACAAATACACATCTTTTTATAAAAAAGGTGTGTTACGTATGTAACGTGTCAATTCTCTATAGATTTCTTAGAACATTAAATGTAACGTGTGCGTAACATGTGTGTAACGTGTACAATGATATCCCTAAGTTAAAAATTACTTATTATAGTTCTCTCATAAGAACAAGGTCTGGAAAATGGACAATTTCATATCATGAATCATGTAAATCTTTGTGTATGTCTGCTGCGACACGCCTTTTTGTTTACAGTGAATGAACTAACATCAGCTGGCAACTTGGGTATTTGACGGATAAGAGGACACTTATTTCTTTTAGTTAGTCTGGGTAAATTTTCCTTTTTGTGGATCTTGTGGTGAGTTGCCAGACAGAATATGATATGATATGATATGATATGATATATTTCTTTTTTAACTCGCAAAGCTATATACAGATAAAAACCACCGTTAAGGTGTAAAATAAATTCTGTTAGAAATAAAAAGTGATAGCTAATTGTTACGAGAGGAAAAACCATAAGAGTAACTACTTAAAGCTAGAGATTATATGGAAACCTATCACTAGAATTTAATAAATTGGTATCAGTAATTCTAATTACTGAGATATGAGTAAGATTAACAATATGAACGTCGAAAATATAAGAGAAAAGAAAATATTGAACAGCTAACATATGAAATATAGATCCTGATAAAATATGTACATAAGAGCTAAAAAGAAAAAGAAATCTAAAATAAGAGATCAATCGTCAACAAAATGATTGGGTTGTTAATTTATTTTTGTGTTAAAGATTTCAAGTCTGGAAAATCAAATAGGCAATTAACAGTTATTAGGAAAAAAGGGGGCTCTGTAGCTGGGAAATGAAGAAAAATAAAGATGACGGGATAGAGAACGCAAGAAAAGACATAAGGAAGGAAAAACAGACGAAAAGAGTGGAAGTGAGAGAAATGAGGAGTGCTAGTCTTTAATAATGTGGTGTCATCATTGTTGGTGGAATCTGTGGGTGGTGAGTCTATAAGAAGATTATAATATGTCAAATAGAATTTTAGCTTTCATATGTTGTCTAAGGGTATTTTTAGAGATCAAGCTTGAGTCGAAGGGACCAATCTTGGGGGTGATAAAATTCCAGGATCTTGCAACTGAGTTCTTCAGGTTCTTCAGCTAGCTTTCTTAGCATGTCAACAAATACTTGATGATGAATATATTGGGTACATTTTGCAAACTGCTCTTCCTGATATGTTCATCTCCTGATGCAGATATCTTAAAATGTACAGGCACTTCAAAGGAATCTTTCTTTCTGTATGCTGTCTTCATCCAAACAAGGGAATATCAAACTGCTAATTTTCTTCTTTGTTTATATACATTGGAAAGAAAAAGTTTCTTTCAAGAAAGAGAGGTTTTCCGGGAAAGAGAGATACGAAAATTGTGTCCATATGATCGAAACAAGTTAGTTATATGAAGAACTTCATACAACATTGAGATCAGGAAGAAAGGGTTTTCCCAAATCTTTTGTGGGGGCTTGTAGCCATTTTCGCAAGCCTCCAGTTATTTTCACTTCAAGTTTACTTTTCATATGACTTTTCAAAGAATCAACAAAATCAAATGCAAACTCACTTGCTGCAGTGCAATTCTCAAAGCTGATTGGCTAGAAAACGTGTGTTTCGACACACTAAGTTCAACACATGTTGAACTTTTCTTTTGAGACATGTGTTTCGACACAACACAACACACACGAGTTTTCCAGGAAACCTACAACTGCTGTTTGTAATGTAAGATAAGGTAAACAAAGAAAAGTTTTTGGTATTTTTCATTTGACCATGACATTTTATCTTAGGTCCCTATTAAATCTTGATGTCTGTCAGGATATCAAAAATCTGTTCTGTGTTCCATTCTTTTTTAAGTGCAAGATATCCCATAAATAGACAGCGCATGTACAAGTCAGGGTTTTGGCATGGAGAAATTTCGATAGCATTTCTGGTTTGCATAAATCCAGATAAATGGGCCAAATTGTCTTCCGTATGTCCACTGACAGATTGTGTTTTTCTTTGTACAGGTTAGTTCCATTTAATTTGTCTTTCTGGAATTTTTGTCAGTTAATTCTATCACTGGAGGAGAGTGAAATAGCTGCCCATTACTTTTTCTCATTTACATGATGCGTAAAATTCTTCTGTTATTTTTCGTCACCGGAGGAGAACTCATAGAAAACAAAATCCACTTCAGGTAATTACCCTCCAAAGAATTTGTTTGAACATGTCTTTGTAGATCTATTGTTATGATGTTTGGTGTTACATGCCTTCACTTAAGCACGCGCAAACTAGAATCTTTCATGTTTGCAAACGTATAATGCATTGGCTTTCAACAGTCTGCCATACTCTGGAAAAATCTGAAAAATCTGTAATAGCTTCTGGAAATCATGTTAAAGTGGTAAGTTCTCATATCGTCAAAGGAACTTATGGCAGAAATTTCAAGTCACCAAGAATCAGCGAATTATAATGACAAATCGTGTAGTCACGAAATCGATTGAAGCTACTAAGCATTTTTGTAGTATCTGGTCTTTGAAATATGTATATCTATTCTATTTGGTGACTGGACAGTATCCAGCCTTTGAAATATGTATATCTATTCTATTTGGTGACTGGACAGTATCCGGCATTTGAAATATGTATATCTATTCTATTTGGTGACTGGACAGTATCCGGTCTTTGAAATATGTATATCTATTCTATTTGGTGACTGGACAGTATCCGACCTTTGAAATATGTATATCTATTCTATTTGTTGACTGGACAGTATCCGGTCTTTGAAATATGTATATCTATTCTGTTTGGTGACTGACAGTATCCGGTCTTTCAAATATGTATATCTATTCTGTTTGGTGACTGGACAGTATCCGACCTTTGAAATATGTATATCTATTCTGTTTGGTGACTGGACAGTAGCCCGACTGACACTTCCGCGACGGACACTAGCCAGATGGACATTTGCCATCCCGGACAGCAGCCCGACCGGACATAACCCTAACCCAATGCCCCATTCCTGACCCTAACCCTAACTTTAACTCTAACTCTCGTCCTATTATTGTCCTAGAATCATCTGTTTAGGTGATTTTCGAACTAAAACCGCATTTCCAATAGGAAAAATCGATATTTTTTCTTGTAATTTGAGCGATTCATTTCTTTAGTTCTATGAAACAAGGAATCTCCTTTATCAATCGTTACTTCTATGAAACAAGGAATCTCCTTTATCAATCGTTACTTCTGTGAAACAAGGAATCTCTTTTATCAATCGTTACTTCTATGAAACAAGAAATCTCCCTTATCAATCGTTACTTCTATGAAACAAGAAATCTCCCTTATCAATCGTTACTTCTATGAAACAAGGAATCTCCTTTATCAATCGTTACTTCTACGAAACAAGGAATCTTCTTTATCAATCGTTACTTGTATGAAACAAAGAATCTCCTTCACGAATCGTTTATTTATTTATTTATTTTTTATTTCTTTATGATTCTATGAAACAAGGAATCTCCTTGTTTGGTTTTTGATGTCCATAATTTTAAAACTCTACGTTCTTATTGGAAAAATAGACGAGTCAATTATAATCAAATACCCCGCAGATTAAGTTCTAAACACTATTATTGTGGTCTTTAAACAACCTGCTGAGTACCAAACAAGCAGAAACAATGACTTTATAAATAGTACTTAATGTTGCAGCACACATAATCAGAGAACAAGTGTGTAAATTTCAAACTTTTTTCAATTTTCATAAAAATTTGGGCAATTCGGGTCAATATTTCACCAAATTTTGAAACTTCTCCGATTTTCATAGAAAACTGCACAAAGCACAATTGCACGATGCTGATTTTGAATATGGCAGTCATTCAAGACTGAGAGGTCTCATGTGTTAATTAAGTGTTATTTTAAAAGAAGATGCAGCAATTACCTAAGCATCTAACTGATCTATACAAATGAAAGGATACTTAATCAAATATTGTAGATCAACGTATTTTTTATGAACATGCACATGCATTTTTGAAGATAACTAAATTGTCCTTATACACTTCCCAGTTTCTGTTCCAGTTATCCGTCCATTTGTTAATGTGACCTTTGATATTGAGATAATAACGTAATTCTTCATGGACATATGACCTTTAAACATTATTCTGGTTACGACACCGCCTGTGGAGACGCTATCACAGCTGAGTTGTAGCAAGAATAGGTAGTATTCCCCTCCTTTACAACCATGTATCAACAGTTATTAATGATTCGACTATTTTATGATGTATGTATAATACAGCTTAACCATAAGCTACCAAAAAATTTTTAGTTCCAACTTTAATTCCTATTCCTGCCTTCAGTAACTTGATAATATCTTTGTTACCTATTTCGCGCAATTAGTAAGATAGAATGCTTACAGATTTTAATTATAATGGAAAATTGAATTTTCAAAATGAATATAAAAAAATCACGAAAATCATCCAGAACTACAGCGAAGGGTTCCGAATTTTGTTTTGTTACTTCTCAAACTTTCAAATGACTCCAATTTGGAAAGGAAAAAAATAGTTTTCACTTCAAGTTCATTTTATGTTTTACTTTCTTTAGGTTACTTATTGTCACGCTGTTCGATATGACAGGAAACATTTTGGCCAACTGTACATTTGAAAAGAAGGAATTTTACGGACAGTTTGTTTCCAAGATTAACCTGAAGAAACCCACTAATGTGCAGTTCACATGGGATTGGATAAAAGGCAACAGCAACATTACCATTTTTCATACCAATGATACTGAAATAATTAGCAATCAGTCGCCAGGTAATTTAGAGGTCATTGTTAAGGGTCTTGGTAATCCAAGTGGCGCTGTAAAGAACAATCCAATATGGTTTGGTGCAGCTTTGTCTATTGCCATCACCGCGTTGTTGTTTCGTGTTCATAACCGAAATCATTGTGCAGTTCTATGTTTGGTTATACTGTCAATTATCAGTTTTACTTCCAGTCCCCTTCAAAATTACGACTGTAATGTATCTCAAGTTGTTCTGAAAGTTCCCATTGAATATGTAGATCAGATTTGCTTGAATCACCAAGAATGTTTTCCAATCAAATGTCGTCTGTCATTGGGATCTGTTTACAGCACATTTCCGGCAAACAACGAGATATTATTTAGTGGGAAATTCTGTGCATTGAAGAAACCTGAAAGATGGCAAGATTGGGTCCAGTATCATTTCAAAACAAACGCATCATCTGACAGATTTTTACTTCATGACAATGATAACGACGGATTGATCAACTTAATTGAATACTATGGGGATGTTAATTTCTTTAATCAAACTAATATAGGAAGGAAAAGAAGAGCTTCGCCTGATATCGCCACTATTGGAAGTAACCCTAGTGATCCAGATACTGATGGTGATCTACTTCTTGATGGGTTCGAATTTTGGAATGGGATGTCAACAAAGCGTTCTGACGATAAAAATGCTGATAATGATTCAGATGGTCTTACAAATCTGCAGGAGCAAATACGTCAAACAGATCCAAGAAATAGAGACACAGATGGCGACGGTGTAGATGATGGTACTGAAGTCACCAATGGAGCTGATCCAAAAGATCCAAGAGACCAAGGACAACCTTTACCAGACCAATCGTTTGCAATGATAAAACTTACAATTGGAGATCATAGTGGCAGTCATTCTGAGCGGTATTTCATAAGTGTCGGGGTCTTTAAACATCAATCCCCCGATTACGGAAAAGTGGGAAGTGGCGTATATAAATACCTTCCTGGCTCATACAAGATCACAATTCACCACATTGATTCTAATCTTGAATCACCAGACTATGATTATACTGCATTAATCCAAAAGCAATCTGGCAAAGCATCTGTCCAAATAAACGACACAGAAGGTATATTGGGAGTACATCATGAAAGCAGCTTTGATTTCACACTTGGTAAGTCCGCCATAATGATTGTTGTAGGTGAATCAAACCCTGGAGCATGTTCCGGTTATAAAACATGCCATGAATGTCACCAAAATGAAAATTGCGAATGGAAAAAAGACCGCAAATCATGTACCACATCAAATTTCATTACAAAACTGTTCAAAGACGAATGTGCTTGCTCCAAATGTTTATCCTGGTATAATGAGGAGAAGAAGGACACTAGATGGCTGAAACAATTAAATGAACAATTCAAATGTCCTTGTAGAGCTCAACTTGTCAATAATGAAATGAAGGAAATTGACAATCCATCAAATGCCAAATGGGAGTCAGACCAATCTTGCACCAATCCTACATCCTCTGGTTGTGCTAAGTATCATTCTGGATCTTCTGGTTGCCTTCGCTCTGTAGATCATACTGATGATGACGCTGGACAGCAATGTTGCTATGGAGAAGATGGAAAACTATTGCCTCCCGGAACTAGGGGAGCAGGAACACCAGATAAGCAATTTGGTAGCATCCGGAATGTGTACGACCATCTTAAGGGCGATGTTTGGCCCTTTGATGACTGCTGTCTTGATTGCGAGATCAAATCCTATTGCAACTACTATATAAATGATGTTAGAAAGGGAGATAACTCTCACTGCCCCAAATAACAGCCAGTGCCAATCGATGCATACTTATTACGTACATGTCAGAAGATACTGTTAGATATTTTATTTCATTTTTTTATCTTCGCAATTTTATCTTCAATCTGATGAAGTCACAGTTATAATTGGTTTTCTTGTGAGCATTTTATAAGATGAGATCTTTTCCCATATTTCTGTGTATATAAGAATCATGTAGGCCCATTTTTGTTATAAGTTATTTCTGTACTTATAAAAGACATAAGCTATAACAAAGTCAAGAAGATGTGCAAATGCATATTGGATTTCATTACAAAGAAATCGATAGTTATTTTTGTATTTTAGTAAGTGACTAACAAGTAGTTCCCATCATAACATAAGCAGACCCAAAAAGTGGAAAAGGTTTACAATACGCGAATATAATAAGCACTGTATTCAAAATACTCAAATTCAAAATTTAAAACGAATTTCTTTGATGAATTTATAGATGGTATTTTCTTGAAACATTACTGTCATTGTAAAAACGGTATTTCAATTGATGTTGTTTTATATAAATGCTTGTTCTTCCGTTGATATTGTTTTATAGTACTTAATGTTAAAGGCAATGTAAATGCTTATATATTTTAAAACAATTTCTTTTGATGTAGCCTTTGAGTGGTCATTTTGACAATAAAGCAAAATTTTTCATTAATAGGTATTAGTGTTTTTTTAAATGAGAATCATTACATTCGAGGCAGATCTTTCTTAATTTATTCTGTTATTCTTTTTCAATCTGAGTTATTCTTATTTGTGTTATTCTTAGCATACACAGTTTCTGCTTTCAATACCATTTTTGACTTTAGGACATCCATGGTGGAGCCAACTTTTAAAAATACCCTTGAATTTCTCCTCCTCCCCCTCCTACTACTACTACCACTATAACTGCAAGTTATGAATGATTTTGTGCAACGTTTTCATGACATCGTTCACAAATTCGCAGTTTCGGCCAAATATGGACTTTATTGTTCACCAAATTTCATAAAAATACGCACTCGGCACAATTGGAAAGTGCTTATTACGAATGTGACAATTATTGTGTCAGGTTTGACTAAAATTGGGCAATTCGGTAATGTTGTAGTGTTAAGTGTAGTTATTGTGACACGTCCTGAAATCTTCGAGCCAAGCGGCTTCTTGTTTCATCTAAATCCTTTTTAAGAAAAATCAGTTAAAACGTACAGCAATGAATGAAAAAATTAGCTAAAACATACAAAGATTAGTTTGCAGAATTTCAAATTCAAGCTATGCTTATCGTTTCTGGCCATCTATTTGGCCACTATAAACGTGACCAGTCTGTTCAACTCTTGCAGTGTCTAAGTCTTATCAATTTAGCACTTCACGTTTGATTTACTCATCAGTCGCATAGAAAACATCCTTGATAATAAGATTAGCAAAATCTATCATTTGGGTGCATGTGCGACTCGTACATGTGACTGAATGAAAGCATGCAGTGGCTTTCCCTCGCACACGTCCGTAAAACAAGCGTATCTTTTTACCGTCACATCGATGAAGTACCAGTTAATCAGAGCGACGAACACTTGTTACACCGACAAATGTAGTAACTCCGACAAATGTAGTAAACCTACATCAAATGTAGTAAACGCCTTGAACGTTGAAATGAGCCATAATTAGGCCAAACACATGAAGGTCTTCACCAGGTAACTTTTCAAGGGCTATCAAGTGGCCATATGATAAAATCCAAAATCGCACATGGGCAGCAAAAAAAAACCGGTAATATGAACAAATGTGTTACAATTGGGCAAAACCCAATACAAGTTAAGTTTGTGGTAAACTTCATGTATGTATACATATATTTTCAGCACTGCTACAAAAACATAAGAAGTGGCTCATTTAGGTCACATCTAGGTGTTTTACTGCGCATGCGCGTTTTGGGTTTTGTTATATGGCCACCTGATAGCCCTTGAAAAATTACCTGGTGAAGCGTTACTACATTTGTCGTTGATTTTTACTACATTTGACGGAGTACTACATTTGTCGTATAAGATTTACTACATTTGTCGGAGTTACTACATTTGTTGGTGTAACAACACTTACTGCTACTGGTGTAACAGCGAAGTTTTTTACTAGGTTTAGTAGATCAATAATGAAATGATAATGAAGTAAACAGAATAAGTGCAAATATGACACAGTAGTCCTACACGTTCAATCGTATAATCTACAACTTGTTTAGAGCGTAGAATTATTTGTTAAAGTTCTCTTCCTGGAATAACTTAAAATACAATCTTAATCACCATAAACAGAAGTGCGTTTGGATTTGGATTTCCATTTGCTGATTAGAACGTTCTCTTTTTTATTCTAAGTAGTTCAACTCTTTGCCTTTAATTGGATCCACCTTCAACGCTTAGCATAAATAAACCCTTTTTCTGCCTGTTTCAATGAACTCATATTTACTAGAACAGATCGGTCACATTTTAAATGACTTGGAGTTAGTGTTTCCTAGTCTGAATTACTTTTTCAATTTCTGTAAGCTTTTTGTCGCAAGTAACTTTATTTAATACCTTTCTGAAACATCGCTTAAGGGAACCTATGAGTTTTTATAAAAATCATCCTGACAATGTCATCACTTTTGAAATAATTTGTAATCGTGTTACTTGATTGGAAAGAAGCGATTGCACTTCAGAATTGGTAAAGGAAGTTCCGTGGTCAGAGATAATCGGTTATGTCATATCACGTCTTTTTGAACATTTGAATACACGTAGCTAAATGTAATAAATTACACTTCCCTCCCTTGTCTGGCAAAGAAATTCATATTTGAAGCAAATTATTGTCCTTATTTTATACGTTGCACTACAATGTCATAGTCTAACAATCACCAAAAAGTTTGCCAACATTTTTACAATGTGCCTGAGGCGATTAAATGGTCATAAATTAAACAATTCACTTTGGGTAAATAAAGCAGATAGCAAACAATGTTCAGGGTGCGATATATATTTTTATCTTGAAAATATGATAGTAAGGTAGAAAAAGGCAGAATCTTCAGGAAAAAAAATCTTTGCACATAAACTTAAGACTGAAGATAGTAAATCATGAAGTAATTTTAAAAGAATTACTTTGAAAATAAATAATTTAGCGCGAAGATAAAAACATTGTGTATTAGCATATATAGCACCAGCATAAATAAAACGGACATATTCGCTGTCGTCTGCTAGTTGGCATAGCAGGAACTTCTGGATGCGTATAATGAAGGGCTTCCTATTTTCTTGTGGGTTACTGATGGCATTATTGAGCGCACGTTTCGGTATAAAAATTGCTCCTAATTTACCACATTATCAGTGATGTTTCTGATTTCAATTAATAGGTTCTTCCAAATATGTTATCTAGGTTATTTAGGAGATCTTTAATTCTAACTAATCTTCAGGAATTGATTTCCAAATTTTTCTGCCATCCTGTTTTATGATAAACACCGCATGTTTTATTTTACTGTTTAAAATTCAACAAGACGTCTGGGAAGTCAGAAATTTCGCTACAGCGCATTCTTACAATACCAACAAAAGATATACTTTTTTACAGAACTGTGAAATACGAAAATTGATAACATTTGGATCTACCATTATGGTTGACCAACATCTCATTTGGATCCAGTCTTCATATCATAAAATCACAATAAGTTGTCTTCGAAGATTCAAAATATAAAGTACACGTATTATTCGAAGTTTAGTTAAACTATTTAACTAAAGTGCTTGTTGAAAAACTACATTACTTTTGACGGTAATTTTTCACAAAAGGGTGGATAAAATCTATACTAACAGGGTCGTCGGAAGCTTTTTGAAAATGAGCTGACTCAGATTAAGTCTAAGGAGGTCAAACCTTTTTTTCTATATTGTCTAAAACAAACATGGTAGTTTCCCTTTCATTTTTATAAGTTGTGGAAAAATTTGAAGATGGATCAAGAAAAAATAACAAAATTGGTATATACATCTCCCCAGCTCTCCCATTTCCGACAGCCCTGAATAAAAAGGCCTGATACCAATTTAGGGTGTAACTGGTTGCTAGGGATCACCATATAACTCAATGGATGTAGTACAGAGATAGGAAGAAAATTCACACTGATTCCTTTAATAATCTACTTTGCTCCATGCCCATATTAATCATTTATAACAGCTACACTTCCTGGTTTATTTGTCACCCGGTTATCCGACTGTGGTCATTGGTTATATGACTGTGGTTGGGTACACTGTCAGTTCCGTTGATATTCAATGTATACGTGCAGAAAATGAGTCATCAAAAGTTTTGTCAATCAACTTTTCAGTAAGTCTACAACTGTGGAGCTAGTGTCTGATGTCATTTGAAAAATCAACAAGAGCCAGATGGCGCAAAACGGTAGCAGCAATTGTATTTGAAGTTATGAAAAGTTACTACAAAGTTCTTTGAGGCTTGTGTTTTTTCTCACTGGTGGAAAACAGGCATAAACAATAAATATGCTATAATAATAAGTTAGTGTAAAAAGGGTCTAATCATAAGCCACCAGAAATTAATTTATTAAAGACAAAAGAATTATACATGCGTGAGTTGTATATTTTTTTATAAGAAAATTTTTTGTAAGACCATGTGTAGAAAAAAAACACGCGTTTCGAAAAAAAAAATATATATGTTTTTAATTATAATTTCATGAAACCCAAAATGAAATCCAACAAATAACTGCCTAACTAGATCTTCGAAAGTCTTCTTAATACACAAAACAGTGTTGTAGCTAACAAACAAGGTAATAAGAAGTTTTAAACTGATGAGCTTACTAACAAGAAAAACTATATATAACCAAATTTTAAGTATCAATGTATTTTCAGTTAGCATAAATAGCTGAAACTTCCATTTTTACGCAGATCTATTTGATTAATATTCATTCTTTCATGAATTATTTCATAACAAGATTCGCAAAAATGCGACTATATATTTCCCCAAAGTTGCAAAACTTTTTATCAATTATTGTGTGTACATAGAAGACCATAAGAAAAGTGGTATAACTACCATCAACACAATTAAAAATGCTGTCCATACTAATCAGGGTAGAATTCAATTTAATACCACAAAAGAACTTATTTCGAACTTATTATGAAATGAAGATATTCATGGTCATATGACATGGTTTCTCTTATAATTTTTGCTGAGGAGTTAAAAAAAGTTATGAGTTATGAGAAGTTATTATGGACAAAGCTTAAAATTGGAAGACCTAAATGCAACTAATATTTCCCCTTAAACAACTGAATATCAACAACTGCATCAATGTGTATAAGGTAAATTCATCTAATAAACGTATGATCTTCATTGCTGCAGAAGCTTGACATCCTTTTACACAGTAATATCATGGCAAACAATGTAATTCAACAGAACACAGCTTTTCGTAACTCGTATTAAACTATTTTACAACATCATACAATGAAATTTGTTTACAAGTTTACAAAAGAAGAAAAGAAAATTGTCAAACCTAATTTTAATACTACAGTCTAAGTATTAAAAATACTTTGGGGTAGACAGCAAATAACTATTAAAAACAATCAAAATTTGTACTGCGTATATAGCATTTCAAATTAGGACAAGAGTTATTTTCCAAAAAGAGATGGTCTTAAAGTGACAATTTATAAAATTAAATTCAAGTATATATTCAGAATAAACAGCTCAGTCACAAAAATATGTGGACACTCATTATTACTATGTGATAAAAATGACTTTCGTAAATCTCAAATGAAAAAAACAAACAGATTTTGGTAGTGAAAATACACATCCATAACCAAATCACTACGAAGCTAAAAAAAGAAGTTTGAGTTCTGGTTTGATTTAATTTACAGATTCTTATGTTGGATTGTGTTTTGATTTATGTTTGTTGTTTGTGTAAGGAAAGTTGACAATAATACTTTTTACAAAATAAAATATCATAATACAGTATCAAAACAGTATGCGTGATCATGGAATTAATCCATAGTATCCAGCCTATCCAGGCCAGGGAAGCACATTCAACCAGGTTCTTTCAAGTTATTATCTGTCTCAATCCTGTGTATATAAAAAATGTTGTATATACGCATATAATTGGTTTTCTGAACATCTTATTTTATTGCATATACGACATCACGTTTTTACTTGCTGTTTTTGTAATGTACTCTTTGAATTAACATAATTGGTCGAACTACTTGTTCTCCACGTATGAAAGGTTTCCCTTGTGGTGGCTGTACATCATGTGTGTGCTGTGTCAGTTCAGTTTGGCGCTATAACATTCTGTATTATATACATTATCCTGTCAAATCAGGATGTAAAATAAAAATAAATCATCAGCCTGTATTGATAATGAATTTTCGCCTTTGCACTGAAATCACAGCTTCAATGTTTTGCTGTTTCAAACATTTAACTACCAACCAATCATCCATAGCATTATTGTTATCAACAAAAACAAAACAATTTTTTTTCTGTATTTTATACGTTCATTAAAAAGTTTTTACAAAACCTTTCATAACAACACTGAACTAAAACGATTTATTTCCATCATTTAACAACCTTTTAGCTATCTTTTGAATCATTTTAAAAGCTGGGAGGAAAAGCAAAGTCTTCTACTGACCATCTGCACTGACTGAAAAAAAATGGCGCACTACTTCACTGTAGACTAGCCTCTATTCTTATCTACTTTGGCGGCTAGGTGAAAATTCAATACTGAACCGCGGCTATAAAAGTGAACGAAAAGGAGAAGGAAATGCTGGTTTTAACATATATTTCGCCCTATGGGGAAATATATAATAACATCAAAGAAAACGTCCTTTTAAATGTTTGATATGTGAAACCTTTCGAAGGCTGCGTTCCTTCATTAGAATTTACATTGCGTTATTAGCAGAGTCTCGCAGACTCTAAATCGCAGACTAATTGCCATTTCGGCCGGAGTAGTAGTAGTAGGAGGAGTAGGAGTCCACGGGTGTTTTAATACGGTATTCGCTTGCGCTGCTACCGTAAAAATAACCCTGATTGGTTTATATTTCTGAAACGCTTATATTATCAGTAAAGATTACCTTTGATTTTGCAGTTGTAATATAATTCCTGAATTTGTATGTTTAAAGCTAACAACACATCCATTAGCCGTTAATCTCATCCATATAGAAAATCAGAACTCATTTGATTGCTTTAAGTGCTTCCTCAATTTTGATAAAATGACTAATTCATTTTGTTTTCAAAAATTAATCAAATATCATCTGCTAAGTGGGACAGGCTGAATGACTCATTCAAGGTGTCGTACGTGTTCAAATACATACAAAAACACACACACACGAAGTGAGGATGTGGCTGTAGTCAGAGGGCCATTAGTCAAAAGAGGAAGCTTATTGATGAGAATCGAAGTACATAACTCATAAACTAAAACGTTGCCCTAATAAACACCATGACGGAGATGTGATCTGTTTTTACATTTATTTTGGTGTGTGTGTGTGTCCAAAATTGTTTCACCACAGCGAAAACAGGTGTACGATTGATTCATCGCTTGTTAACGCGTTGTTACATCTACACAATACGTTTTATGTTCTCTCTTAGAAATGAATGTTTGTAAAGATCGTCTCTTGTTATGACGATGATGAATCTGACAATATTCCGACAGACGTTTTTCCGAGTGCACTTTGTTCTTTCCGTTAAATCCGTTTGAAGAGTTTTTAATTAGAATCGGAAATACAACGTCACTAGCACGGTTGAATCACTAGCATTGATTATATTTGACATCAATGACACAGCAATTATCAAATAGAATGGTGTTCATGAAATAACGAAATCGATGAAGTAGGCAACTTTGAAATACTGGTCAGCAAAAAGAGTGGACTTTTATTTGGTCACACGTTGTAACACATCACTTTTGAATATAATTCTTCTATTTCTGAAAACTTATTTGTTTATTTCAAACATGCACATAACTTAAGGTATTTGATCCACGTCGAGATAAAAATTTATTTGGATAAGTGTAAAAGCTTTATTCATATAGCTCATGGCTATTATGATAATGATTACAAGAATTGTATTTCACGTGCGCATGCGTAAACAGTTTCCCGCAGTATGAATTTTGAGAAGACATAAAAATTCCATGTAAACAGCTTCTTATGTGCACGCATTCCTTTGCATTTATAGTCTGTTCAAAAAAAATGTGCACTAATTTCAGTTATCATGTGGAAACCAGATTTAGCAAATTACATCAATTCCCTTGAGCCTGGTTTTTATATAAAAGCTGAAATTAGTGCACATTTTTTTTGAACAGACTATAGCATAGTACAGCGTGCGTTATTTGTAATAAGGTTTGCATGCCCTTGTTATATCGTTTTTATATTCTTAAAATGGCAAGCATTAATAGACTGAAATGTAATGCCAGATGAAAAACGTTGAATGCATTACGCTCCATTGTGGAACAATTGAACATTGATTTGACAGTTGAATGGTGTTTTTTGTTTGAAATGAAATGAACACGACCTCATTATCATTAACAAAACACACAACATTTTCATCACAAATTATGTCATCAATCTCTGTCTTTTACTTAAAGGTAGTTAATCACTCTCTTCATCTTTGCACATCAATATCATTGTGCATGATCGTTACTGCGTGAATATTTTTCAGAGCATATGCATGATCAAATATTAGTAGGGTTAAAACTTTGTTCTGGCTTGTAACATAAGTATTCCTAAGCGTGAATAGGATACTGATTGCTCTCAGTACATATCATGGACAGTCTTGATTGTTCTAAATACATATCATGGACAGCCTGATCGGTCTAAATATCATGGACTAAATATCATGGACAGCCTGTTATATATTTTATTTTCAAGCACAACATTGTGAGCAGATAAACAAACTTAAACAACCTTACCACTAAATAAACTTTAAAGATAATGAAGTATCATAAGGTCGAGAAAAAATTGTGTCAGCAGTTTTCTTGTGAGATAATCTCCACCAGGGAGCCAATCATTTTTTACTTTGTTTGAACGCATTGATAATAATAAACAGTTCCCTCACCATTTCTCAAGTGTCCTATTTCTACTCATAACAGTGTAGTGCAGCCCTCCACGCTACATATAACAGTTCATTATCTGTAAAAAACGCATTTAGTAAAATCTGAAAATATTCAACTCACTGTCATGCAAGCTCATTTAATAATGTAATGAATTGTTTTACTATTGTTTATTCAAATTACTACTTTGAGTTTTCCCAGCGAATGCTCTGCTCTAATAAAACTGTATTGTTGTGCCATTTTTAAAAAATCCTTGATAGAACACAATTTCATTTTCATTTTGAATGATCAACTTACCATAAACGCCATGTTGTGAAGAGATTTTAAGAAATGTTGAGTGTTCAGACAAGTTAGAAGTGAGCGATTCGCCATGTAAAATGTAACAATTATTTTTTGAACACTCTTTGTTCACAGACTTCAGAACTTTTACCTGATGATTTAGTATAAATCACTAACGAGACGCTTCGTCATTAATTTTTATCTGAAAAACATATTCTGTTCAAAACATAGATGATATGATGATATTAGATGATATTAAGTACAGGTTGGAAGCATTCACGAACGTATGGAAAAAGTCATCTTCCCAATAGCACAATCACCATATTTTAGTTTAACTGACAGTCACAGATTTGTCCTGTTAGTTTATTCCGGATCTTACAATCAATACACCTCTATTGAGTTAAAAATAAAGAAATCTCAAATACATCTATACTCAGGATCGGTCATTTGTAAGAATCATTAATGGACAGGAAATCCGCATAATAGCCATCAAATGACGACTGTTTTTTTTAATTATTATCATCTCAATTAAGAACGAGTAACAATCGGTAGGCTACAATTACTGCAACGTGACCTGTAGACAACAGCACCTCGTTAGCATGACAAATCTGTGCTACTGTAAAAATTGATGATAGCCTCCGCACAGGATTAACGCGTTACCGTGAGCCGGAAAAACAACAAATCGCAGTTCTTTTCAAACTTGCTTCTGTGGAAACCAAAGCATTGTTTTGTATTCATCTGACACTAGGTCAAAATAGAAATTTCATCATTTGCAATTAATCGTCTCCTACGTCATCACATCCCCTTAAGATTTCTGAACTGCTATATAAAGGAGAGCTAGCATTTCATTTTGCACAAGCATCAGCGGCAGTTGTATTGCGTTGACAGAAAGTAATTGGAAGTTTTGACAGTGTTTTCTTAAGAACTTTTTCAAACTTCGCACAATAACAAATTTGATTAACTAAAATGTCTACCTTATTGGTTTTATTAGTCGTTGGTTTATTGTCCATGACCACTGCTGACGATATGGGTAAGAATTTGTTTTACTTTTCTTACCAATTTCAGAAATGTACCCCCTGGTACTTTGGGAATGTGTATATGTCTCCGGAGGTAAAATCAAAGCAATATTTAGTACTGTTACAGCTTACATTTTTTCATTGATTAACATTTATGATTTTCTTGAACTCTTAGAGTGCAAAGACGAACTAGATGTATGTAAATATTTGCGCCGTCAAGGGATTGACCATCCAAAATGCAAATGGATTTCTTGGGCACCTCAGTGTAAATCTACATGCACCATGTACTGCGATAAGAAACCATCCACTACAACAACAACAACAACAACCACAACTACAACAGCCATGCCGACAAGTTCCAGCAGCACTTCGACAACTGTACTACCATCGGATTGTAAAGATGAGATTGATTTATGTCATTTCATGCGAAGACGCGGAATCGATAACGAAAGGTGTACTTGGTACAGTTGGGCTCGCAAATGTAAAGCCACTTGTACAATGTATTGCCCGACAGATCCGAAAACTACGACGACAACAACCAAAATGCCGACAATCTCTTCTACTTCTACAAAATCAACCGAAACACCGACGACTTCTACAACAACGACGACAACTCAAGAACCGATGACTTCTTCTACGACAACAACGACAACTAAAGAGCCGATGACTTCTTCTACGACAACTACAACAACTAAGCCCCCTACAACCTCCACCACCACCACAACGACGACAACAACTTCTTCATCGACAACAAAAACAACACCGATCACACTTCCACCAAATCAAGGTAAATTTAAGCGCATGGTTCTTTGTACGTCAAGGGAAGTTTCTATTTGAACTCCAGTATACAGTTGACTTTTTATAAGTCTATTTTCATCAAGCAATTCAATTTAACAAATTCGTTTCATCATCATGCGACACAATTTTGTTTACAACGTGATCACGATTAAACATTTTTAATCTTAGTTGTCTTTCACTTTAGGATGCGGGGATTCGTTTTCATGGTGTCATATTGTCAAGTCAGATCAGAAATATTGCAGTACTCATGGCAGGGATTGTATGCGCTCGTGTGGAAATTGTAACGGTCCAGACAGTGAAACCTGCTCAAACTTGAAAGACGTGCCCGGTTATAATTGTGCTGCAGTCAATTGCTTGGATAGCGACAAAGTAAACAGAGCTCGTGTTTTGAGATTCTGCGGTCGAACATGCTGCAACAAAAATCAACTGTATATATAAATTGTATTTTTTGATTGATTATTTATTTTATTTATCTATTTATTGATTGATTTTTTATATTAAAACGACTTTCCAGAATTTCAATGTAAGTTGTTGAATTTATTTATTTATTTATCATGAAAAATCTGTATTAACGTTGAAAGAATACAGATTTATACATACAAAAATTGATACATTGTTTTTATGTTGAGAAGGTTTTGAAATTCTTTATATCAGAAACAGAATGCAAGGTCAGCTTTTAAGCTTTTAAGGGAATGATTTCAGGTATCTTCTTCATTAGGCTTATAACACATCTTTTTAGCCTGATAATCGCCACAAGACCAATTGCTCCAAAGAAAAATGTTGTGTTGTTTTCTTTTCCCTCGATAAGGAAGAGTAGATAAGAAAAATTAATTTCTTTGAAAAACCTCTTGAGAGAGGGCTTCCGTATTATACGGACACTATTTCGGAACATCTTGTTCGAGTGTGAACAGCAAAATTCCTTTTACGACTATTCTATAACGATTCTTACGATTTTACAACAATACTTTGAACTACTACTGTGACTACTTTAAAATGTTTAAAATATTTGAATTAGACAAGGCAAAGACTAGATGTTTATATAATACGTCCCTATTGTCATTCGGTAATGACTGAAACGAGTTATTCAAAATGACAAATGTTTCTTAAACCAATCACTGATACTTACATGTTTATCAACATTAGAGGTCCAAATTCACTAAACAAGGTAGCACCAATTAAATACCGCCCAAAGACCATAGGACCTTTTCATACTTGCGTTCGCTCGTTTGTTAAAAACGCGCCAGTTTGTTCACAATCTAAAGAAGCACATAGGCCACAATAAGGGAAGAAGTAATATAACCGATGTGTAGGCATGGTAAAAAGTCGTTATGAGGGAAATTTTGTTCGGTTTTTAAGTGGGGGAATATTACAGAAGTTAAATAGCTCCGTTATTATGAGATTTCCATTTTCAAACCACGACGTGAATTCATCGGCAAAAGGTTTTGTTAACATAAATTATCGACTTTTTAAATTCACTTCAAATAGAGCCGCTGATTTCTTGTTATATATTAGTTAGGAACTTAAAAGTTATAGCAAATAATGTTCATCGATATACATCAAGTCTGCTTTAAATGCTGTCTTTGGTGATAACAGCATCAACTTTGGTCAATAGTTCCATCTAATACAAACACCTGCACCTTGTTCAGGATTACTGAGTTTATGATACAGTTCAACACGCATAATTAAATTGAACCAGCTTGTCTAGTATCCCAATAAATTAAGGGAGAATTCATTTTCCAATATGTAAGTGGTCGTGGCCAAACTTGACAAAATTAAATTAACTTCTTCCAATAACAATGTAATCCCATATAAACTCTAAGACTTCAAAGATGGTTATTACGCTGAAACCAACACATAACCCAATGTTGCCACCGATGTTTCCTAAAAATTAGATTTTGGGGGATCTTAGAGTACAGGGCGGAAGAAATTCTTACAAAAGATTTTAACCTGTCACAATCCTGGGGGCAAATCTTATAATATCAAACTCATTTTCGTGATTATTTTAGTACGACACATGACCTTTAGCACAGCATTAGAATAGAATTCAAAGAAATGGGAAGTCTTTAGCAGTAACCTGGGCAACCCTTATGCGCGTCTACAGAAAATCTAGACGAGGACCATCAAAGCTCTCGAATCGAGAAAAATGAAAAAGCGAGGCATCCAGGCAAGAAATGCTCACTGGTCTTAAGTAATTTTAAAAGGTATTAACATGGAATCGTTAGATAAACAATCTGTAAATAAGAATGAAGGAATATGAATGCGTAATTGAAGGTTGAGTTGTAGATAGTAGATAATGTCTACTTACCTATAAAATCCACGAAACTGACTGTTGGTGTTGTAATCTCTTTGCGTACTACCATGTTATGAAAATATATCCACAATCCAATCACGTTTTTCCTGAAAAATTCAACGAAAAAAATTAAACAAAAAAGATGTCGTTACTTCGCTACTAGTGACGTCATTACTTTCTATATACATCAAAACGAGAAGTAATTAATTCAGGAAAGGATTTCTCAGTCAATCGATTTGTCCCAAAACATGTTCCCTAAAAGTCTTCTTATTAAGTGTCGCTTCGTTTCTCTCCCTATCTATATACGCTATTGTTTTACTATTCACACATTTTAATTGGTTAAATGCTTAGGAATATCATCTCTATTCTCTGGCGGGAGAGCTTGTTTTATCAAACAAGGGCATAGGTGCTGGCTTAGTTATAACAGTGTTTTTATTGAAATTTCAAAAAAGGTCGATGAAATGAATTTCATCTGCTACAAGTTTAGGTTTGCCAACCATAAACATGGTAATTTTGAACTCAAATACCTGCAAGGCAAATGCGTTGAAAAATTACTGCAGTGGACGTACATGTCTACAGAAAGGCAAACAGATATAAAGACCATTTCAATGAAATTACACTTTATCATAATGTTTTTCTTTTCGATGATTTTGCCGACTAGGCTATTTAGATTTTCCATTGAATTGAATTTGTTTCAGAAAGTGCCTTAAAATGTCTTACTTCAAAAATTGTTTTGCTTCATTACGGGTTTTATTCCAACCGGCTTTCTTCATCGTCTTGTCTGCAAACGTTTCCTCACTTAATTTTATTAATGAACTATCCACTTTGTAATACACTCCCGAACAAGGATAAGGGCAGTTGCATTTACGAATCAAAGCCAGTCTTCGGCCTATCAATGACAAGAATTCAAAAAGTCATTGTTACCGTATTTTGCATGTCAATGAAAAAATCGAACAATATAACAGCAGTGTCTAATGAAACATACTTTCTACCATGTAGCAGATATGTTGCTTCAAATTGCAAATTGGGATATCTTCTAAAAAAGTAAAATGGAGAAAATAATGTTTATTCAAAAGTGATTAATTATTAGATTGATTGTTTTGACACAAAATCTCGAAAACGTGATTGAAAACTATTCAGCAGCTATGCTTTTTGAGATCTTGGACACTTCACAATTCCTTATATTTTTTATCCCTATATCAAAACTAAGCTGGCACTAAGAATAGTTGTGACTCCTGAAGTATTAGTCTGTCTTAATATCACCATTTTTCATTCCTGAAAACTCATTGAAAATCGTTTTTGTCTGGACTTGAGGTGCACGTACACGTTCTAAAGTTTCCATTCAAGTTTCGCCACGTTTTTACTACTTTACTAGTTTCATATTATGTTTCTCAAACTGACATTCAATAATATTAAAATTCTTCATTATAACAATTCAAATCAGCGGACATGAAGATATAAAAGGACTTAGAAATACTAGGGGAAGTAGTTTTGTTAACGGTTGTGTTCTGTCACATAAGTGAAGGAATGCATTTTCATCCATCACAAACAGGTTTTTTTATGTATGCCATTCGTACCTAAATACTGCTTCATTACATAACTAACACATCCACATATCTCATAAACTTTTTGAAGGACACAATCGGCTTCGCATGCAGCTTTTGAGTAAGGATAACCTTTAAGAATCTTCAACTCTCTTTTGCCGCAAGCTGAGCTGTACGGTGGTGGTAGCAATTCAAACTATGAGAAAAACGAGTATAGAATACAACGATTGAGGTCATGAAGATCATATATAAAGATCCCAAAAAGGATACTAGCCATGCAAGATGAACTATTTTCCCCTCAAACACACCTCCTTCCCTAATCCTCTAAAGATGCTCTATATTTTACAGGCTTTGTTGAGTTACCTGAAGGAGAAATTTATTTAAAGGCGGTTGTCTAAAAATGGTTTCCAGAAAACACTCTGGATAAGAGGACTTACTTTATGAGACAGCTTTGTTTATGAGGTAGTTTTGTTTGTGTTTAACGCATTCTTTTTAATGTAACTGATTTCTTTTGTCATAAAGTATTGTTTTCGTTTCTTAGTCAATCACATTAATGGTTAGTTTTACAATCTATGGGAACCACAGTGATCTTCCATACGTATGTTTGTATCATATTTTCTGTAATAATGAAGCAGCCAAAAAGGTTTATGAACAATATGACGTACCCTTTCAAAGAGAACATGGGATGAGTATATGAACTAAATGAAATTACCTTCTTTGCTTCGATTTTTAGAACATTCATACGACCAGGAACTGCAAAGTAGGAGTAAGGGTATTCAGGTATGAACGCAGGTACTCCATAAGGATGAATAAGAACCATCAAAGCTTGACCTTTGAACGGACTGTAAATCAAGTCATCCACATTGAGGTTTGCAGTTATGCCAACATTGTTTTCAATTCCGCTACCTTTGACTTTAACTGCTTTTTTGCCTTTCAAGTAAGGATTAAACTGTGCACATGTCATTGTAAATAACATCCAAGAACTCGTCATTATAAAATCTTTGGCAGTACATTCTCCGCCATAAACCGTACAGGGATACTTTGTAATCTTGGCTAAGTTTTTATCAAGCATATCAGATATGTCACTGTTTGTTTTTGCCATTAAATCTTCAGTTGTTATATTGTTTCGTTCAAGTTCATTAATAACCTTCTGAACATCTTCCATTGACACATTGTTAATTACCGGGTGAAAAGTTTTAAAGTAAACTATTAATTCATCTGGTGTTATGTTCAAACCTAGTTTTTCCACTTTACTACGCAGTACGGAGTTTGTGTTGCATATTGTGATGGTAGGAAATTCCAGCTCTTCTTTACGTTCGGATTCGTAAGTCGTATAAGATTTGAACTCAGCGTAATCTATTAAAACGTCGAAAAATAAATAAACAGGAAATATCAGTGCTCCAATGAATAAAATTATCCATATGAATCGTTTCCATCCTCTTTCTTGAAATAAATATTGAAAGCCTTCGATGCTGACATTGGAATAGAATTCTTCCCATCTTTCTTGTCTTTTTAATTTAATTTCATCGTTTGTCATTATGTTTAGTGGAAGTGATTCCAAGGAAAACCCACTAAAATATGCTGAAAGTGAAGAATATGAATAATACGCAATTCCTGCAAACATAATTCATTTAAACAAACAGATATCTCAACTATTTGTTTGCTTTGATTTTGAATATAAGGCTCTTTCAAACAAGAAATAGTGAAATTCCTATGAGAGGTTAGAATGTATCAATCTTACACATTACTCATAAGATGGAGAGTATGACAAAGTTAGGAAATGAAATAGCCATCAGCCATCCTCTTACTCTATAATTCAGTTAGTTTGAACAACACACTCTGCGAAAATTTAATTTTCTGCAAATCCGTAATTATAAAACAAGGGTAAATCATAAACGGATCCAGAGGTGAGTCAAAACCTGTGAGTGAAACTTGAGCTATATAGAGTCGAGTAAAATGACTAAGTGAACACTTGGTATTACAAAATAATTTTAACATACCCTTCCACATGTAACTATCCAAAAACTGATGACAGTTGCAAGGAATCAAGGATTAAATGAATTGCCTGTTACCCAAAGTTTCAAATTTGTCAAAATGCAATTTGAGTAGTAGCTACTCAGGTTGATTTAGGAGCATGTTTGGTGACAGGATTCAAACATTGCATTATTACGGTGAAAACACTCGTAAAACTATTTGAACAAATGAGACTAAGTCTGAAACTTACCCTTACTAACCCAAACATATTTCAAGGTTTACACCGTGAAGTCCTAGTGTTTGAATTCTGTCACCTAAACGTTTAGTAAGATAACGATAAAGTCCCTAGTTTTTATTCATTTAATTAGTGGTTTCATAGGAGTAAAAAAGTGAAAGAAAAATGGACGGTGTGGAACTGTAGTACAGTAGACTCTCTCTTACTGGAAAGTCGAATAATAGAGAGTGCACTGTACTACGAACACCTACATTTTATAAATCGATAATAAAACACGCACGTCATGAACTCATACTGTGTTCTCATGATTTCACAATGAAATGAAGTATTTCTTCAAGCTAAACATATTAGATTAATACAATTATGAAATATGTGGAGTTTCATGAGCTCACAATGAACGGGTGTAACTTGGTCTTCTAGCCAGATCATCTCTTATCTGATTTGATTTGCGAACCGACACATAACTCCAAAAGAAAAATAAGAATTCATAAATTGTGATCACGCTAAATCCTAGACACAAGCCAATATTCCCACCAACATTACCTAAATGGAAACAAGAAACTATTTTACAATCGCATTGCAATAATTAAACATTTTTAGCATACCACATGATTTTAAACAGTTTGTCAATTTAAATTTTAAGCTTCGTATGTTCTCTTGTCGAGATCACGTTTAAACGGGATGCATTTTGCCTCCTCTCTGAATTTATTCACGTTACCGGACTAATTTGTTAATTATCTTCGGGCAAATTTAACGTTTACATCACAAATAAATTCATGAGGTAAGATACTACATAGATACAGTATAACAAAGTAAACATTTCCGCACATCAAGTTCATAGTATTGACTTCGTTACACAATGGGGTGTCATACAGGAAGTCAAACCATTTAACACACATATCTCTGGTGAAATATTATGGTTCAGCTATGGTTCACTTCCTCCTTGTCGCTGCTTAGACAAATGAATTCATACCTAACAAATTACTCCAACCAACACTAGGTGTTATAATTTCTTTTCTAACAACCAGGTTACGAAAATATACCCAAATTCCAATCAAATTTTTCCTATAAAGCAGAGGTATGGGATTGCAGCACAGATATGTTGTCGATAATAAAACTTGATAATACCAATGTTAAAACTAACTCGATGTAATCTTCAGTATCATCATGGGACATACTCCAGCCTGGAATCTTTTCAAACTTTTCAATTGATGTTTCGCTACCAAGCGCTGCGTGTGAAGTCTCTACATCGTATGAATAAGAGACGCAAGCCCTTGGACAGTTGCACTTGAGTATTTTATCCAATCTGCGACCTGACAAAAGTTACAAAAAAAGAATTGGCTGTGGGGTATAACGTGCCACAAAACAGAAAATTGAAATAATTCACATATTAACCAACCATATTGGTATAAGCCCAAGGAGAGATTCAATAATGACAGACAAATGATTCAACAACCATGACTTACAGTAAAACAAAAGCCATATGAAAGAAAACGATAGCAGAATTTGAAAACTAAGCCTTTTTGTATCTAATAAGAGTTTGTGTTTTGTCTATGTATTGTAGTCGGATGTTTAGTCTCGTTTTGCGACGTTTGTTAATTAAGCTGAATGTTATAAACGGAACCTAAGGTTACGGTATCCTGATGTCAGCAGTGGCAAATTTATCATTAAAACTATAAAAAAAATGGGTCTTATGACGAACACCTGACATGTGTCAAAATAGCAAGGAATTAGCTCTCTAGTTTACTCACCTTCATAATTAGATAGTATCTCTAATAATTCATAATTATCTAGTTTTTGGATCTACTGAATGGCTTCTTATCAACAACAGAAGGAACGAATGTTTATTATTCCTTACTTTCTCTCATGTAGCAGACTTGAGAAGTGACGTTACAAACTGGGATATCTTCTGAAATAGAAAGAATTATACAAGCAACAGTCAACCAAATAATGATGTCCCACCGAGAAATGAAAAGTTGAAAGAAAAAAAGAGGCTTTGTACCAACATAGTCTTTCAAAGTGTAGCCAACGCAACCACATATCTTATACACTTTTTGAAGAACACAGTCTGTCTCACATGCGGCTTTTGAATAAGGATAGCCTGTTAGAATCTTCAAATCTTTTTGACCACATTTTGTATTATAAGGAGGTGGCAAGAGTTCCGCCTGAAATGGAAAATTGAAAATTAAGTTTTAGAAAGGTGAATGAAAAGAAATGATATAATCAAACAATGACAGAAATTTGGGTAATAATTGTGAAACAAAACAAGTTTAAACAAAACAAGTATTCACAAAATGGCTTTTTTTAATGTTAATGTGCGATCTTAGTGCAAAGATAAAATTAATCAAACATTTGTATGGACTTAGCGATTTAAAACAATAAGAGCGATGTTATTGAGGTTCGTCATTAGTATGGTGTTAATGGACTTTTAGAAAGTTGCAAATCGTTGACAAAAATTGATATTTCTTTTTCCCTGATTTTTACCACATTTCGAAACTTTAATTATTGAAAAATTTAGAAAATTTCCTATCGTGTGATATAAAAATACAGTTAATTACAACAACAATAAAAATTTATTTACATTCAAAGTTTGATGATACTTTTTTCAAAGACACACTGTATAACATTTTATGGTTTGTTATCTAAATCCCCTGGGGGACATGGCAGCTACAAATGTAAGTGGCTGACCTTTTTGAGTTTAAGTTGTAAGACATTCATTCGTCCTGGTGTTGCAAAGAAGGTGTAGGTAGAATCTGTTTTGAAACTTGGTATTCCATATGGGTGAATCATTACTAATAAACCGGCCAAGTTAAATGGAGTATAATACAAATCGTCAATATGCAGGTTGCCAACAAAATTGAAATTCATTTCCAATCCTCCTCTCTTGACTTTTAGTGATTCTTTTCCTTTTGCATACGAATTGAATTGATGGCAAGTGGATAGAAAAACCAACCATGTGCCTGTAAATTTGAAGTCATTTGGGAAACACTGCTTGCCATAGTAAAGACATGGATGCCTTGTTATGGTCTCACTAAATCCTCCGTCTAGCATATCAAACGTACTGATGTCCGTTTTGTTCACCAGTTCTTCCACTGTAGTGATATTTTGTCGAAGTAAGTCAAAAGCAATATCTTGGATTAACTTGAAACTTGCATTTTGAAGTGAAGGGTTAAAATATTCATAGTAATGTCTAAATTCATCAAGAGTTTTCTCAATTCCCAAACGTTTTATCTTGGAGGCAAGTAACGAGTTGATGTTACAGATTGTTATGGATGGAAAATCAATTTCCTCTTGAAGATCATTCTCAAACCTTGAGTAAGACTTGAACGTGGCAAAGTCTTGTATTGATGAAAAATTTAAATATGCAGAAAATAACACTGCACCTAAAAAGCCAGCAATCCAGAGAAGTCTTTTCATGCCTTTCTCCGAAAATAAGTATTTGAAACCACCAAGACTGACTTCAGAATAAAATTCTTTCCAAAGAATGTGCCTCTTTGATTTAACTTCATATTTTCCGGAATTCATTAATGTATACATCTCTAAAGGATATTTTTCAAAATGTAGTGTAAAGGTCACTATGACTGAGCAAACAGCAGATGATTACGGTCACACTGAATCCAAAAAAATACAAAACGCACAGCAAATTACGTTTAATAGGACTAAATTGACTCTTTGAAATCTGAGTTACCAGGTTTGTTAGTTGTATTTAGTCTAAAGTTAAGCTTCCAGACCACTGCTTTTGTTACCAAATAGTGAATTAAATCAATAAAGAGTATTGTATATTTGCTGCATTTAAACAAAATAACAAACGAGAATTTCTGTTAATAATGGAATATAGAGTATAGAAAAATATCAAAACTTGTATCCAATATTTTGTCTTTTATACCCAACATTTTATAAAATCGTTATTTCAAGGTACAACTACGACGCAAAATCCTTGCGAAAAACACATCATCGTTTTGACGAGTTCATTTCTTTAAGTCAGGGGTTATGTTACGCTGCATTGAGCTGACTGGAAATGCAAATCAGCGAGCGTCATGGTCCACTTAATGCTTCAGGTTTTTCTGTTTCTTAGTTAGTCTGCTATAATCCCATAAGAAATGGATTGTTTCGTAAAATGTTATAACATTGAAACTCACAAACAAACCAATGTTACCACCAACTGTACCTAAACAAGTAATAGGAAACGACTGAGAATGAGATAACGTTTTGATGTGAACGTTTTGTACATAAACAAATTAAAAAATGAAAAGTGATAAAGAACCATATGGTACTAAGACAGATTCAGAAGGTTCTAAAACAACTCACACTAGATGATTGCCTGCTAGTAAATTGCACCCCGAAGCAAAATTCCAGGAAAATTCCCGCCCCAAGAATATTGCCCCTACTACTACTACTACTACTACTACTACTACTACTATCACAACAATATCAAGTAACATCTAACATCTAATGGAGCACAATTTTTACTACATGATAGTGGTATTGGGGATATCAACAGAATATTCATTTCTGCTTCTCAGGATCAAATCCAGAGCCTATATACTGTGGTGTTCCACAGGGGTCCATCCTTGGGCCCCTGCTCTTCATTATTTTCTTCAATGATCTTGTAGATAATGTCAATGCTAGTGTTATAAAGTATGCAGATGATACGGTTCTCGTCTATGGTGGCAACAATGCTGATAAGATCGAGTGTGTTTTGAATGAAGAAATGCAGAAAGTTGGAAAGTACTGTAGTAAGAATGAACTGTTACTTAACCTCAAGAAAGGTAAAACAGAGGTAATGTTATTTGGAACGAGTAAACGTATTAAAATGCATGGAAAAGATCTGAATATTGTTTACAATGGTACGAAGTTATCTTTTGTCAAGGAATACGTTTATCTTGGTAACATCCTTGATTCCAACTTGTCACTCAATACAAATTTCAACCGTTCCTACAAACTTGCCTGCAGTCGACTACGTCTGCTCCAGAGTGTTCGTAGCTTGTTAAACGTCGATGCTGCGACAAAGATTTACAACATGATGATACTGCCACTGTTGACTTATTCGGGTCCAGTAAAGTCAGCGTTTACTAATACTCAGAAAGAACGTTTGTCCTCACTCACCCGTCGAGCGAGTGCGATAACACTTGGTAGAAATGTCAAAGATGTCTTTCAAGAAGTGAACAAACAAAATTGTATGTTAGTTAAGAAATGTCTGGGTGAGAAAACTGGAAGCTACACCTTTAACAGATACTTTGAAATATCTAAACATGGCCGGTGTACTCGAAATAACAATCATATGATTAAACTAAAAGCAGTTAAACTGGAAGTTGCTAGACAAAGTTTTTATTTCAACGGTGCTAAATTGTTCAATAGCCTCCCACGAGAGATTAGGCTGAGAAACAGCCTGGTTGAATTTCAGTCTTCCCTCTCTGAACATCATTTTTGATTTTAAAGTATTTATAACAGCGTGTGCCATACTATCTATCTATCCTACCTACCTTCATTTTTCCATTCGTCGATCTATGGGACAAGCTGTATTATAACCTACAATTGATTATGTATTTTAATTAAATTTTAGTCTTTTTAGCCTTTTTGCCTTGTTCTTTTTCTTTTTCTTAAAAACAGGACAAACTTGGAAAGAAGTATTGCTGTATATATTGTATATATTTGTAAATATATCCTGTATAAAGATTCAGAAATAAATAAATAAATAAATAAATAAATGTACGTTAGCTTTTTGCCTGTTCTACTGAATGGTTTGCATATAGGACATTCAAGTTATGTCCAGAACGTTTTATCCAAATATAGCTACTCGACTCATCTATATATTAATAGCCAATTCTCTGTCTGTCTGTCTGTCTGTCTGTCTGTCTGTTTGTTTGTTTGTTTGTACGTCACGCAAAATGGTAGATTGAGTTGTGAGCGAAATTATTTCTTTTTTTGTGTGCGAAGTGAGGTCGAAACAAATACATTGCAACCCCCAATCGAACGTGACTTTTTTTGGCTGATGAACTAATAGGAATAACGTTTTGTTTTTATTATTATTGTTAGTTTTATATTCAACGTTGACTTGGCTTTGAAAACAGTACATCAACTAAATACAAAGAAACTAACTGATTAAACATTTTGGACATAAAAGCAGCAGTGGCAGAACGTGGCAGCATGTGCGGTTTACCAGTGTATCCTAACGTATCCTTGCCTGACTGTCTGAGACGGGTGAACTTTTTTTCGAGCAATCAAAATGTTTAAAAACCGATAGGTAAAAAAAGAGTATCATGATACAAAATATTTTTTTTTTGCTTTTGTCTTAATAGTTGTCTTAATTTCTTTTAATCGATTTCTTTCAATCTATTTTAATCAGATCGAACGTTTTTTTTATTCACTTTATTCATTTAGCACGTGCCTTTTTCTCTCTCCTCCCGTGTGATCTTTTTAAAAAGAAAAACCATTTCCCCCTTACGTTTGATAGCACCCATGTTAGAGCGCGTAACCTTTTTAAAACAAAAGCTAATAAAAAGTTGAAGTTTCCTCTCTCTACGTTTTGAGTGTATTGTAATACTGATAAAAGATTGGTTTTACCAGAGGTTGTGACTTCGAATCTGCTTCTGGTTGAACACAAGTTGAAGGAGACGTTTATTGATGCAGTGATACAGAGCAGGTGGACATGGGCGGCGAGCGACGCCGCCTTGGCGGCTAGTCTATATATTAATAGCCGATTCTCCGTCTGTCTGTTTGTTTGTTCGTTTGTTTGTAAGTCACGCAAAATGGTAGATTGAGTTGTGAGCGAAATTATTTCTTTTTTTGTGTGCGACGTGAGTTCGAAGCATATACATATAAAAGCAGCAGTGGCAGAACGTGGCAGCATATGTTCAGTTTGCCACTAACTCTTGCCTGACTGTCTGAGACGGGTGAACTTTTTTTTTGAGCAATCAAAATGTTAAAAAACCGATAGGTAAAAAAAGAGTATCATATCGAAACAAAATGTTTTTTTTTTTGCTTTTCTTTTAATAAATTAATTTCTTCTTATTCTTTTAATTGTTAAGCGTTCTGATCCAACGTTTTTTCATTCTATTTATTCATTTAGCACGTGCCTTTTTTCTCTCCTCCAGAGTGATCTTTTTAAGAAGAGAAACGATTTCCCGCTTACGTTTGATAGCACCCATGTCAGAGCGCGTAGCTTTTTTAAAACAAAAGCTAATAAAAATTTGAAGTTTTCTCTCTATACGTTTTGAATGTATTGTTACACTGATAAAAGATTGGTTTTACCAGAGGTTGTGACTTCGAATCTGCTTCTGGTTGAACACAAGTTATACACGAGCCGTTTATAAGGAAATTTGACGTTTATTGATACAGTGGTACAGAGCAGTTGGACATGGGCGGCGAGCGACGCCGCCTTGGCGGCTAGTGGTTTGATTAATAATGAAGTGATACCATGTGTATTCGGACTTTTATCAACAAAGACTGAACTTACCTACACCCAATCTTTAATGTGGTGGGTAACTCTGTCATAAAAATTTATCATTTATTATAATAACATCTCCCAACCGTGATTTTATTGGATTTTGAGGAAATAGCAATAGATGCAAATAACTAATGTTATACCACACGTTTAAGTTCCTGGTTGCTTTTTTTCACTTATAATCAGACATATGGTAGCACATCAAAACAGCTGTACAGGGGCAATTGCTCGGGGGTCATTCTCCGGGGCAATATACCAAGGGGAGAATTGTCCTGTCACCGTTTCAGAGATTGCTGCAATTTTTTAAAGAGACTGAAGTATCGCGTGCAATGAAGGATCCTTTTTGATGCAGTTATATCATTTTGAAAATATAACTTGAAGTTGTCATGGATTAACATCAAGTTAAAAAAGATTTAGCTTAAATGGATCTAAAGTACGTTTCAAATGAACTTGCACAGTTTTTATAAATGCTTGGTAAATTTGAAGGTTATGAGATTTTTCAAAAATTCTTTTTGCGTTGTGTCAAGCTTAAAAAGCACTTTTTCATGATATAAAAATTTGAAAAAATAATGAAAATGGAAGAAGAAAAACGAAGATGAAAAAAACGAGCTTTTTATAGAAAAGAGCAAAACAGCACAAGTTTTTGTAAGACAAACTTCAGTCTTTGATTGTTCAAAAAGCGAAATAATTTTTCAAAAAAGTAAAATAGATCACAAGACATAATCCTTTAGCCACTTAGGTCGCATGTTTATCGTGTTTAAAAAGTTATAAAAGATTTGATGAAAACCGGGGATGATAGATTTTGCAACTGCAAAGGTAATTAACATTTAATATAAATGGGAATACGTTAGATACAGTGTGTTGCGTGATGCTGGAAATGGAAATTATAAAGCTGTTTTTTTAAATGAATATACCGAATTTCAAAATAATTTTTACATCAATGGAAAGCCATTTTTAAGCTCTTTCGGCTAGTATGTTTTTGTGAAAAATGAAAAAGTGGTTTTTGTATAAATGAGGAAAATGTCTCGGAAAAATGTAATTAAATTTTTAATGGTCGATTAAGATGTGAATGAAAAGTAAAGATCTTTTGAAACAATGACAGCAATTTGGAAAACAATAAACAAATTTAAAATATACTAGCCAAAAGAGCTTGAAAATGGCTTTCAATTGATATAAAAATTATTTTGAAATTTGGTATATCCATTTAAAAAAACAACTTTAAAATTTCCATTTCCAACATTACGAAACACACTCTATAACGACTACGTGAGCATTTAATTTTGTATGTTATTGCATTCATTGTCTCGATCGGTATACTGTAAAAGTATCCCTTTGGGATTGATATAAAAGTTTACAGTGTGTTTCGTAATGTTAAGGAGTGTAGTTTAAAGAATGAAAACACGCAGTTACTAACTTGCCCAGTGGGTTATATTTAAAAATGTATATTACAAAACAGCAAGACCTACATTGACGAAGGATAGATAGCAGCGAGTGGACAGAAATGTACTATCCAATGCGTAAATATTCCGATAAATAAGCACGTACCTTTCTTAAGCTGAGCCTTAACGCATTCAAGTAACCCGGTTCCGCAAAGTAAGAGTAAGTGTACTCTGGTAAAAATGCAGGTGTTCCATATGGAGTCACAGCAACAAATAGGCCATCTTCTGCAAACATTTGAAGTCGTAGATCTTCTAATCCCAAATCAGCTACCAGGCTAAATGTGTATAAATCCCATAATCAGAAGCTTTGATGGATTCATGACCTTCCACATACGGGTTGAATTGGCTGCATAACACTGTTTACTTAAAAATAATACTAATCAATCGGAAATCATCTCCAAAACACAGTTCATTAAAAAAAAAATGGTTTCCTAAAAATAGACCCAGATGTAATGTCGTCAATCATGTCATACATGGTGCTGTCAGTTCGGTTGATTAGATCTATCATTGTTGTCACATTGGCTCGTTGTTTGAGAATTTCAGCAACTTCATCTAATTCTGATTGACTTATATTTGTAGGCGTGTAAGCGAACGTACTTCGATATAAAGACAAAAACTTTTCTGTCTCACGCTCGTTTAAATTTAACTGCTTCAATTTCGAATCTCGAAGAGAATTGAAGCCACATATTATAATAGTTGGTAAGTCCAGTTCATCCATTTCAATCCGTTCAAATGTTGAATAAAAATTGTTTTCTGAATAATCCCTTATCACTTGATATATAACTGACACAGAAGAGACTAGAGCAAGGAAGAAGATGATGATCCATATTTTTTGTTTAACACCACTTTTAAGAAAAATATACTTGAAACCACCTAAACTTAAGTTCTCATAAAAGTCTTGCAAGAGCTTTTCTTTTTCAGATGTTACACCAGATGTTCTCGTATGTTTAGGATCCTGCATTTTGATGAAACTTGCTTTTGACGGCTAAAAAACATGAACTGAAATATGAAAATGAGGAAAATAAAAGCAAATTCCAGTCCAGAAGTTATCATATGAGGAGGGTCAGTCTCGCTAGGTTGTTAAACACTCATTTTACATTGTTTTTTCCATTTAAGTTAAAAAAAGGAAATATTCACTCAATTTAGAAGTCGTGATGGGGGTGATTACTTGAGATTATTTCTCGCTGCTTTACTTTTATAGGTTTGGCCCATGCAAGTGGACTGAGCAGTTCCATACGTGATTGTTCATAAAACATTGCTAGAACTTTTTATTAATCTCTGTTAGCTAGCCTTGGCTGCTTGAATTTTCTATAGTCTATAGTTCGAAACACAATCATTGGGGGTATGGATATTTCTATAGTTCAGGTTTATAAGCCAATTATAAATATATTACAAATATTTGAAGTTGATTTATTAATAGCAATCAATAGCAATTATCCAGTTTAAATTTATAGGACCCATATGACGTCTTATTTGATACTACAATAAATTTCATGAACTTTGTTATTATACATCGGTAATGGTGCAGCAATTTACCCACATAAACAATTTTTGCCAGTGAATACATGGGCAGTAAAAAATTTTCATATTGCTAAATAGAAGGAATTCCAACCACCATCTAAAATGTTTTCATCGATCCTTACGGGATCAGTTAATGATTGTTTCCGAAAGCTGCAATATTTCTGGAATTTATAATGATATCTATATAAATAACATAACAACTACATACAAACTATAGGTAATGATTTCATAATAACATTATTTTATAGCTAATTTTTCTTGCGAGTTTCCAAGTTCGATACTGCGAATGACTAAAAATTATGCTGTCTAAAGGAATGAATCAAAAGATTGGCGCACTTCTAGTAACACCTCATTACTGTATTTCATTAATGAATACCTCCACAGAGAGGTTACCACAATAATAGATCTTTGTGGTTGTAATAAAAATCTAACTTATTAATAGGATTGTACAGTGCAATATAAGTGTTACACCGTCAAATGTAGTAACTCCGTCAAATGTAGCAAATTTTCTACGACAATTGTAGTAACTCCGTTAAATGTAGTAAAAATCTCCGTCAAATGTAGTAGCGCTAAATGTAGTAAAAATCTGCGACAAATGTAGTAACTCCGTCGAATATAGTAAACCTACGATAAATGTAGCAAACACCTTTAAGTTTGGAATAAGCCATAATTAGGCCAATCACGTGAAGGTCTTCATCAGGTAACTTTTCAAGGGCTATCAGGTGGCTGCATAATTAAAACCAAAATCGCGCATGCGCAGCAAAAAAGACGGTAATATGAGCTAAATGAGCCGTAATTAGGAAAAACACATTAAGGTCGTCGCCAAGTAATTTTGCCAGTGCTATCAGGTGGCTGTGTTATAAGCCTGGAATTTGCACATGCGCAGTAAGAGACTGTCAATACAAGAAAAATGGGTCATAAAGAGACGAAACGCATAAACGTCTTCATCAATTAGTTTTTTAAGGGCTGTCAAGTAGCCATTAAATTAAACCAAAAATCGCTCAGGCGTAGTAGAAATATACTTGTATGAGGTCCATGAGCCTTACTAAGTTAAAACGCTCGAAGGTCTTAACCAGGTAAACTTTTAAAACTCTATAAATTCAGGCTATTGTTTTCCATCATTATGTTGCGTAATACTTTTTTGCGGAATAGAAATCTTCACTAAAAGTAGATGCAGTTCTCCTTAACATTTACTTACAAATAAAGAAGTTCCAGATAATCCTGACATGAACTTATATTTGTGAAGTCACTGGACATGAGCAAGTTGTCTCTGTTAATAAAATCATCGTATGTGGCAGAGTAAGTGGTGCAGTTTTGCACTTAGAGATGTTATTGAAAAGTGTGCAAAGACCAATAAAAATTGGTAGCCGTGCGAAGTGGAACAGTGCGCTTATAGCTCTATTGGCTGCTGGGCATGGATGGTATATAATCAAAAGTGTAGCTTGGCCGTAAATTTATGCTACTAGACAATTTTTAATAAGATCATTCTACATGCTCCGTTATCCTTCAATGGAAGATATTTTAAAACTCGAATATTTGTTTACTTCTTTGGTTATTATCGTTGAAAATCATTGAGTTGTATTTGCATAGGGTCTTCTATAAAATCCTTTGAATAAGTACTTGTTCTGTTATTGTTAAAGGTATCCTAACTCATTGATTTAACTGGGACATAGGGAGTTATAACCTTTAGTGAAGCACGCAGTTAGCATATTGTCACTTTTTAATTAAATATTTCATTTCTAACCGACTCTTAAGGCTGGTTTCCATACAGCAACATTTTGCGCTATAGCTCAAAAAGCTCCAGAGATTTTTGCGCACGAGCGGAACTCA
Organism: Turritopsis dohrnii; assembly: GCA_027922465.2. Taxonomy (NCBI): domain Eukaryota; kingdom Metazoa; phylum Cnidaria; class Hydrozoa; order Anthoathecata; family Oceaniidae; genus Turritopsis; species Turritopsis dohrnii. The sequence goes on along the minus strand of BQMF02000637.1, from coordinate 41,614 downwards.
TTTCCATTTGCAGCATAGAGCGCGCGTAAAATATGAAAAAGCCAAAACAAATATGGCGAATATTTATAAAAGATGGTTTTTGCTGAAAAATTTGAAATTAGCAGTTTTAATTATGTTATGGCATCGCCGTAGACAACGAGAAAAACTTACAATCAAAAGAAAACGAATGTGGGTTAGAAAATTGTTTTTAGAAAGAAAATCAAAAGGATTATTCCATGTTCTAGTAAAAGATTTGATGTTATTTGATCATGAGTATTTTTTCAAGTCCTTTCGAATGACTTCTGCTAGATTTGAACTGGCCCTAAATTGGATAGCACCGTGTACATTACCAAATCATCTAAATTGATTTTCATCATTTTGAGTTTCTACCTGATTGGAAGCCTTTTTTGGTTATAAAATCTCAGTAGAGAAGAAAATCTGTCTTCATTGCCAGCCATCTTGAGTATTTTTCAAAATATACAGCGTGGGGATGATGTAATTATTATCTGATTCTCAAATCTGATTGGCTCATTTTCTGTGGCGACAAAAATCGCGTAGAAAAAGTAGAATGAATTCAACTTTTGAAAAAAGCTCCTGAGCTAAAAAATATCTCTGAGTCAGCGGTTTTGTTTACTGCGCATGAATCTCTGGAGTTTTTTGAGCTATAGCGCAAAATGTTGCTGTATGGAAACCAGCCTTTAGTTTGTGAGAAGGAGGTAAACCCTTGTATGTGTGACGTCAATTGAATTCAGGATACCTTCAAACAAACACTTCTTATGTTTTCTTTCCAGTACTGAAAATACATGTATATTTACATAAACTTTACTTTTCTTGTCATAATTCTAGCCAAATGTTTTCACGTCGCATGCGCGAAATTGGGATTTATTATATGGCCACTTCATAGCACCTGGAATATTATATGATGAAAACTTTGATGTGTTTTGCCTAATTATGGCTCATTTACCTCATACTAGCATATTTCTACATATTTCTACTTGACGGTGTAACAATAGATATCAATATTAAATCATCATGAACATAACTTTCAGAAATATTAAGGAGATAGAAATAAATATGCATGGTTCCCTTTAAGTTCGGTTTTAGGTAGTTTAATTGTTTAACCTTTCAATCGTATTTCATTTTTACAATGCGTGCTAAACAAATCTATCAACCTCTTTTGTTTATGACCCTTAAATGTCGAGGAACTCTTTTTCTTGGATAAGTTAAAGTTACTTTAGAAAAGGGATCTATGATCATTTTTTTTTAAAACTTACAGCATTCAGTAGCCGATATTTCAAGCTGATTTGGGAGATTTAAAAAAAAATTAATCTGTTTCCAACATATACATTGTGTTTCAAAATGTTGGAAATGGAAATTTTAAGGTTCTTTTTTTAAACGAATATACCGAATATCAAAATAATTTTTACATCAATGGAAAGCCATTTTCAAGCTCTTTCAGCTAGTATATTTTTGTGAAAAATGAAGAAGTGCTTTTTGAAAAAATAAGGAAAATGTCTTGGAAAAATGTAATTCAATTTTTAATGGTCGATTAAGATGTGAATAGAAAGAAAAGATTTTTTGAAACACTGACAGCACTGAAACGCAATGCCCTTTCATGAGACATCATAGCTTACAGTATATAAATGCTGTAGCAGTATATCCTGATATTGAAGCAGTACTTCTTATGAGTTCATTGTCAAGACATGATAGCATACAAAAACGAAAACATAATGAAAACTAACTCAATACTTACTAAGCTACTTCCTTGAGCGAATTTTACTGAGATTTACTTGCGTGTGTTAGACAAATAACTGCATACACATTTCTTAGATCGCCTTTGCGAGTAATCTTGTAACGTTCGCCTGCAGAAAAAGAAAATTCCACTTAATCCGACTGATTGTTTTCAATCACAGCGTAAAATATACAGAAAAGTTTATTAACTGCGATTACAACGAAACCTTTTCTTAATAAGAACTGTTTTCTATCAGAAACCCGTCAGTTGATAGCGGATGACTTGCTCAAAAATAGAGTTTATTGTAAAAATACCGGGCAAAAAAAAGTACAAAACATATCTTACGATTGAATAATTATGAAAACTACAATCCCGGACAAAATATTGGTGGCAATAAGCATGAAATTCACGTCATGAGGCCCCCCTTCCCCCACCATCAATGTTATCAATGTTTGTTGGAACCTCTGGCTGGACACAACTCAAAACATTGATGCCGGGGGAGGGGGTATTTGAATTCTTCATGAAAAACATCAGTTTTGCCACAATTTTTGTCCGGGATTGTAGTGTTTGTTATTTCTAAATAGAGGAATCCTTTACCTGCATTTTGGTGTATCATTTGTCAAATTTGGTTAAGTAGAAAAAAAGTTATGGACAAAAAATTGGAGGTGGTCCTTGTAAAAATCTTCGAAATATGAAGGAAAAAGCTAAACAAAACTTCTTGAAACAAGATTTTCTGTTCTTATTGCAAACCGTATGGGATTGAAACTCATACACGCTTCAATGTGCTAAAACTTATTTTTTTTTATCTCCAATGCTTAAATTAAGTAAAAAGTTCAAACTTTTTTCAGCATTTTATTAAAACTTTATTTGATGAAGTTTTTATAAAGACTGTTTTGTAAAAAATGCCACAACTCACGTTACAACAAAGAATTTGGGTATGTATCCAGTTTGCTTGGTTGAATAATGCTGCAGAGGTAGTTAGACAGTGAAATAACCGTTGGCCTAACGTACCATCTCCTACTCGTAGAACTGTTGTCAAAACGTTTCAAAAATTTGAAAGAGAAGGAACTTGTGAAAACCTCATAAAGGAAACAGTGGAAAACCCCGCACAGCAGTATCACAGCACAACGTAAACATGATTTTTCAATCCTTACAACAGCATGGGAATCGATCATCAAGACGAAATGGTTTTGGATTATCGCAAAGCACATTCATAAGAAATTTCACCCATATGTTCCGATTAGAAGGCAAAAGTTGAGAGCTAATGATCCTGGTCAAAGATTAGCGTTTTGCAACTGGATTTTGCATCGTTTAAACATCGACAATGGTTTCCTTCAAAACCTGATTGTATCAGATGAAGCAATCTTCTCTCTGAACTCAGAAGTGAACACAAAAGATGTTATCTAATATTGTCCCTTTGGTAATGGTCATCCACAAGATCACTATGCAGAATTCGAACAAAGAGATAATCCAATCATGGTGTGGATGGGCTTAACAGGCGAAGGTCGTGTGTTAGGTCCTCATTTTGTAAGGGGTCGCTTAGATACCAGAGAATAGTTGCGCTTTATTCGCTATCACGTTGTTCAAGTTGATCTTCGTCGGCTAAACATCAATAAAGCTAACACGTGGTTTCAACAAGGTGGAGCACCAGCTCATACAAGCAACCAGTCATTAAGATACCTCTATCGACAGTTTCCTGGTAAAGTTATCAGTAAAAAATGAGATCAGCCTTGGCCCCCACGCTCTCCAGATCTAGCGATATCTGATTTCTTTCTTTGGGTCACTTAAAACAAAAGATCTGGACTCAACCGCAAAAAAAACTTACCACAGAATCTCAGACAACTGCAAAGAGCAATCATTGATGCAAGTAATAACTTAGATCCCGTAATGATAATGAAAGCGTTTGATGGTATGGTTCATCGCATAAATAGATGTTTCCAAGATAACGGAAACGCCTTTCCAAATGAATAAAAAATAGTTTCATCTTTAACATTGTGTCTTTTCTCTCAATTTCCACAGCTTTTTTATTAACATTATCAAATTTAATCAAGGAATGACGCATTAACTTTTGTCCAGCTTTTTTCGTCATTTTTCGAAGATTTTTACAAGGACCACCTCCAGCTTTTTGTCCATAACTTTTTTATAATTATTCAATCTAAAGATATATTTTGTGAAACAACGGTACTTTTTTTGACTCACCCGGTATAGAAGGCGTTTGTGGGAAATACACATTTTTAAGAATAGAACAGAAAATTGCTCATCTGATGAAAAGTAATGAAAATTAAGATTTTCGAAAAAACACGCTTCTGATGAAAGGTATTCAGTTCACTGGAAATAATTCCTTATCATCCGCAGGGTATATGATGTAAAAACGTTCTGGTAAATAACATGATAACTTTTGTCTATTTTTCAACTCTCAACATATAGGATTATACGCTTCAAAGTTGACAAAATTTGTTGTACCATTTGTGCCTAGATATTCAAGCACATTTTACATCGGAAAATGAGCTGTTATAAACAGAACCTATGGTTATAGTGCGCTGGTTTCAGCAATTGGAATTCCTCATTAAAAATATAAAGATGGGTCTGTAAAAGTGCACATAACAAATACCTCTCCAGTGAAGATTCTTCTGAAACTGTGTTAACGTCCTCTTACGGCCTTCATAATTAATTATCATCTGTAATGATGAACAATTATTTTTAGTTTCTGGAAATACAGAATAGCAACAACAAAGAAAACAAACGCTTGACATTTGTTACCTTCTCTGATGTAACAGATTTGAGCTGTGGCGTTTCAAATTGGGAAATCTTCTGAAATGGAAAAATATACAAGTAACAGTCAACCAAGTAATGATGCCGTCAAGTGAAATGAAAATCTGAGCGATAAAAAGTGCCCTTTTTACCAAGATATTCTTTTAAAGTGTAAACAACAAAACCACATACCTTATAAACTTTTTGAAGAATAGAGCGTGTCTCGCATGCAGCGTTTGAACGAGGTAGCCTTCAAGAATCTTTCAAATCCACTTGATCACAGTTGATATTATATGGAAAAGCTAAAACTTTCGCCAGAAAATAAATAAATAAAATTTTTTATCAAAATGATTGTTTGTTGCAACTGTCATATGTCAAAACAATCACTAACACCTTTGTTGCACTAAAAATTCATTGAATGCAGATTATGAGGATTATCGGAGATTATCTGAGGATTCCACTTGATTGAAACTTCAATCTTTTTGACTCTGGTCAATGTAATGACATTAGATAACAATGAATAAATTGCAGGGAACTCATTTATTGTGAGAACAGATTCAAGTTTTTGTTGAAACTTTTTAACGTAGCTATTATTCAAATACAAATATAAATACAAATACCGGCCTGACCTCCTTGTATTTAAGTTGTCGGGAATTCATTCTTCCTGCTGTCAGATAGAATGAGTTGTTCCAATATATCATTGCTATTAACTTAGCCAAGTTAAAGGGAGGATAAACAAATCGTCAATATGCAGGTAGCCAACGAAAGTGAAATTCTTTTCCATACCACATCTTATGGATTTTAGTGATTCCTTTTCTTTTGCATACAAATTGAATTGATAATAGGTAGATAGAAAAACCAACCATGTGCCTGAAAATTTTAAGTCAGTTGGGAAACACTGCTTGCCATAGTACGAACACTAATGTATGTCAAAGTACTGATGTGTGTTTCTCTCTACATCGCTTCCACTGTAGTGATTGTTTTTGAAATTAAATCGGAACCAATATCTTGGATTAACTGGAAACTTGCATTTTGAAGGGTTAAATATCCATAGCAATGTTTAAATTCAGCAAAGATTTTCTCAATATCCAATCTCTTGATATTGGCTGTAACTATCGAGTTAATGTTGCAAGTTGTTATGGATGGGAAATGAATTTCCTCTTCGAAAACTTTTACTTGAACGTGGAGAAGTCTCGTATGGACAAGAAATTTAAATTAATAACATTGCACTTAAAATGCCAGCAATCCAGAGAAGTCTTTCCATGCCTTTTGCGGAAAATAAGTTCTTCGAACCACCAAGGCTGACTTCAGAATAAAGTTCATTCTATAAAATGTGTCCCAATTGTTTTGCTTCGTATTTACCGGAATCCATTTATGTATACATCTGGAAAAGACATGTTTAAAAAATGAAAATGTGGTGAAAACATCATTAGGTCACGAGATGATAACAGTCACGCAAAGCACTCAAAATAATTCAAACAATTGAGAGAAATTAAATAAAATTCTCTTTATGCAACAAGTTTTTCAGGTAGCATGTTTGCTAAGAGTACTTAGTTTGAAATGAATTTTTCACATCGATTTTATTAACAAATCGCGAATAAAGTTACAAGTATTGTAGCTACAACATTTATTGCAGTTGAACGTAATAAAAGACACATAATTTCTGTTGCTAATGGAGTTATCCAACAATTTGTCTTTTTCACTGCTAACTTTTCAAATTTAAGGAGTATTTTATTCAAAGACCTGCAAAGCGCGAACACTCCTATCTTGCCTTTTTGTGGAAACGCTATAGTCAGAATTCTTTTGTACGAAAACCCAATGTTTGATGAGATGACTAACCGACAGATTCTTAGTTTGACAGTTAAATATATCAACGGGACTGAGCGTTTCAGTCAATCACTTTTCAGTGATATTGTTTTTTAGAGATCGAACTCCACGCTTTTATATGTCATTTATTCTGAGTTACTTCTTAGGCTGAATACCTGGCCATCTCACCTTTGGCTGCTTCGGAGGTGTTCAAGCCTTTCGTCCTATTATATTTTATCCTATATATATATGTTTGTTACTTTATTTATTATTATTAAAAAAAAATTGTCTTTTTATGAAAACGTTATTTCTAGCTACAACTATGACGCCAAATCCTTGTGAAAAACACATCATCGCTTTGATGATATCATGTTCCATTGGATTGATCTGAGTAGGCAATCAAATCAGAGAGCGTCGTGGTCCACATATTGCTTCAGGTTTCTCTGTTTCCTAGTTAAGCTGCTATAATCCCATAGAAAATGGATTGTTTCGTAAAATGTTATAACACTGAAACTCACAAACAAACCAATATTACCACCAACTGTACCTAAACAAATCAAAGAGTGGAGATGCGGATGAGATTTGACAAACATATTGAAATGCGCAGAAAGAAATCAGAAAACTTAAGTAGAAAAAGAAAATCATATCGTTATATACTAACTGACAATTTCATTGTTTCTGTGAATTTTAAAAAAATTCATATGTAACGCATGTAATACACAATCTTGTTTGATGTCGTTATCGTAATTTAAAAATGCAACGTCAAAATTAACTTTAATATAACATCGAGGAATAACAGAAAGGCATAAATTTCTGTGGTTACGGCATTGTTAAATTGAATATTTTCATTGAGCTTTGAAGCGATTAAAGGTCACGCCTAAGAAAGTTCATAAAAATTGGGAGAGGTCGAAAAACCTGTAAAAAAGGATGTAACCTGTAAGGGATGCATTTGCGAAAAGAACAGGTGAAAACAAATATACAAGATGCATTTTAATAAAAAATGGTTTTTCATAAAACGTAAATTTCTGCCGTGCAAGACGCATCTGTGGTAATGCAACGTTATGCTGTGGAAACAATAGAGGATATTTTTGCACAAGATACATTTCATCAAATTCATATGTCATATTTATTTCAGATATTATACTTGATAGGTTTTCAAGAATCACTGGGTCACAACCTCGCTAGAACTGCTGTGAATGGTTAAATTAACACCTTTCTCAAATTAGCGGACTCCCTATATTTATACTTTCAAAACGAAAGGGGAATTATTATGAATTTCAGGGCGCACAACCAATCACTTAAACGCTTTACCATACTTATAACCACATTAGGGACATCATCCTAGTTTGAAATGCATTTTTTGGGTACAAATTACCCTATGTACAATATGTATGATATGGGATGGTATGGAAACGGTTTTAATATGTGGTTATATAGTGCAAATTAAAATTACATGAAAATGTCTCAAAAAAACAGACCATTATAAAACTGACAACTCATTACAAAATGATTGAAATGAACATAATACCTATTAGCAAACAAAATTAAAGAATGAAAATATTTATCAAGAACATATTTACGCAGTTTGCTAAACAGATCACAGTTTATTTATAATTCTCATCAACTAAAATAGAAATGAATAAGAATACCTAGCAAGCTACTTAGGGTGACAGATGGAGTCTCAGTTTCCTGGAGAAGAACAAGATCTCTATAGTAAACCCATATGCCAACCATGTTATTTCTAAAGATAAAAACGACAGATTTGGGAAAACGTTTAATGCAGAATCAGAAAAGTATTGTGGTAGAAAATAATGACCCCTTGGAATATTTTCAGACTTTTTAGTGTTGGGGCTTTTATCTGTATTATTTTGTTTATCCAATTTCCCGATATACATAGCATTACCAACCTGAAGCCCGATATACATTTACTATATGCCTCTATGAGTTGACATGCGTGGGAATACCACATAATAGTATTACATCCAAAGATAATGGTTCATTTGTTGCAGCATTAGATTCCAATTTACTCTCAGGTACATCAGAAATATCTTCGCAGTTTGCATAGGTTTTAAGGAGAAATTGTATTTTCTGACTACAAACAAACAATTGACACTGTTCATAATTGTGGATAAGAACATTGAAAATACTAATGAATTTCAGGGAGTATGTTGCACAATTATGGTATGCGCATATTTTCTTCAGGTAAATGAAATGCCAAAAAGTAGCGCTTAAAGGCAGGCACAAATATAAATGATATACATCTAACTTTAAAAATCAGTCCTACTCTCATTTATGTTTGTATTACCATCAACTGTGCACTGAGCATTTGTGCTCACTTGATTTAGATATCATATCAAGTTTTAGATTATTCTCTCAGACAGTTTTTTTATTTGGTATCTTACATTGTCTCAGCAGTTTTAGATGATCAGTCATTTTTTATGCAAAACTGAATTTGATACACTTACTTGATATAGTTCTCAGACTCTTCAGATGTTGTATTGAGGTGTCTCGTTTTGATCAGTTGATCAATACGGTTTTGATTGCCCAAACGAAGTTTTGAGTGGTCGACTTTATAGGAATATGATAAACAAGCTAAAGGACAGTTGCACAATTTTCGTTTCTCCACACTGCTATCCATCTCACGTTTTAGTGTTTTACCTAAAATAAAAACCACTTGGCATCTATAATACTTACAAAATTCTAATTTCCAAACTTCCTGTATCATCAGAATTTACAAACGCTCATGGAAGTATATGCCCTCAGACCAGTGTGGTAAATTATTTAAAGTAAAATTAATAATAGGTAAATGGAAAATAATTAAATTGTACAATTAATGATTTTGTTAATGTAGTTAGAAAACCGTTTTGGAAATCAAAAACACCGTCAAATGGTCTTTGGCTTTTTTGTTCCAAGCATTAAATGAAATTATTCGTGTGAAGTTAAACTATACACTTATTTACTTAGATAGTAAAATAGCAACTTCAGGATGAAGGATGGTCGATAAGAGTGACTTACTGTTTTGGAGATAACAGCGATGTTCTTCGATACTGCAAATCCGATGATTTCCTGGTAAAATCAAATTTTATGTCATTGTAACTGATGACACGCGCCTGAGTTACGGTTTTTTTTCATACTATCCAGCCTAAAATATTCTTATTTGATTTGCTCTAAGAAAATTTAAACCGCCTAAATGTGTGAAACTCTTCGGTGCTTGTTTCACACTTTTCAGAAAGGCAAAAAAAGGAAGGAATGCTTAGTAACTCTAAAAATTTTTCTTCTTTGTTTTTAAGAGATTTGTAAATTCAAGCTAAGAGCATACTTAATATATTCTCAAACTTTATTGCAACAGCAGCATTCATATTCAAGTAAACGCGATCCTTGTATCATAACAAAGAGGACTTGAAGAATTTTGCTTTGAAAGGATAAAAATAGGCACACACTAATGATTATATGATACATTCACTAACAGCGACATACCCACGTGTCTATCAAATTCATATCCTACACAGCCGCACCTCTTGTAAACTTCTGCAATAATACAATCAACTTCACACATAGCTTTCGAATATGGATAACCACGAATAATCTTGAAATCTTTTTTACCACACTTGGAGCCATAGGGAGGAGGCAACCGTTCGTGCTACATATAAGAAATGATTAAAGAACCATATGGAAAGTTCGAACTCTCCAGTGGCATGTTTTCTACTTAGTTGCAAGTGGTGGGTGGAAGAGCGGATCATTAATGATGGAAGTCCAAAGATGGGGTATTGGGAATTGCTGATGTCCGTAGTAAGATGAACTTCGTTAACAATTCAAAACACAAAATTGTTAGTGTACCTACAGAGTACATGCATGATAGCAGTGAGTGAATGATGATAGGAAACACACAGAGTAAAAATTCTGATAAGTAAACATATACCTTTCTTAAACTGAGTTTTAACATATTCAGTTGACCTGCTTCTGCAGAGTAACTGTAAGTATACTCCGGTAAAAATGCAGGCGTTCCATAAGGAGTCACAAAAACAAATAGGCCATCTACTGGAAGCATTGTAAGTCGTATATCGTCTAATCGCAAATCAGCTATGACTGCAAAGGAGGCTAACATTCCATGATCAGAAGCTTTGATCGATTCTTGACCTTCCACATATGGATTGAATTGACTGCATGTTGCTATTGTCTTAAACAAAATACTAGTCAATCGGAAATCGTCTCCAGAACAAAGTTCTGTAAAAAGTTTGCACGGCTTTTTTAAAATAGACTTAGATGTAATATTGGTAATCATGTCATACATAGTGCTGTCAGTTCGGTTGATTAAATCTATCATTGTTGTCACATTGGTTTGTTGTTTGAGTATTTCAGCAACTTCATCTAATTCTGCTTGACTTATATTCGTAGCCTTGAAAGCGAACGTACTTCGATATAAAGACAAAAACTTTTCTGTCTCATGCTCGTTTAAATTTAACTGCTTCAATTTCGAATCTCGAAGAGAATTGAAGCCACATATTGTAATGGTTGGTAAGTCCAATTCATCCATTTCAATCCGTTCAAATGTTGAATAAAAATTGTTTTCTGAGTAATCCTTTATCACTTGATATATAACTGACACAGAAGAGACTAGAGCAAGGAAGAAGATGATGATCCATATTTTTTGTTTAACACCACTTTTAAGAAACATATACTTGAAACCACCTAAACTTAAGTTCTCATAAAAGTCTTGCAAGAGCTTTTCTTTTTCAGATGTTACACCAGATGTTCTCGTATCTTCAGGATCTTTCATATTGATATAATTTGCTTTTGACGGCTAAAAATCATAAATTAAAATGTACGAATGAGGAAAACAAAGCAGATGTGAGTGAAAAGAGTGATCAGATGATGCAAGTTAGACCAGGTCAATTGTTTAAAAGTGATTTGCCATTGTTGTTTTCCATTTAATTTAGGAGAGAGAATATTCATTTGTAATTGGGTTTTAAGTGGTATACCTATTTCTCTAAGTGGTATACCTACTTCTCTAAGTGGTATACCTATTTTTCTAATTCAGACTTATATGTTAATTAGTGGGATTCGGAAAAATCATGTTTCGTTTACACGAAGCTATCTTTTTATAGATTTTTAGGGAATAATATACAACTGATATAGTTGTTCGTGAATTTTTCCCTACAAAGTCATTAGAAACTTCACATCAACACTTGAAATAAGCGTGCAAAGTAATGATGTTTCAAGAAGCGAGAAAAGAACAAAATACAAGAAAAGGCTTTAAATCTCTGCAGTACTTTAGTTTTAGTTTTTAAAAAAACATTCTCGCAAGTAATTGATTTTTTTCGTTAAACAGGCTCTTCGATTTTACGAATCTCCCTTATTTCATAAATATTTGATCCGTTACACACTTCATGTGTTCCAGTTGATATACTTTATTAATGTACTTAGACCAAGCAAAACACATTCACGATTAGTATTATAATCAGAAACTCTTGCAGCGCATTTTATCGTTTCAAATGTTTTGATTGTTCGCAAGATCAAGAATCGATAGCGTTGACGTTCATTTGCCAGCAAGTTTTCATTTGCTATTTTGAAAAGCAGGTAACGAAACATACGAGAGTAAGAAATTTCAAGACAACAAAGTTAGTAACGAAAGTATTGCACGAAGATTTATTAATGTTTTTAGAGTAAGTACGCTCTTGAACTTTTTTGCTTGTTTTGTTTATGCATCGTTACTTCTCCTTTAAGGAAGACAAATAAAAACAATGAAATTTGAAGAAATGAATTTTAAATCATGTCTGGCTTGGCGAAGAACAATATTCTATATTGATATCCATTCTAAGCTTCGTAAAAAGAAAATTACTTGAAGATATTAATTTGTTTTGACATGTTTACGACTTACGGGTTTGGCTTTTCAAAATAGCAAATAGCATAACAGCTTCTGTTTACTTTGGATTATAGGTTCCATGAACAGTTACAGCCATTTTAATCTTTCTGTTGTTTTCATGTGCGCACAATTTATTTCTATATCGTATCGTGAAAGGATTTAATATGAGTATTTTTTATGTGTTTCAGATCTTCCGAGTAAAAAGATGTTTATGATGTGCAGTGTTGACAATGAACAGGTAAAATGCTTTATCTGGAGTACCTACAGAGTTTTTAATTAAAAGGGTGAGGAGTACTTTTTTCCATTTTGACGTTAAGGCCCTGTTAGACGATAAATTAATCGCTAAACTATTCCATAAAGTTACTTAAAATAGAATAGTTTACGAAATAATTTATCGTGTATTGTATCGTAAACTATTCAAAAATTATTAAAAGAAGCAAAAAATAGTTTAATTTAGCTTCGAATAAAATCAAATCATTTTGATTTTATTCCGAATAGTTTAGCAAAGTTCAAAGAATACCGACATTTAAATCATCGAACACGTGTTGCACAAGGTTAATTCAACGGGTTTAGGACAAATTCACTTAGGAAAGTAACAATTGTACACGAAGAAAAATGCGCGTGTCGACGCTAACTGTAAAATTTTTGAAGCTTTAAAAAAAGGTGAGGATATAGATCGTTTAATCTCAATTCTTGAAAAGTCAAATGCTCCATGGTCACATTCTCTAAAATAATCTTTCACTTAACATTTTCTGTTTCGTTTTCCGGAATTCAAAAGATTCGCTATACACCATACATGAAGAAGCAATATTTGAACAAACTAAAACTTCTTCAACTGCTTCTGGCTTAGGAGGGGTGAGCTTAAATAAAAAGAATGCTTTAGTATTTCTTGATTGAGTATAGATGTATTTTTATTTAACCCAACAAGTCTGTTTATTACTTACATCCAAAACTACGAAGGCTGTCCAAAGCTGACAATTTACGGTATCAAGTTTTTTTGTTTTTTTTATTTCAAACCTGAATCAAAATTGCGCAAAACTATTTTTGGTAAAGGCCTAATCTCTTTCTATCATATAGAATTTTGAGTGGATGGGATTTGATACTAGTTTAGAATTATTGCTCCTGGCTTATGAAATGTTTGTTTACTGCAGTTAAAGATGATGAGTTATCAAAACAAAAGATTCGCTATACACCATACATGAAGAAGCAATATTTGAACAAACTAAAACTTCTTCAACTGCTTCTTCCATGATGAATGAATGAACCTTACACTTATAACCCATAACTTATCGTATTAGTTTATTGATTAGTTTATCAGTGTATTTGAACATAAACTAAATTATTAGAATAATTTTCTGTTTCTATTTTAGGAATAGTTTAGCGAATAGTTTACCGTCTAACAGGGCCTTTACATTTTTTAATCACGGGGAACCATTGCATTGCATATCGAATCGAAGGCGCTTTTCGAAAGATATATATCGAGAATTACATTTTTGATGGTCCGTGCAACATTGGTGAGCGCTGCTGTGATGTTTGATCGCCGACATCTCGGTAACGGTTACTGTATTTTTCACATAAGTTGGATGTACTTTCTCAGTATCGTTACGTGATTAAAATTTTTGTAGCCATTTTTTGAGACTTTATTTTTAAAATCAAAACACGTAAAATATTTTACACGAGATGCAATTTATTTTAGAGAGTGAAAAGCGGATGCACAGCGCGTATTTTTTATTTTTGATGGGTTTCAGATCTTCCAAGTAAAAAGATTTTTTTTGTTCTGCGCTCCTGTGTTGATTGCAAACTTGGAAAAATGTTTTATCTAGGTTGTGTCTGTTTAAGTGGTTCTTTAAAATCAGGGTAACCATCGCATTGCCTCCTAAATTAGACTCGAAGTTATTTGGAAAACATCTTTAAAACCTCTAAGAAAATAACTGGTAGTTTTATGGTCCGCGTTGTTGACGAAGTGGTGACTACAACACTAACGCACTTTCTGTTGGTCATTTTTTAAATTAATTTTTCGACACCATTTTTGAGACGTCATTTTCAAGAATTAAAATCTGTAAAAATTTTTTACACGGGTTACTAGTTTCGGTTTATAATACTGTTAGGGGGAGAAGGGGGTTATGCTAAAGTTGACGCTAGTTGAAGGGAGAGGTGGGAGGTGATACTACTGTTGACGTCAACCTACAAAATATTTAGAACCTTGATTTTTGTAATTACATAAAAGTTTCTTATGAAAATGTTTACACTGAATGTGATCTTGATGTGGTCCGTCGTGGAGTGGGAAAGTCCTTCCGTATCGCTTTTGTTGGCTCCGTTCCGTTCCGTTTTTTCGCTCACGTGATGCACGAAAGTAAAACAATAATCACAATGGAGATTGATCAGAGAAAAATTACACGAAGATCATTGCAAATATTTTAACGTCTTATTAAAAATGCGTAAGAAACTAAGATACAAAATGAATGGAAAACAAAAGCAATGAAACATCGCCGGCTAGATGATCATTTAATCATGAACTGAACATTCAGAAATTTAATTAAAGAGAGAAAAAAACATGCATTGTTAAGTTTTGTTGCGGTCTTACCTAATTAAATTGTCTAAGGATCTTAGGTATATAACCATTGTATGACAAAGAAATCACATTAGAGAAGGTATATTAAAATAATTATGCTGCTTAAATCAGCTGCTTAATCTATTTTTCTGCTAATCGTATAATAAATCTTCAACCATTCATAAAGAAATTGGTTTACTGCACGAGAACACTTGAGCACTTGCGTACAATTTATGAGAAGATTCTTTAACCTGGAAGTCTTTTTTAACTTTTTGTTCATTATTGCTTTCAAATCTTACAAAAAGCTGTTTTCATTGCGCAATTACTTCGATCACGTGGCAGCCTTTAACCAATCCTTATATTATATATCATATTTTACTTTGTCATGTGACCAAAGTAATTAGTCTAACATTGAATGCAAGCAATAGACATTAATATACTTCTCGACCGGTGAGTTTTCTAGCGACTATGCTTCAAAAGATATTCTAAATCCGGTTCTTTTGACTTTTTTTTATTTCTTCCTTTATAATAACTTAACCTTCTCCAAAAACACGGAAATGCAGTGCAACTTCATGAGAATTCATGGCTCAAAGTATTTTTAAAAACACCACAGCAGTAGCTATATCTTGATGTTAAAACCGTAATTCTTATAAAAATAAGTGCATTGACAAAGACATGGTCCATGTTGAAAAATCAAAATAATGAAATACAAGCGTATTTATTTACTTAGGTATTTGCTTAAGCGAATATTACTGACCTTTATTTGTGTTTTTCTGATAATAAAACCGCACACACTTCTTAGGTCGTCTACGTTAGCGGTTCAATAACAGTCTTCTGCAGATAAAGAACATTCTATTTAATCCAACTAATTGTTTTCAATCATAACGTCAAATTTACTGTGATGACAACGAAACGTTTGCTTAATAGAACCTGGTTTCTACTTAAGCTCATGTGGGAATAGTAGAAAACTTGCTTTGAAATCGATTTTATGGCCCATAAAATGCGTTTTTTAATGGAAATTACTAATTTCGAAGAATAGAATAGAAAATTGGTCCTTTGGTTACGGTTTTCACACTCAGTGCCAGCGATCATAAGTGACAAAAATAAAGAAAATTATGATATTCAGAAAACCTATGCATAAGACCCATCTGTTACCAGGCTCTGTTATAAATGTGGTTTTCCAGGTCACCATCAGTGATGAAAACTAAACAATACATCTTCTTATTGACTTGACAACTGCAGCGGTCTTTAAAATGACGGAATTTTTATCTCCAACTTATTACTCCATTTCATGTACGTATAAAAAGATTCACAACTAATACTTTTTCTTTGTATAAATAATTGTGTAATTGTTCGAGGATTCATGAAAACGAGACAGTCGTTGTTGAATTTCTTCGTAGCTTTTTCAAATGATATCTGTCGCAATTGCGACGAAGCGAATTTTTTTTCCTTACACCGTCCGCAGCATCATTAATTGTCCGCAGTATCATTTTAAACGTCCGCAGTATCAGCCAAAAGTCGGTTTTGAAGAAACAAATATGGTACCCCAATTGCGGTGGTGCGAGTCTGACTTAAGAAATGAAAGAAGTTTATAAAGTATGGATGGATGATCATGAAAAAGAGATCGTGGCATCATTTGTTTTTTATGTACTTGTGTAATTAATTGTTAGTTGTTATTCTGTATGAAAATTGCAAGGAAACCTTTGACAAGCAAAGCGCTAGATGTCCGACTACAATTCCCGTAGTGAGGCCAAAAAAAATATTGGCAGCCATTATAAATAGTGGCAAGAGTGAAAACGAAAGTGAATTTGTTTAAACACAAATAGAAAAATAAAACCATGTTTTTAAGTCTTATGTTCCAGTAGATGCACAAATCAATTTCAGAACAGTTGTAGTATCCATTTTATGCGTTTCCGATCGAAAATTATGTGCCAAATGGATAAATGAGCTTTATTTAAGAGAAAGATTCACCTACAAAACATTCCTGTATGTGCAGTAAACACTTTCTCCCAAGAGATTATATACTCTTCAGTTTTGGTGATTCAAAACCATATTGGAAATCTAATGCCATTCCGTCTATCTTCAAATTCCCGATACCACATTCATTAAACACCACCAAAAGGCCCCAGGAAACTTCCCACAAAAAAGAACTGCAGATTTACTGCTTTCGAAAAAATATATTTCAACACTTGTAAACAAGACATAGAAAAACAACTAAATAATATGTATATCTCAATCAATCATAAAATATAAACCAAACTGTGGGCATGGGTAGAAAAACATGATTAGCATAGGACGAGAAAACCATGACTAGACAAAGATAAACTGGATAAATGCTACATAAATAAACCAAGGTAGAAGCTGAGTAAAATGATACAAAACTCAAAATAAATAAACAAATTGGTAGTTGCAAAATTTCCAAATCAAAACAAACCATGCATAAAATATTCTATCAGGAAACATATGGCTCTTCTCAGGTGGACACATGGAAAATTTCATCACATGCATTTATGTTAATGTTTCAACACAGCAGCTTTCTCGTTGGGAATTGTTTCAATCTTCTTAACATAATTCTCAAACAAACAACCAATATATTGACAAAATGTGAATTCCCATCTACTACTTTCCCCATTGGAAATTATGACCAATCTTAATTTGTTGTTTCCATATCTTTTGATTCTGCAAATCGATACTGGGAACTAAAGCATCAATATTGCTAACATAGATCGTCAGATTTAATTATGTATGTTGGGCTAATCACAACATTGTCATAGTGAACCACAGGAAACACGCATCCAAGCCAAGGGTTTTGTAAATTTTGGTTTTGTAAACCAGCATCACAACTTTATATTCACTTGCAAAAGTGGTTTATAAAATTAGTATTCAGTAATCAGTAATCTGATAGGCCACAGCATCACATGTGATGGAACAGGGGCACATTTTGACAAAAAGTATCAGATTTGTCATCAATAAAAATGCAATTTTGATTTTGAAGATGAGAGCTTGTTTTTATGCCTGACATGCCATATGCTGAAGTTAGCCAAAAACATTTATATACACATCAGTTTCTTCTAGAACGAACCTACAAAAGACATTGAAACAGCCAAATATAAAAAAAGATACTGTGTTCGTTATATTTCCAAACGTAGTTTAATTGTTTAGAATAATATAGACATGAAAATAACGACAGCTGCATAATTTTCGAACTTAATGCCTTTTGTTTTTATAATCGTAGTTCGTATTAAGTTCAATAACTATTTTTTCATCAAAATAAATAAACATACAAGATTATAACTCATGTTATTGCTAATTATTTCACTTTTTCGCCCATTACACTGCACACTGTTTACATTTTTTGCCACTATTTATAATGGCTGCCATTTTTTTTTTCGGCCTCACTCTTTTGATAGCGTTTTTACGGGAGTTAGACATCTAGTGAAATATATATATATCATTGTGACTTGCTTTGATGATGATGAGTAATTTGTATGCTCATGATGTTTATATTACATGATCTCATTATTATCTAACATAAAATGATTGTTTTTTTTAAAGAAAATAATGAGTTAGTGCTTGGCAAACATTTCGCTCAAGGTTCATTAATGTTGAAAACACAACTGAACTCCTAGCAGTTGTTGAAGACATACTACCAATACAAAGAGATCAATATAAGCTTGTGAATGTTGTTGGCCCAGTCAAAGCATTCAAAGCAACTGTTGATTGTCACATTGAGTCAGAAACTGCATTCAGTTTTGGCTACCAGGAAAAAAATAATGAAACCGTCAGAAGAGGAACACCAAAATATCTGAATGAAAAAAGTCTATGAGAATTATGTTTATTAAAGATGTCACACCATATAATACTATACATCAACCAACGATGAGTGCTATGGGGAAACTGAAGCTTAATCCTAGCTAAAGGTAATAATAAACCTGACCATTCACTTTGCGGCTTTTCTCCTCATCGTTGTTGCTGTTTGCATGTCCTATCATCAAATACAACACAATGATAATATGCTCAAAAGGAGGTTTTAACCACGAATCAGTAAAACAGTGTTAAGGGTACGAAATCCGTTACATATGTCAAAAAATTAAAAAAAACCCTTTTTTCAGCAATAAGCTTTTTGGTGGTAAAGCTAGTTTTCAGATTTTTTTACAAGAAGGCGGCTTATTTCCAAGTAAAATTGATCGATTGATCTTTCACGCATTTTGTGTAATTCAACATGAGTTATTCACAATTGCTAAGTCTTCTGTGTATACATTTTGAGTTTTTTTGTTAAGTTGTTAATCTTCATTATCATCATGTTGAAGATGTGATCTTAGAAGTCGCTTTTGTGAAAAGCCTTGTAACTTTTTATTAGTACAGAATTTTCTAATAACATTAATATCATTCGATAGCTTATAAAAAATGCTTTTCAGTGATATATAATATAGCAAACATTTAATTTTTCTTGGCATAAAAAATCGAATTTGTAATAATAACACTCATAAGTATACCGTATCCTGTAAGTGTATGAAATAATCTTAGCAATAAAATTTCTCAACAGAAAAACTAAATATTAAACTAGTATAGTTTCTGGTAGTTCAAACGATAGATTGATTGAGCACCTTTTGAGTGGTTTCTGACTTATCTTTCACTTTTCTTTTGTTTGTTTGTTTCAATCGTTTATAGCGGTATTTTTTCGCTAGTGATGTTTTAAAATTTTAGTGTCTCAATGATATATATATATATATAAGAATTTTTAGGTTTTTATTATCAGGACACGCAATAATAGCAGTAATTTATTACTGAAGTGTATATATCCTGATTGTAAATATTCATAATAAATAAATAAATAAATAACAAACAAAAACAAAATTATAAAAGAAGCTGGTCAGCCAATATTCGCCAGTACACAAACAACTGCTTTGACAAAAAACGAAACAAAAGTGATAAAATCGTGGTTCAAAATCAATATTTCTGATGCCATATTTATTTCGATGAAAAAGTTTTAAAATTCTCAACTGGGAGCGTAAAATTCTAAGAAGGAGAACTGAACCGTGTGCTCTAATGAAAAGGTTGACCGAAAAGTTTTCTTCGCCCGTAAATCTGAACGATTTGTTTACATTCGCACTACCGGCAGACGAGTAAATCAGCATGATACTGCGGACGTTTAAAATGATACTGCGGACGATTAATGATGCTGCGGCGGTGTAAGGAAAAAGAATTCGCTGCGACGAATCATGCAGCAAGCAATAGACCTTTTCGGAAATTACGTCACGGCAGATCTTGCCTCGTTTCTAAGGTTTTTAATTACTTAAGTACCGTAAATATCCGATTAAGCGCCCAGCATTTATTAAGCGCCCCCATCTAATAAGCGCCCAGGCAATTTCCATAAAGTTCAATAAGCGCCCAGTATTTATTAAGCGCCCCCTCTTGAATAAGCGCCCACCTTGTAAAAGAGGGCGGTTAATCGAAAACTGCTTTGAGAAACTAGGTGCTTATTTGAAATTTTTACTTTCTTATATCGGTAAATAAATAAAATACGTAGTTTATATGTTGTATAATTTTTTTCCCTATGTTTCAACTCTAGTTGGAAACTGTTCTTTGATCTTCAATAATTGTTCATCAGGGAGTCTTACTGTTCGATTACATTTTGTGCGGTCCAACTTCCCATTTTTCGTTTCCCAATGACTGTAACATAGATGTAATTTCTTGTATTTGCGTTCAAAATCTGATGAAGTAGTTTTGAAATGAGAAAGATGATGTTGATCTTGTTATATATTTCCCCATAGGGCGAAATATATGTTAAAACCGGCATTTTCCTTCTTCATCATCATCTTCTCCGTTCACTTTTATAGTCGCGGTTCGGTATTGAATTTTCGCCTAGCCAAAGTAGATAAGAACAGAGGCTAGCCTACAGCACGCCATTTTTTTCAGTCAGTGCAGAGCAGATGAACAGTGGAAGATTTTTGTTTTTTTTCTGCTAGCTTTTAAAATGATTCAATAATAGATGAAACGTTAAATGATGGAAATGGATCGTTTTAGTTCAGTGTTGTCTTAAAAAAGCTTTGTAAAAACTTTTGAATGAACGTGTAAAAACCAGAAAAAATTGATGTAATGATGATGATGTTTTGTTTTTGTTGACAACAAACAATGTTATGGTGACTGGTTATTAAATGCTTGGAGCAGTAAACCATTGAAGCTGTGATTTCAGTGAAAGGGTGAAAATTCACTATTAAAAGCCACGCTGAAGATTTATTTTTATGTTGCATCCTGGATAAATGTGGCCCAAACTGAACAAACACTGAAAAAGCACATGATGTATACAGCCATTAAAGGAAATCCTTTTTATATGGAGCACATCCAGTTCAATCAGTTTCTTTGATTCATAGATTACATCACAAAAACTGCAAGTACAAACGTGACTGGTTATTAAATGCTTGGAACAGTAAACCATCGAAGCTGTGGTTTCAGTAAAGGTGAAAATTCATTATCAATAGCCAGGCTGAAGATTTATTTTAATTTTACATCCTGATATAATGTAGCCCAACTGAACTGAAAGCACGATGCACCAGCCAGAATAAAGGAAACCCTTTTCATGTGGAGAACAACCAGTGTGTTAATTCAAAAAGTACATACAAGAGCAGCAAGTAATAAGAAGCAAAATAAGAAGTCAGAAACTACTTGCGTATAATATTTTAAAACACAGGATTGAGACACATAATAACTTGACAGAATCTGGTCGAGTGTGCTTCCTTGGATAGTCATTTAATCCAACAACAGAAACGTAGTTTGCTATGGATGAATTCCATGGTCACGTATACTGTTTTGATACTGTATATATCGTATATTTTATTTTGCAAAATTTAATATACTGTCAATTTTCCTGTACGAACAACGAACGCAAATCAAAACACAATACAAATGACAGTCTGTAAATTAAATCAAGCTGGAACACGAACTTCTACTTTGAGCTATGTATATAGTGATTTGGTTATGGATACCTTAAAGGTATTAAATTTCGCGGGTAGAAAATTTCGTGATTTTCGCGATAAAAATCGCGAAATTAAGTACCCGCGAAAAAATGTCCGAAACCAAAAATCGCGAAATTAAATACCCGCGAAATTTTCTACCCGAAATTTTAAATTCGCCAAATTTTGCATTCGAAAATTTTTCTTAGATTTTCCCATGCATTCTTAGCAGAACTAATGCATTCTTGTGAAGGGGAGAGTAAAATAAACAAGTTAATTCAAGTTTTTTACTGTTTCAGTCTATTTCTGCTGTTTGTTATTGTTTTAGTTTCCCTTTATCGAAAAAAAAACACGAATTAGAATACCCTGAAAATTTTCGTAAAACCGAAAATCGCGAAATTAAATACCCGCGAAAAATTTCCAAAGCCGAAAATCGCGAAATTAAATACCTGCGAAAAGTAAAAATTTTGCAAACGCGAAATTAAGTACCCACGAAATTTAATACCTTTAAGGTATGTATTTTCACTACCAAAGTTTTTTTTTCCATTTGGGATTTATATATGGTCATTTTTAGCACAAAATAAACAATGAGGTGAACATATTTTTTTGAAGAGAGATGTTTATTCTGAATATATACTTGAACTATTCTGTCCTAATTTGAAATGTTACACGTAATATTTGTTACTCAGAGATTTTGATTGCTTTTGATAGTTATTTGCTTACCGTATTCTTTGTAATAAGTGCGGTGCTTACAATTTTTTTTTGGAAATTAGGGGGGGGGGGGGGGGGGGGGGGGGCACTTATTAGAGAGGGGTGCTAATTGGAGAGGGGCGCTTATAAAAACATTTTGAAATGGTCATGCTAGCTGTGAACGAGGCATTGCAATTGTAACAACTGTATAATATTTTCATGGCAACGAAATAAGATTTTTTACTTATAACTTAAATTTAGACATTTTAGTCTTCTGTTTCTATTATATACAGAATTTTCGCTTTTTGTTCAAAGTTCTAATTACCACCCGGGCGCTTATAAATTTCTGAGTCTAGTCTAATTTCTGTCTAGTCACTCTACAAGCGCCCGGGAGAGGGGCTCTTATAAAAATATTTTTGACTAGAAGGGATGCTTATTAGAGAAGGGGGGGGGGGGGGGGGGGGGGGGGGGGCACTTACTGGAGAGGGGCGCTAGTTAGAGAGAATACGGCATATATGACTACCCAAAAGTATACCGTGGTATCAAAATTAAGTTTAGCAATTTTATTTTCTTCTTTTGTACAGAAAACCTGTATACAAATTTGATTGTATAATGTTTGTAAGATAGTTTTGTCCGAGTTACAAAAGGCAAGTGTTCTGTTAAGTTACATTGTTTACCCTTATTTTATGGTATAAAGGATAGAAATATTAGTCGCATTTAGGTCTTACAATTTTTAGCTACGTGTCCATAGTAACTTCTCAGTCACTTTTTAACTCCACGGCAAAAAATTTTAAGAGAAACCTTATCATTTGACCGTGAACAACTTCATTTCATAATAAGTTCAAAGTAAGTTTTTCTGTGGTATTAAATTCAATCTTAGTATTAGGTTGATGGTACCTATTTAATGATACATTTTTTCTCATGGTTATCAATGTACACATAATAATTGATAAAATGTTTGCAACTTTGGGGAAATATATAGTCGCATTTTTGCGAATCTTGTTTAAATTAAAACTAAAAAATCTAGTAAGATCCTAGTAAAACTAAGAAAACAGTAGTAAGACGAAACCTCACTTTGTTAATGTTTTTTTCAGTTTTATTTTTCAGGAAAAATTATAAAAATCAAAGTTATTGTTGTCTTTATCTAGTGCAAAATTAGAAAAATTTTATTAACGCCCAGCATTTATTAAGCGTCTCCCTTGATTAAGCGCCCATGCAAAAAAACCAAAAATTTAATAAGCGTTCGGATATTTACGGTAATTAAGAATCATAAAAAAAGTTCGTGTAAGGTTTCCTCTTGGGTATGATTTCTTTTCAAAAACAACACAAATGCCACTATTATTTGGGTTGAAAGCGAGGCAAGATCTGATCTGACGTATTTTCCGAAAAGGTATGTCAATTTTCCGTTCCCCGTATCTTATAGAGGGTTGTCTATCTTATAGAGGGTTGTCTATCTTATAGAGTTTTCACTGCACACTCAGTATGGCACTTGAGATTAAAATAAATATTTATTCGAATATACCTAATTTGAAGAAAAGCTTCATTGCTTTAACTTCTCAAATGAGTTTCCATCCACGTCAATGATGGATCTTTATAACATTGACTATACTGTATACCATCATTCCACATAAGATAGATCTTAACAAATTTTTATAAAAATTAAGATTTGAGATAAAAATAAAGTAAAGAAATCTTTGAAATCAATTCGTAGTTTTGAGGAAAATCTAAAAATCTATTCGATGTTCTTGAAATTGATTCAAAATTGATAGAATGAATCCCAAATCAATTACATAAATATTTTTGATACGAATTTTCATAAGAAAGATGCGACACTGCAAGGGGTTTTGATAACAAACGATAAAACAATGTTAAAGAGGAACAAAAGACTTAAAGTTATTTATAGTTCTTCTAAATGGTTCTAGGACTATTCCTCCAGCCCTGGAAAATTTCCCATCCCAGAGCATTAGCTTCCAGATAATTATTCCCTCCCCCTTCCCGCTTGTAGCTCATAGCACCCCAACCCCAAACCCAACCCTAATCGTGCATGGGGGACAATTATCCAAGGAGGGAAGGGCGGAGTTTCCAGGGGTGAATTAGAACTTATGAAATTAAGATTCCTAAAGTCTTCATTTTCCGGTAATTTCAGAAACCCGACCATAATCACTTGGAAAATCAAGTCTCCTCTGTTCTTGGTTTTAAAGGGGAATCAAACCTTCAGAAAAAATTTTGTAAATTCATTCAAAAAATCAAATTAATAAAAATAAAACTTGTTTGAGACTAAAAATAATCTTCCTTCTCTTCGTAATTCGTCATAATTGAACCCAAAAACATTAGCGCCGAGGTCCAAGACAGAAGCCGTAGTCACGTGATATGACGTGTATTACGCTCAAGTTACGCTCAATCATAGAGAAATGATAAGGATGGCAAACAGTGAAACAGAATATCACCAAAGATATCTGATATTTACTGACGAAGAAGATGAAGTACTTAAGAGTTTGAGTGCTGTCTAAACAAATCCGTTTGAAGTTGATTAAATGTAAATGCTGTCAGGAGAATGCAACTCTTTTAAATGATAAACGTAATAACATTCAGTATATTACTTCACATCCAGACTTCAAAACACTTCGAACAGAATGGTTTTGGAAACGGCCGTAACAAGATATCGACGCTGTCATCAAAATTTCAATCTGTTTTTCTATCTGCAAGTAACTTAGATGTCAATAATATGTGCCACCAGTTTTTGTCGCAATAAACACAAGACATGAAAAATAATCCATTCTTCGACACGAGGTAACTCAAATCATAACGACGGAGAGCAGAAAAATATGTTGAGCGTAATGTACATCACGAAATCTCCTCCGTGAACTTTTTCAACAAAGTTAGAGGAACTTATAATAAGAGAAAAAAATAGGAAAAAAGCACTTGTGACCTTTTTTAATTTTCCTAATAAAATTATGGCTTGACAAGAGGATTTAATGAAAAATGTTTTTGGGTTTGATTCCCCTTTAAAGTAAATTGAGAGTCTGTTCGGTAATGTGGAACTCCCCTTTCTGCTTCCCTTTCGCTTGGTAGTAAATTAAACAAAATTTCATTGAGTTCTTCTGACTTATCCTAAAGTTTAAATCGGGTACAGAGAGTTTTAATTTTGGTTAAAAAAGAGCTAACATTTTATCAGCTATTAAAATATCTTAGTTCTGAGATGATTCATGTCCTACAAACGATTCAAGAAAAATGTCTTTTTGTATACGTGGATAAAATCAAGGTTTAACAAGACGCCCGAGGCATGAAGGCCAAGCGATGAAGGATGATATGTAACAGAAAGCTTATGATAAACGTTAAAAAACGCTTTTTTCGCTCTTTTAATGTTAATGAGTGGGATAATATATGACTCCTTTGTACCGACCTTTAAGGACTTTGATTTTAGGCCTCCGCTGGGCCTAAATCGATTCAACCCAATCCCCGAAATGCGTTATCTTTCTGCGAAGTAAGAGTTTGGTACAGGCTAGATGCCTATCGGCTCAAATAATTTTGTCCCGTCTTTCCTCCAATCTTGCCTAAGTGAGTTGTGAGGTTACCCCAAATTTGGGGGAACCGCCGGACAAAAATATTTTAGACGATTCGCATCCCCTGTATCAAAACTTATTTCGGGATGCATGCGTATGCAGCCTAGTTAATGAGGTAAATGTTACTGGCTCCTTGAGGTCGGAATGGTCCTGAAACGTATCCCGAAACTATAAACAGAAATGGTAGAAAAGCTACTGTATAAATCATTACCGATCTTGAGAATAGCGTCTAGATCATTTTGAGCCCAATAACATAAGGATTTCACTTTTGAATAGACTTTTGCCGAAAGGGACATAAACATACATTGGGAGCCTGCAGTCCTACCAAAAATCACGGCATTGCCCTGGTGAGTTGAAGCTTTTACTACCTTGAATATTGTAACCGGACCTGGATTTAATTCTATATCACCCGATTGAAGAAGTATGATAGAAGAGCATAAAATAATTGCTAAAAAGGAGAGAGGTTTTAATAATCGTGACATTCCTCCGCTGGAAATCCGGGAACTGATTATTAGATGGCGGTAAATTGAACGGAGATCATATTGCCTATTCCCATTAAAGTTCCCAATTGAAATACGATACGCTTCGATTGATATCATGTTTTAACAAAGGGAAAATATACAATAAATAAGGAGACAATTTTTCAATATCAATATATTTAAGTTTTTTCTTTTTTTGCTGATTCAAGTATGCTGTTTATAACAAGTATGCTATTTTTGCTGATTATGCTATTTTGGCTGAAGTTCAATTAATTCTAGTAAGAAAATTGGATGATGTACTCCACCAGGTGGAGGCAGCAGCGAGCAATGGTGCTGACACCTAAGAAAGAAAAAGGAAAACAATCATAGAGAAATTTATTGAGCCAAGATGCGATAATAGGGACCACCAGCAGTTTAAGTGAATGCGGGAATGGGCTTTTTTGTTGCGTGAACACGTGAAAATTCAAAAGTTTTTGCGTGTTTGCTTAAAATTTGGTCTTTTGAGTGATGCGTGAATTGCAAAAATTGGCTGCGTGATTGCGTGAATAGACCAACCTTCCCCTATTTCAGAAAAAGAATTTAGGGGTGACTGGGGTGGGGGGTGGGAGGGTTATACCATCTAATCAAAAGACAAAGCTTGCGAGTGCAGTATTTTGAATTATTTTTAGCTACAAAATTGATTATAAAAAATGTGTACTTAAAAGCCTACTTTGATCCAATTCCATTGACCCAAGGCTGAACCTAAAAAACTTTTTGTTTCCGATCCATCGAGTGACGAAAAAAAAGTTACCCAGACCTTATTTTTTGATAATTGATATCAAATTGTCCGATTGAACCTGGATTTGTTCAAAGAATACAAGGTACCGAAAACAAAACTCTATTTCCTCCAATAAGCGCCACCCTCTAATAAGCGCCGCACCTAAATTTTGAGTATCAAAATAAGCGCTGCCCTCTAATAAGCACTGCACCTTCAAACACGGCACTAATTAGAAAATCAAGAAAAAATGAGATTTCAATACTTTTACTCGAAGAAAGAGAAGAAAATAGATCTGTTAATTCTTCCTCGTACATTACTAACCCCCCATAGAACCCCAAGTGAGAGCAGTTTCTCTACTAAGGATATCAACCCACGAATCGATCAAATTCGTAGAAAATACTAATTGAATCTACCAAACACTTATCTGAACCTGGATTTGTTCAAAGAATACAAGGTACCGAAAACAAAACTCTATTTCCTCCAATAAGCGCCACCCTCTAATAAGCGCCGCACCTAAATTTTGAGTATCGAAATAAGCGCTGCCCTCTAATAAGCACTGCACCTTCAAACGCGGCACTAATTAGAAAATCAAGAAAAAATGAGATTTCAATACTTTTACTCGAAGAAAGAGAACAAAATAGATCTGTTAATTCTTCCTCGTACATTACTAACCCCCCATAGAACCCCAAGTGAGAGCAGTTTCTCTACTAAGGATATCAACCCACGAATCGATCAAATTCGTAGAAAATACTAATTGAATCTACCAAACACTAATCGAACTAATGGTAATTTCCAGAATGATAACAGACCCTCTAAGGCAATGAACTTTGAAACTTGCCTGCTTGGCTTTCCGATGGATGAGCATTGAAAATTACGAATCGAGCACAAATCGAAAATTATTTGAAATAATCGAATACTAATTGAATGTTAATCGAAATAATCGAATCCCTATCGAATTAATCGAATTTTCCATTACTTTTTTCAGCTTTTCGAGTTAGGGGCCACTCACATATCAATTTATCCCACAACTAACGTCAAATTGACGCTAACTCTAAGACCTCCACCCCCTATCCTTTGCGTCAAGCAACACTTACAAAAAGTACTGAAAAAAATCTAAAAATACCTTTATAAATTGAATGTTTGTCTACTGTCAGTCACCAATCCAGCAGAACACCAATACTTTATTTATCAATCTTCTTAAAAAGTCAGCCAAGAAACAGAAAAAAGTTACACGTCCTTCCGTCCTTCACCATTCGAAAACAGTGAAAATTGTTAAGAATCAGACCACGAGATTCGTACTGAATGTGCTCGCAATTAGGGAGATAATGGTAATAAACTGAAAGTATTAAGGAGAACATGGATGCTTTAGCCTGTAAAATACAGATATTGCGGTCGTACTGAATGTGCTTGCGATTAGGGAGATAATGGTAACAAACTGAAAGTATTAAGGAGAACATGGATGCTTTAGCCTGTAAACTTCAGATATTGCGGACTCAGGGTAGACCCAAACGCGCACGGACGGACGGACGGACAGACAGCAAAGGGCTAATGAAAGGCCCAGTACGCTCTGCGCTGGGCCAAAAAAGGTTCTCAAGTTAGGAAAACGGTAAAAACAAAACTTTTTCTTAAAGCTGTAAACTTTTATAGAAACTTTCCATGAACACCAAATATTATTCAGAGGGTTACGTTGGTATTTTCTATTTTCACCCTCATTTTTTCTAAACGATCTAAAATAAAATGGTAGCAGTCTTTTTAACTTCTTTATGTGAACAAATCAAGGGATTCTTGATTTACCTGATTACCAAGCCTCAATTTTAGAGGATTTAATATTGAAAAAACCCGCAAGGGTTCATTTAGAAGTTGTAGAGTGTTCAAGCACCTGACGTACGGTTTAACGTTTTTCAAAAGCATTTGTTTGTGATGATGATCAGGATTACTCGTGATAAATTTCTTTCTCTTCAACTACTTAAGTATCCGTAATCCGAGGGCATTTTATGTCTTGAAATAGCATGTTGAGGAATTGTTTCGCAGAAAAGCTTGTATTAGGTTAGGTTTCACTACCCACCAACGAAAAGTGCATTACAAATCACATGGAGGAGGTACTGAATTCATTATCCAAGTACTAAAAAGTCATACAGAACCAGAAAAACAAAACCAGAAAAACCAGAAAAATCAGAAAGGTGCGTTTTGTGTTTATATATCTCGTTTTATATCTGGCAAATCAATTCTCTATTTAATTTTCGATTAAATTTAATTGAAATATTTCGAGAACCAATGGCTAGGGGTCCGCGATATTGGCGATAGGGTGACGAAAAAAATTAGGCCAAAAACTTTATTGAGACGGTGCTTTGACTTCTTTAAAATCTTTCATCAACGACTGTTAAATCGTCCATTGAATTGTCCAAATATAATTTCAAGCAAATTCAACAGAACAAAGGCACAGCAAAAACACAATTTTTATTATAGCACTGATTATGGCGGTATCGTCAAAATGCTTTTTTGTTGTGTTTATTTACTTGAAACTTGAAATATTAAATATTAATACTTGAAAGTATTAATTTCAGGTTTTACGTGGAACGTATTAAAGCCTCAATGCTTTTTGCTATGGTTTTGATATAATGCAATATAAAATAGTTTAGAACATTAGCAGCAAACTAGCAAATTTATCACCCTTGCATTGAACGTTAAAAAATTTGGTGTGAGTACCGGTTTGCAATGTTCGCAGATCGTTGCCAAATGAAACAACGTGTACCAGTGATATATCATATTTGAACGATTTTACTTTTTCTAAAGCTTTAGACATTAACGTACTTGCGTCGCATCCCTGAAATATAAATAATATAGATAACAATCACAAATAATTCTAATTATAATAGACAGCCACATGTTGGATCGAGTAATTTCATAGAGCACAGAGAATGTTATTTGAATAAGAGATTCGGGTTTAATTTTTTTTTTTATTAAAACGTTTTGCCACTACATTGAATTTCGAGTTTACTATGAAAAAAAAGTTCGAATTGTAGGGCTGCTAATTATTGGACAATGTACATTCTAGTACGCTTCATACCTTTTTCCAAATGGAATTTGCAGCAGCATTGGCTATCTGATCTTCCTTGTTCTTCGATGGAAATTCTTTATTTTTTCTTGAGAAACAAACAACAACGCTTCGACCATAATAAGCGAATACATAAGCACAATACCCATACAGAGCATGTTTATCGTAGTCGTTGTGTTCAACAGGATGATAAGCACTGACAGTGAAATAATAGTTAGGATAGATACGAAGTAAGTGTTTTATCAGCTCATAGCGAAAATCATCATTACTTTCTCCATAGAATATTGCCATCCAGTTTCGAATTATATTAGTGAGAACCTTTAAGGAGATATAGTCTCTTTGGTGGTTGCAATATCGTTCGTTCAGTTGCAATGCATCTATTGGTGACATACCACAGGAAGGGCATTGGCCAAGTTTTGTGGTTGTTGCCAAAGAATATGGTGTCATTGACTCTAATTGCTTCCACGCTGAATTTTGCTTAATCCATTTTCCAAACGCAGTCCTGAAAAGAAAATCATCGGTGATTATTATTTCGTTTTTCGAGATCCTCGGAGATCGAGTTAAAAGGAGAACTTTTGTAATTAACTTTGGTTACTGATATGCTTGATATTACTGCTATCAAATTTGTTGAGAAAGAATTTATATTGCAAAGTGTTTGCCTTATCTATTTTATGTAGGCAGAACTGTATTTATGAAGCCATTTGCATATTGAAGTAATTGAGCAAGTGAATAAGTAACAGGGCGTTTATAGTCGTTGGGTTTTTCCGTCAACCGACATACAACTAGTAGTTAAGGTCAGAGATGCGAAGAGCATTGCTCTAACTTGCACCGAGTCCCTAGTGTGCATTCACTCGATGGTTTCTAATATGTTGCTCTGAGCAGCTCATCAGAGTACAGTATCCAGGGAATTATTCAACAGAAGGATCTATAATGAGATTTTCTCATTACATTATGGCAGTTGCATTACGTATTAGGGAGATAACAACATTCTGGGAACAGTGAATTAACAAAAAAGAACAACAAAACATTCGATGTTCCAAATTTGCACAAACAAACCCAATCTATCAACGTTCGAATCCAAATTCGAAGTAAACAGTCAATCATGTGTATTTAAAAAAAAATCTTACAACTTATTATGACGCTAATTTCTTACAAAAGAATCCATAGAAAACATGCTGTCACTGCACATCATGTCCTAAAACAGATGGAAATACAACTGACCTTTTGTAATGCATAACGCTCCAGTAGTCATAACCAAATCCATAGTTATCTGTATTACTTTGAAGTTGCTTATTGAAATTGTGATGTTGTTTTTCAACAATGTTATTCCAATTGATGCGTATGTAGCTATCTCGGTCTGGTCTAGATTGTTCATGGAAGAATCCAAGAGCATGCATCATCTGCAGAAACCAAAAGAGATTTGATGTGGTTGAAATCAATTTAGCAAAAATAAGAGAAAAAAGCACTTGTAACCTCATG
Organism: Turritopsis dohrnii; assembly: GCA_027922465.2. Classification (NCBI taxonomy): domain Eukaryota; kingdom Metazoa; phylum Cnidaria; class Hydrozoa; order Anthoathecata; family Oceaniidae; genus Turritopsis; species Turritopsis dohrnii. The sequence continues at coordinate 9,956 of BQMF02000637.1, read as the reverse complement.
TATGGCTGTACTTCTTGTTTCACAGCCAGTTGATAATGAGATATCTTGTTTACCACCACATCGTCCAATCCAACTCCAGCATCTAAAAATTCATTTTCCTGAAAATTTGTGCCTATTAACTTTCTGACTACAGTTTAACCATGACGAAAAGGACTATATCAGCATATTCAGTCAGCATATATAGTTGTTAGGTCCTGCAACACAGGACCTAAGAACGTACTTTATAATGGTTGAAAAATTTTTCAGTTTTGAATTTTGTGCTACTACCGGGAAAAGAACATGGTACAAAATGAAATGTTTCTGACGAACTTAACACATGCTAATGGTTGCATTTTGTGTTATTGAAAAAAATTTGATAATTCAGATTTGGATCAGATCTGCCTCTGATCTGATGCAAATTATTGATCTTATTGAGCACGCAATTTCTTTATTTTCGAATACCTGGGCTTGTAATACTGAAAGCACTCTCAAATTAATAACCAACAACCGAAGATGTCTAAAAACGGCAGTGCTTTGGTTAACTTTTGCTTGAAGGATTTCAACGTTTTGCTAACCTGATTTCTACAAACTTGGTAAAAACAAAATTTAATTTTTGTGGTAACAGCAGCCCCTCCTCCTACAAGCAAAGTAATTAAAGGGTTCTTTGTGACGGGACTACCTGAAAATAGCTCCAATGGCTTTGTTCAGCATTGCCTGTAGAGTGGTCATTTGGTTGTCTTATTGTCTTTGTTTTTCTTAATCTGCAAACAGTAAATGTGACAGCCTTCCTCTTAAAAATAGTCTACATGTGGGATAGAGAGGAGAGATGTTGATTTTCTGCAAAACATTTGTCCAGCAATGTAGTTTGACTTCTGTTAATTCTCTGATGCTTTACAAATCAACACAGATAGCAATAACTATAGATAAATTACATTGATAAGTGGAATAACCAGTTCAAGACTCATCTTCTCTATACCAATTTACCTGTTTATATCTGACTATGTGACAATCATCAAAAGAGAGAAACAGAAAGAAAAGAAACATTAACCCCCTACCCTTCAAGCGAACCTGAGCCACTAAAAAACCATAAGTAATCTTTAGCCTTTTGGTTTCGGAATGTTATACACGTCTTTAAAGCGTATTCTTCCATTGCCTCATCAATAGCTCTTCTTGCAGGCGCTCCTTCAAATATATAAAACATTACACTTACTTTACGAAGTGTTCAAATTAATAGAAAATCCTATGTGTTAGCTGCAATCTTATTTCACAAAATCTTGTGATGTAGCTAATATTGACTTCTGCCAATCTTAACGTTTTTCTTAACTTTAAACGCGAAGTGAACAGTTGTGTTCTGCATATGCGTATTATTATCCGCAAATATTAACAGTGTCATTTGGCTTTATTTATTACGTAGTTCCATTGGTACTTCAGTAACCTTCGTTTAATCAACATTTATTTTGTTACTAAATGAATGACAGATCAGTCGAAACATCAGTTTAGTTAAGAAGGAACTAGGTGCATTTCCAACGAGAAAGGGGAGTCGTCTGGTTTATCAAATCTAGTTTATCCTTGAAAGCAACGTCTAAACGTCTTCTATTGGTGAATTATATTAGCAACATTTTGTTAATAGTATAAACATTCGAAAGTGCAGGGATTTAAAGCCTCGGAATCTCACCTCAGCATATCACTATCACTCTTGGAAACAAAATTGAACAACCACGTTCAGATATCTATGAAGAACGGCTAGAGCAGCTGAGCTAAGTTTGCCTCAGTTAAACCAAAACCGATACCCTCTTTTTTTAGTGCATCTCCTGACAGTGCGCAAATATCTTAGAAAACGTCTATCTTTACAGAGTTGATTGCTATTCCCAGGAAAAATATTTATTGGTCAGAGGGTTACGCAATTTTTTTACATTTATTATGAAACTCAGATAGTAGAGGATTATTGCGGTCTAGTAACTCTTGAACTGTCAGACCCAGTATTATTATATCGTATAGGTATATTTCGAATGTTTTTGATAAAGGTCTGCAATATGGCACTATCAATGTTCATCATTTTCTAGATAGTCATAGATTACGTTTTCGCTGCTAACGTATTTTCTGAAATTCCCTATGATTTTCAACGAGAATTAAATCAAAAGGTAGAAAAACACAAACCTAAATGTGCATCTATTTGATACGATATTGGCAAGGACCACAATTTTCCAGCTTGTATGGTTGCATCTTTTGGTTGAGCCTCTTTTAATTTAGATTTACACTTGGGATTTGGCATGTTACCCCCAGTGCCGAAGATCTCCTCTTCCTCACATTCATGAAACATGATATCACTCATATCCACGTGCGATCCAGGAACTTGAAAAGAAATGCGTTAGAAATTATTTTTCCTTAAATCCACTATAGATTATCATTACTTATAACTTTGTTCAGGGACAAATGCTAATAACATTCTGTTCATTGCCACGAAACATAGAAAAAAGTAAGAAGTGATAAAAAAAGTACCTTTTTTGTCTTTAATTACTCCCTTAATTTTCTCTTCCGATTTCTCATTAACATCATCAATATCTGTTATCTTTGATTCTGGGTCACTGTTGATATCATCAGCTACATGTATTATGTCGTCCGTATCTACTTCATTATTAAGCTCTTTAGCTGATAATTTTTCTACCGGGTTATCGTATATTTTACCTTCGATGGAAGACGACGCATCAGCACCACTGCTTGAACCTTCGCTCTTCTCATCACTATCAGAAAGACCGTTTGTTTTTTTAATCAACATCATTTCTGCAACAAATTTTTGGCCAGATCCTTTGAAAGGGCCTGTCGTTAAAGACGCGTTTCTGTCAATTCGAACTGGTCTAAGTCTCTCATGATATACATCTTTTGTTGATTCCCATTGAAAAGGCACAGTATGCGAAAATTTAACAAGCACAACCCAAAGAACTGAAATGAATGACATCTGATGGTTAAAAATTGAATTAAAGTTAAAAATTCCTATTGCATCTTTGATAAAAATTTACTTACGGATCCACTTAAGCATTTCTTGATGGAGATAAAAGAGTATCTGCAAGAAAGTGCAGAATGATGAAACAATGTTATCTTTCAGCCGTGTTTATCTGCAAGTTATATAAATGTTAGTGAAGTCTCACTTCTAGTTTTGAAATTAATAGCGAAGTAAGCTTTGATTAGAATGTGATGGAAATGGATGACAAACCTTATTGCGATTTTAATCAATGCCACGCTAAAGATTCTTACAAAACAGCTGCAGGCTTTCAAATGTAACTTTTCAAGGTTTTAATTTCATGTTTAGTTTAAAAATCTTTAAAAGTATATTCTTCCATTGCCTCATCAATAGCTCTTCTTGCGAACGTCTCCTTTTAAATATATAAAACGTTACGCTACGTTAGTGAAGAGTTGCGCTCTGTTTTATTCTTCAGCTTAATATTTGACGGTTTAACGAGTTCAATGAGCTTGATTTATCAAAGCTATGATTTATCAGAGTAAACCCTCAAAATATCATGCTGAAAACATGGCAACCTTTCATTGAACTGTGTTTAAGATTATAAAAAATAAACACATGTGATTGAATATTTTATGTATTTTTTGAAATATTCTAGGTGCACAAGGCTTTTACAAGATGCTTTTAATCTATTATATTTATTTCCTGTTTATCCTAAGATGAAATAGTAGCTGCATTTTCCATCAAAAGGTTCCAAATGTTCTATGAAAATATATAGTCAACCTTTTTTCGTTAAATTACTCGATTTTCTAATGGAATCTAACTCAGGTTCGTGGCGCCGTAGTGTAGCGGTTATTACGCTCAGGAATCTTGTAGGAGGTTTGAATTCGATTCTCGTTGTTGGCTATTCGCCATGCGTGAGTGAATGTACCACAGTGACGGGTCGACCCATGTCATGTGAGGGAAATTTGGTAGATGATATATCTTATTTTGCAGGAGATCATCCAAGACACACCCTTTATTCGGTTCATATCACTAGTGTGTCAAATACTTTGAAGCCTCCAATCTAAGCCGTGGCCAGACTCATTAAAACACACATTTTGTTAACAACGTTCATTTCAATTTCAGGAATGACTTTTCCATGCATGACTAAAAGATTTAATATCTCCAGAGGTATTTTACATATCTCTGATGACATCTCACTAATTAGAAATTCGAAATTAGAAGCGAGGAGATATTTTTAAAGATCGAAAGTGACTGAATTTGCCAAACACATAATTCATTTAACTCCCGAATAAAAACTGCGATTACCACAATGCAATCCTGTAATACTTGATGTTAAATAGTTGTGTAACTATTTTATATGAATTTTATATGTATCTTTTAATTATTCCATCATGGCACTTGTACTGCCAGTAAATGTCGCAATCGCCAGTAAATGTCGCAAAAATTAAAATTCAACAATCGCAACTTTTTAATTTCAATTTCTAACCAATATGTTCTCCATCCTTGTTTTGAACTCGACACTGATTATTCTGTGCAAGATGTCGTACTACTCATCGCACAGTACGCTGATGGACCTACACGACATGTCACAGAGATTGAAACATAAAAATAAGACAGTTATATTTTTCAACATTATGATTCACATGCTCTTTGTATCTCTAACGCTAATAATTACTCTATACTTCATTATTCCTAAAAGTGAGTCCTGGCCGATTGATTTTAGCAACAAGTCTTTCCTTTCCATACCCTGACCATTATATGATTAAAAATCACTTTATGTAAGTTTGCGACCTTTGCTGTTGATTTTGAAAAACATTACGACATTCATTGTTAAAAAATATCAAAACGAATGAAAATTCTAGTTGCGACACTTACTGGCAATTTTGCAACATTTACTGGCGCTTGCGACATTTATTGGCGATTGCGACATTTACTGGCAGTACAGCACTTTTCAGATCTTTCTCAGTAGGTTGTAAAGTTTAAAAGATATTGATTATGGGAACTGTCAATTAATAAAGTTACTCAGATAATGGGGAATTTTCGTCCTTGTCCATGTAAGGGACATTTTTCCAGTTTCAGCACTGTATTTCAGCCAAACGCTTGCCTTGTTTATAATATCTAGTTCAATAATAAGTCTGCTGCTGAGAGTTTGAATAATTGAGATAATTTTTAGGCAATTAATCATATGTTCAGTAAAACAAAGGAATTCATCATAACCAGGCTGGTAATAATGATTAGGCCGGAATATAGTGTTTGAAAAAAAATTAGGAATGTCTATTAAAATTGTTAACGTTAGACGACACATGTTTCGTATCTGTACACAAATTCCTGATGCAAATTTATGCGCATATCTATGTATAAATTTGTATCAGGAATTTGTGTATATCTTATAAATGTGTACATCTCTGTTTGTACGATACACTACACCCATAGATGCATCTGTTTTACTTGCAGTTTAAGTTTCATTCACATTTTTTAATCGGTATTTTTAACATAATGGCTAGTTGTTTACGTAATTATTTGATTATTGGATAATAAACAACAAGTAGGTGTCTTCATATTCCTATGTTCGGTAAAGTAATGCACAAGAATGGCACTGCAGAGTTGTCTACCATGATAACATCTGTACCTTATAACATTTCTTTTATTTTGAAGTTTTTACGACAAAAGCTTCTGACTAGTATATTTATTTGTGATAGATTGGCTTTCAATATAATCATATGATATCAGAGGCGTAGCTAGAAGTCAGTTAGAAATTGTGGAGGAGAGTCTAGTCATTTAAAGTAGAAAAGGAAAGCGTGCAAGTAACCTAATCGCCACTTAAGACTGAAAAGAGATATCGTACTGTGGGACTCCTCCACTCTTTTTCGAATCGATGGCGTTAATCTATAAGTTATTTAAAATTCTTGACATTTTTCTATTCGTTTGAAACTTGATAATCGAGTTCACATCATGTGGAATTGTAAAACAATTCTGAAGGTACTGTGTTCAACGTTGAAAAACTAGGTTCAAAAAAATATACAGGGATGTTCAAGGTTTTTCAATATTTTAAATAAAGATTTAAACACGCCCTATGCCATGAAACGCCCTTACACGCCCTTTATCAAAGAAGCAATGTCGCGATGTTCATTCAAATCACAATTTGATTAAACATTAACGATAAAAAGTAGTTTTTCTTTTAGGTCAAAGTTTTCCCTTTCAATAAATAAATATAAATAGCTAGCTGAATATTTGAAAAATATTTTCTATTTTTATCTAAAACGGAAATCAAAGTACCAGAAGGAATGACCATTTTGGAAAAGGATCTGTAGCCACAATAACTGCGTTCCCAGTGGTGGAACATATCAATAATAGCGTGAAAGCGAAAAGAGAAGAATTATTTATGCAGTATTTTTTTTTTTTTTCATTTTACAAAAATATCAAATTGGTAGAAATTGTAGACTGCATTCAAAGATTTCTTTGAAATAACGTCCTTTCCTAACATGTTTTCCTAATATCCACAGAACTCTAAAAATCGGCTTTTAGAGGAAACTAAAGTCTGGAATTGTTTTGTAGTAGGAAATCTTCTCGAGACAGGCAATCATTTGTTTATCTCGTATATTTGCCAGGGCTCACTTCTCCAAAACATTGCTTTTTAGGGTTGTTTAAGCTAAGCAACTAAGACAAATTGATAAACACTCAGCTGTGAGTTAACCCAAGCACACCAAAATGATATATATCACATGACCTAAGTCAACCAATCATTATAGATGTCCGAGGACTCGAAACGTCAGGCTTCTCAAATTGTTTATATTGCACTTCGTTACATATTGTCATTAAATTATAATCACTATTAATCATTATCCAAACATTTCAAAATACAACGGAGTTTCGTTTCGTTTCGTTTTGTTGTTTTTTTCGTCTTCGATTTGCGTCAAATTTAAATCTCCAAAACAACGCTGAAAACAAGGTTTCTATTCAAACAATAATAAATCGCATAGAAAAGATGAGCAACAAGATCGAATGTGAGTAGATGCTGTGTCGCTATGTGATATTTTCGGATTTGTTTTTGAGTGTAGTATGAATATTTAATGAAAAAGCCAATAAATAACAAGATCTTGCGTATGCTTCCATTAAAACCAAAACTCATGTCCCCAAACCACACCACACTAGCGTGCTATTTAGTAAATTGTTTTCAACAAGATTTTGCGTCTCATTTTGAAACACCCCCTCTTTTGGCGGATCTCTACTGGGCGATCATTTAGCATGCGCAGAAGAATGCAGAAGAATAATACTGATTGCGGTGATGAACATATTTTTTCAGCAAGAAGTTAAAATAATTTTAACTTTTCTTGTGAGATAATCTCCACGACGGAGCCAATTACTTTTTTTTACTTTGTCTGAAAAGGCGCTTTGGTTAGAATTCTCCAAGTAAACCGCAATCTATGGAAGTTGATTTTTTCAAACAACCAACGTGAGTTTTAAACTGATCATCTAAGATGAGCGTAACTTGAAGATCTTTTGGAAAGCGAATAGCTACATCGATTTTAACCCCTGAAGTTACATCTCAACAAAATGTATGGGTCTGAGTCCTAGGTCTGTTTTTTAAAGCACTAAAAATGAATCAAAGCAAAGCAGAAAAACACCACTAATCATATGATCGTTATAAATCATTCAAGGCATTTGCAATGCAAAAGGTAGACCTACAGAGAAGTGGATATGAAGGCACGTGTAGAATCAAAGTAATGAAAATGGAATAAAGATATCATTATTATTAATGGCATGTCCAAATAAAACAAGAAATTAATATCGCTATATAATTTATTAAAAAAAATATTTGCATAGGCATTGATGAAAAATACAAGATTTTGTCTGATTAAATTAGGACAGATTTGATATACATTTCCTGTTTATGAACTTAATTTGTCTTTGTGAATAGTAAAAACTAACATAGCATATTGAGAATTAATCATGTTTTAATACTGCAGCAGGTCGTTTGATCTATTGGTATTATGCTTACTTCGTTTGTGATAAAGAAACGAACAGAAATGTTTCAACTTATTATAATATGAGAAGAGAATTGAATATTTTTTATATATGCACAATAATTGTTGTCTTTGAATTACGAAAAGGTATGCGACTTCATTGTTTTATATGGTGGTATTTTATACAGAACTGCGCAGGCTTTGGTACTAATGTTGTGATATTATTGCTTTATTTTTATGCTTTTGACAACACACATATTTTCATCTGAGTCGTTGGCTATACTGCATCAGATAAAGACATTTCTTTCTTTGTTCGCCGCAAACGCTGTGATATGCTATAAGTTTCCTGAGAGCTTGAAATTTCAGTTGAAATTTTGAGAAAGAGTATGCTCATTCTGAGTTTTCTTTTAAAAAAAAGTCCTCAAAAAAGCTAACATTAGTATGCATTACAATGAACGTATGAACTTGGCAAATAAAAAATTTTATCTTATCAGTTATATTTTTCTAGAAAATTGTTCCAAGAACAGAGGAAACAATATTCAAACAAAACAACAAATAAAGCTACACAATGTATTTGTTTGAAAGAAAATAAATAAAAAGCAGAACTTGTATGATAAAAAACAATTAAGACATATTTTCATATTGCAAACATTGTGCCACCTATTAAAAACTTTAAAATAAAATAAAAAAAGGCAAATACGAAAACAAAACTTTATTGGCGAGTTAAATCTGTGTGGCATGTGCAGGAATTTAAATTGATAACAATAACAAAAACATATTTGAAAAATTTCGAAATTATCGTATGTCATACTCAATTGTTTTTTTCTAAATTTATTGAGTGAAATAAATGATTCTAAAAAGCATGCATAAAGTATGAAAACTGTTCGTACTTTTCATTTTACAAGTTTGTTTTCTTGTTCTATTTCGGATTTCGAAATCCTTTTTCCGTTATGCGTTTTCTTAAGAACTATTTCGCAGGACTTTTATATTATCTTGCAAGATTTTACATGATAGATTAATTTCGATTTCAGTAATTTGAGTCTCAGCGTGTTGACATTTAGTTCTAAGGTCTTTGATAAATCTGATGATCAGACTTTACGGTTACACCTTGTCAATTGAATCTGGGTTGGTGTGGTTTAGGTTCAGCTTTTGCTTAATTTGTTCGACTACTTTTATACGTTTTTTCACCGTGTTAATGTAATGTTAACGACATGTCAGATGAGCATACTTCATAAAATGAAACTAGTGTAAAACAACATTTAACCAAATAGAATGCATGACGACAGTTCTCAATCACGGGTTGTATGTTAAAATGTTTGAATTATGTCATATTCAGGTGTTCACATGGAGAAAAATTAGTCCGGCAAAGTGGGGTGGCTCGGTTCACCTGGCTGATTTTGTCTTGTGTTCACATGAGAAAAAACATCTGACAAACCGGGCTGAAAGATGTCATGGGATTATCATTGTATACACGTAACAAAGAAAAACATGCGCAAAAGTTGAAAAATCAGCCGGTTAACCGGGCTAGAGTGTTCATACGGAAAAATTGTCGAGATCTCGGTACATATAAGCGAGATCTCGTCAAACCGGGCTGATGCATTTCTCATATGAACACATGTTGAATTTACTGAGACTTTGATAGAAAAGGTGAGGTCTTGGCAAAGAGTTGAAAGCCCGAGCCAGCCGGCTTTGCCGGGTTGATTTTATCCATGTGAACACCCCCTTAGTTCATGAGCTGAGGCCTGATTTTTGGCAATCCCTCCTCAATTTGGTGACAAGACATATTATATACCAAAAGAACGCAAATTTGATGTAGATTACGAAAATCAATGTTAACCAGCCTTATTTTGGTGCTGTCACGTGTGATGTTGCTGTCCTTCGTATTGGCCATTGTTACTTATCAAAAAATAATTGGATTTGATCATGGTTAAAAAGGATGAATTAACCAGTCTTTTTTCAGGAAAGGAAAAAATGAACGAAAATGTGGTACTTCCTAGAGCTGCAACTAAAGTTAAAGGTTTATGTAATTTCTCAAAATGAGCTAAAAAGTG
>BQMF02000636.1:0-195746 GCA_027922465.2 Turritopsis dohrnii | reverse complement strand
AAAAATTTTTTTGTTTTCAATTTTTTCAAACACACTGTAAAACAATTTATAACTTCAGAGGTCTTAAGCCTAGTTCAAATCTGGCGATTACGACGATTATGACTATTTTTTTTTTTTTAAAAATAATCGTTGCAATCCCAAATCGACAGGTGTGAACACTCTCAAATATTTCATGAGAAATGAGTAATCAATTAGTAATTACTGATATTTCATCGTCGTAATCGCCAGGCTATTACGACGATTGTGACGATTACAAAAGTGTTCATATTAGACTCGATTACAAGGATTACGACACTGAATTTTAATCGTCGTAGTTGTCGTAATCCCCAGGCTTTTACGACGATTGTGACGATTACGAAAGTGTTCATATTAGAAGATTACGACGATTACGACACTGAATTTTAATCGTCGTAGTCGTCGTAATCGCCACGTCTGAACCAGGCTTGAAGAAACATTTTTGTGCATTGCTAAAAGCAAAATGAAATCGATTAAACTACACGGACCTCTGCATTCAAGCGTGATTCTAACACCTAGATTCTTAAATGTTTTTTTTTCTAATTGTAAAAAAATTCTCGCAAAAAAATATTGAAAAAGAAAATGAACTTACAAATCATTCTCCCGGTTCATCTTTACTATAAGCCTCACGACATCTTTGATGTGAGGACGTTCAATAGGGTTGTTGTGCCAACATTTCCATAAGGGCAACATAGTCAGTTGGTGCGCCAGTATCATCAGGGATGGAAGGTCGAAAGGCTGGATGTGTGGAACGCTTTAATATGTCGATTATATCTATAGAGGTTTTATTAATGAATGAAGCTGGACTTTCATGAGTAATGAAGCTGCAGTTTCATGCAGCTATCCAACCTTTTCCCAGGTTTTTTTTTCTAAGAAACTAGTTTATAAGAAACTAGTTTATAAGAAACCTAATTTATAAGAAACTAGTTTATAAGAAACCTGGTTTATAAGAAACCTAGTTTACAAGAAATCTAGTTAGTAAGAAATCTAGTTAATAAGAAATCTCAAAAAATTAAGAAACATTTACAATTAAATTGTTATGATTATTTTTTTAATAAGAAACGTTTTTCCATATTTGACTTCTTATTTGAAGAAATTGTTTTGAAAGGAAAACTTCTATTCAAATGAAGGTATTAAATTGCAGAGACAAATTAGTTCCAAACGCATTTAAAATTCGCTTGCTTTCATTTTTTAAGTTAAGGCAAAAGGAATGATTTAAAAACTACACAATATTTTTGAAAATGAAGCAATAATAAATAACAAATAATAAAGAAATGAGAAACCGAATAAGAAACTTTTAGAACTAAAAACATTAAAATTTAGACCAAAATTGAGAAACTTTGAGAACTAGACCTTTCACTAACTTTCTTATAAAAAAAACGTGTATACCTAATCTATATACTCCTTCTAGTCAGGTATACAAAGGAAGTACTGCAGTTTTGGGTCAAGCTAAAACAAAGACTTGATAGAAGACAGTTCCCAGTTCGTTAGTCTCACTTTGCTTTAGACTTACTAACATAACAAAATTAATGATATTTTCTTTTCATGAAATTGGTATGGTAATGGTTGCCTTATAAATAAAATGAAAAAAGAAAGCAGAAGTGGTATTGGTGTTGGATAATGATTGGCATAGGGTATTAGGTTTCCTGAAGGAGCGAGGAGTTTAGAAATGAATGCTCAAAATGAAGGTATTAACATTCCTTCCATGTTTTAATAAGTATTTTAGGTACACTGGTTAAATTGGTAAAATACTCTCCTAAATAAGGAGTACAAAAACAAATAAGGGCACATAACCATTTCACCTTTAGGTTGCAAGTTTTGTTCCTCCATCTCGTTCTCGTATGGGTCGCCACGCGAACAAATCTCATACAGAATGATACCATAGGCATATATGTCCGATTCTTTAGTAAGTGCAGCATCTGGATTCAAAAGTAACTCTGGAGCTGACCAAAATTGTTCTAAAATTCATGATTCTGTCGTTAGAACATTATCAATCAATGGAAAAGAAAACTTTTTTTAAGTTCCCATATCTCCAAGAGTTTTTTTTTATATATATTACTATAACTATGTAAGACTAACAGAAATAGGGGAAATAGGGAAAAACACTCAAATAAATACCCAAATGTTGACGTAAAAGTAAATTATCGTGTTAGGTAGTTCCGAACACAACTGAACTGATAAATTGCTTAGTGAGGAAACAGAAAAAGAAACTATCTTTTGACTCAACACTTACTCCTGCAAGATTGGTATGTTTGCTCAGGCTGGTTTCGCAAACCAGACTTAAACGGACATATTCCAAAGTTGGATAATTTACAACCCAGCGATTGTCAACTAAACAATTTGAAGATGACAGCTGACCATGCACTGCAACGGGACTTCGATGAATTTCATTCAAACCTGAAGATGTATCAGAAAAAAAATACTATCGAATTTTCAGTGCAATTAGAGTTTGTAAGCGCCAAAGCAGATACTGACAAACATCTAAAAAATTGTTGTATTGAAATGTCATTCAAATAGCTTTGAACAAGTATTTCAACACTTCAGGGAGTCAGAATAACCGTATACGCCAAGTACAGATTGCCTTCATCCAGTGAACGTTACGCAAATCACCTTTTCTGGCACTAGAGAGTTTGTGTTTTCTAAATCTGGCACATTAAAATAAACCTGCCTCCAATTAACAGTAATTCTTCAAAACTGTTGTCTCCAAACATTAAAAATAATGCCCACCAACCTTTGCAATATCATTGCAAAAAGATAATCGGAACATCCATCGCAGTCAATGTCCTCATTTTGAAGAACATCCTAAATCATGAGAATTTGTAAATAAGTTTAAGAAGATTTTTTATGTCATATAGGTTTTCATAAGTTATGACTGTCAAGAGATGGAAGCAACCTGATTCTTCATTTAAAAAAACTGAAACTTCCAAGAAGCTAAAGGAATGCCTTATATGCAATGATATATAAGCGAAGCGCTAGATGTCTAACTCACGCTTACAGAAGTGAGGCATGGTAACCATTTTTAATAGTGGCAAAAAGTCTTTCGGTGTAGGGGAAATTACACACGAACTGAAGAAAAATGTATTGTTTATTAAGTTTAGAATTGTTGCTAAATTTCCTAAATAAGAAGTAAGGAAAAGTACTTTAATTTTATTACTATAGGGATGGCTTATTGCTTGCAACTGTCCCAAAACAACATAAAATAAGATCTGTTTGCTGGTTGCATTAATATGAATGTTTCCTTTACTTAACACTAAACAATCAAACAGAACACTAAAAGGCTGAAAACTCTTCTCTCTTGTATTGATTACTCGTACATGCAATTCTGGGAACAAGTTTTCATTCAAGTTTTGTGGCCATTCTGATTGATTGATTCACTAGATTGTTTTTTGTTGATTTTAGATAGCGTGAAAAGCCATGTAACTGATGACCTTGTTTGCTTCTTCTTGAACAATTTTGTGGACAGAAAGGGATGGTTTAACAAAGCCTTATGATTGGTAAATGAAAGATGTAGAATTTTAGATAGTGATTGTTGATTAAAATTAGATGGTGGTGCGGCATTGAAGCATTTTCTACACCTTCGTTGAAATATTGTGAATAATTTAACCAGCAATGATCAATGCCTTGGGAGTTGTGTGGAATTTTGATGATATATCGAGAATTCAAAGATTTTTCATTCATTATGGAGCATTTCCATTTGTTGAGGGAAAACACAGATTCAGGCTTCCTGTGATCCGGTTATTGTGCTGCATATCAAAATTTGTTTAAGACTTGATTTGAATTATCTGATATCTGGATTATTGTTAAAGCTTTTTGTAACCTTTCGAGTGCACTTTTACACTTTGAAACATCAATAGACAAGGTTTCTAATAGACTTTATAGTGCTGCAAACATCTGCAAAATCAGGATGACCTGAATTCATCAAAAACTATATTGCATCTAGCTACAGAACTGCTCAATTTTAGTATTTATTTGTGACAATGGAATTCTACACAACTGTTGGAAATTTAATTCCAAAAATTTAATGCTTTTATTATCTTAAAGATAATTTAATATTGAATGTGTTTCCATTTTGTTTTAATACCCCAGAGCCAACAATTCCTTTTATATCTGCAGGTGCATTTCTTGCAAGCTTTAACTTGTGGCACACATCAGGAACGAAAATAACACAATTCGTAAATTCGTACAGCAGAATCTTATCAATATAGCATTTTCCTATCAGTACTTTGGGTAGCTACTCAATTCAGAACGTATTTTCAGTTAATTGGGGCTGAGTCTTCGGAAAATAACTTTTTGTCTTTGAATTTTTTAGTCCTTACTCCTAAGCATCTGTTGTAACTACCTTTTTGTTAGGGTTTTGGCAAAGTTTTGCGTGTTTTTAACATGGGGTTTGCAGTGATGATGATGCATATGTTGAGGTGGTAGGCTCTTGAGCATAGAGTCTTTTAATATTGATGATTTTCTTGAAACTTTTTTTGATGAATTTTTCGCGAAAATGAAAATGGACACTTCATTTTTCATGGAAAGCAACCATTTGGCACACAATTCTCGATTATATAAGGCAAATTTATGGAATTGGACGTTGTTATTTTATCAAAACAGTTTATACAACCATCCTTTGGGTAGGATTTCAGTGTAAATTCACTTTCGTTTTCAATGTTTTGCCACTATTAAAGATGGCTGCCAATGCCTCACTTCAAAATGCCGAGTCAGACATCTAACGCTTCGCTTATATATCATTGCTTATACACCACTTAACATTCAAATTCTATTGCAATGCTTCAAAAGTGATGAAAATCCTAAAGGAAACTTCATAATAGAGGAGAATTTTAACTTTTATGGAAATTCCCAGGAATAGAAGTAAAATGGAAATAGAATAAAAAACAAGGATTTGACTTGTACCTGTAAACTTCCTTTTGTACAAAATGACCACAATAGATATAAATCAGGCCCGTTCGACACGACACCAACAAATCGGTTAACGTTTGAATGGTTTATATCTTTTACCTATCAATACAGTTAAACCTAGTCAGTCTTGCTTTATTATGTTCCAACTATAGGTAATGTACCATATATCAATTATGTAATGATAAAAAAAGCTTTTCTTCATGAATTTTCTGAACAAGGTTTACTGAGGATTACAACCACTGACACTGAATATCCTAAAAATGGATGTTTTCTATCAGATATGTAGTAACTGATACTCACATGCTTCAAATGGATCAAAATTTCTCTGTTTAATTCAAGCTTGGTTTGTTTAATGGTTTTCAGGAAAACCTTTTCAGATCGATACACAACTACTTTTGAGTTCCCACTTGGAAAGAACTGACCACCTTTAAAAGGCTCAGAATTACCTATTGTTGAACCCCGACGCTGAAGCTGTGAAAACGAGCTCATCTGCAAGTAAAACAAAGATGAAATAAGACAATGTAATGGAAAGCCAAACAGCCTAGACATGTTCATCAAAATCACTGATTATCTGTCTTTAAGCAAAGCTATCCGTTTGTTTGACACATAATAGGTAACACCTCAAATAATGATACAGTTTACAAATATTGACTCTGAAAGATATGAAGAGTATTATAACAACAATCAAAATCACACTTGGTTATAGTCATAATTTTCAATACGGAAAGGTTATTTTAGGGGTAAATTGATAGACAAAATACAACAACGGAACTCACTGCAGATATCTTGCTCCTGAATGAAGAGTTCTCACCACCGAATGACAGTTCTTTTAAGCTAATGATGAGCCCTTTGCATAAAATACCCATTTCGTATTTCTTTTTACTGAAAAACAAGGTGAACGTCCAGACAGATTTGTTGCTGAAACTTGCTAGAAAATATTTTCATTACCCTATAAACTGTTGAAGCTATTCACAGTGGAATGTGAATGAGAAATTAAACGCTTTTCTTTTTATAAGAATGGTGTTTTTTCGTTTCATGATGAATAATCTTAACTTCATCAAAATCATCCTAATATATTCTCAAGACATTCTTAAGGCCGTACCTAATGTTTTGTGGCCAGAAGCAAATGATGAAACTCAAAAGGCAAAAAAGGGGTTAAACATAGCACCTGCAACAATGGAGAGCCATGTGAGAGAATGTTTACATTGATAATTACAAAAAGAAAGGCACTTACATATACTAGCATGTAGCTTTAGCTAAAAATACCCCCGCGCTCAAGCATTCCAATTTGTACACACAGCAAGCTATACATTGCAAGCTATACAACGGAAACAAAAACAAAGAAAAACTTTGTTACTTTTTGTTATGTCTTAGTCCTATGTCACACTGATGCTAATTTATACCTTTCAAAAAGTGTAATTAAGGCTTAACAAGTAATATCAGAAAGTATTAGCTACAAACAAAAGAAATGTGTGAACTGAAACCATGGATACGTATTTTTTAATCAAAATAAGATAAGCATTTGTTAAAGAAATTCTGTAAGAACCAAAAGAAAAAAAAAAAAAAACTTTAAAAAAAAAATTAAAGCGAAAAATCCATTAGAAAACTGCGTTTCAAACTTTGATTCGAAACAAGAAATAGCCAAAGTTTACATAAAAAACAAGAAAAAAATATAAGAAGGTTTTATTGATCATGATCACACCAGGTTTGGAGGACAGAAAAAAGAAGGAAAACACGAAGAACGACAATTTGTAGGCCTTTTTGCATACACAGATATCCAATTAAAATCTTTTTAAGGCAAGATCCGCCAAAAATCAGTGCATTGAATAAAATTTATCGAATGAAAGATTTAGAACTAAAACATATATACAAAAATAAAATGTTGGCAAAATTTCAGATTTCAAGCTGTGCTTCAAAATCCTAGTCGTTCACTGCACTAAAACAACACAAAAGTAATATGAAAAATGTCTTAGCAATTTTATCAAACGAACTTCTTAAATAACATAGTATAAATAATAATAAATTAGGAAAGAGATACGAAAAAACATTCTGTCTCTAGGAAAGAGATACGAAAAAACATTCTGTCTCCCACTTACAGTACCATGCTTTGAAACGGGAAAAAAAAGCAAAGTCAGCTAATAATTGTATTCCACCGTGTAACGTCAACACGAAAGTTGGAGGATGATGAAGATGATGAAGAACAAAATCGGAAACTGACATTCGCCTATCTCGTGAAACTACTATGCCTCCTCGCTCGCTTACGCTCGCTGCGGGGGCAAAAACAAAAAGAATAAAATGAAAAATAAATTTTGAGCTCACAAAATCTTAAGATGGCAATGTTCTTAACGTTTTGGCCAATTCCATCTTGAACATTCTTATAAAGCGTATTCTTATAAAAAAAGAAGCGTGTACTTCAAAGATTACTCAAAAAGAAGCTTTCATATCGCTATAGAAATCTTAAACTCATAAAAGCCTAACTGAATCTGTCTGATATAGATGAAGGTTGAGACAGCTAATTAAAATGTTGGCTCAAATTTTAGTCTGGCATACTTACTTGTAAAGGTAAATTGCAGCAAATATGGCAATAGTTAATATAATTGGAACAGCGATGAAAATTGGGATGTAATTAAAAGACTCCTCTTCTAAAATGAGAACAAAACAGATGTTGGTCCATGTAAACTACTAAAAAAACAAAAATTTAACTGATACAGTTCTTACTTTCGACACACAGCTCGCCTTTAAAGCCACATATTGGGACATCACGTGGTACTATGGTGGTGTTGCCAGGAAAGTAAATTGGAACATTTGGTAGTAGATATATGGAGTTGTTATGGATGGGATCATAAAGTCCTACAACTAGTAGATCCCCGCCAGTCATTACTCTGATATGATAAAGTGGAATTCGATCTCCAAATTCATCAAGTTTCACCGTTCCAGAATAACCTGCATGTTTTTAGGAATATGTAGCCGCATGATGATATTAACAAATCACAAGTCAATGTGATGACATGACTGGTATCCATGATGTTAACATTATATGCAATGGAAGTCTCAACAACATCCTCTATTCAATGGCTAGTTAATGAAATCAAACTTTTATCCAAATCTACAATTTTTCAAGTATTACAAAAAGGTCTTCCCCAAAATTTCAGTTTGGAAATTCAGAAAACAATGTATGCATAATTTTACACCATCAGGTTATGGCAAGCCAGTCATGCCCAAATGAGCATAATAAATATTCAATAAAGATAGACAAAAGACTTTTAACACAAGTGTGAGGTAATCAAAAAACAAGGAAATGAATACCTTCGAAAGTGATATTTTTTGAGTGATTCATGATGACCTCTGCATCCCTTAGAGAATGTGATGAGTTGGTTGTCAACATTGCATCTATAGATTTGGCATACAACATGGTGGCATCATACAAAAAGGCCGCATTATCCAATATCTAAAGAGATATATAATGAAATGCGTTCCTATCCAGAACTTTTGTCAAATAGGATGTTCAGAGCATTTTTAACATTTTGTAGTTAAACTTGGCTGTCTCAACAATCACATCACATACACGAGTCAATCCATTAAATCTGATTTACATTTAAAGTAACATAATATGAAAATGGAAGAAAGGAAATATACTCACAGATGTTGTGTTTGATAATGTTGTATCATAGAATGGTGCTTCTGCAACACGCTTTCGCACATCTTCTGCAAACTCAACATATTTAGGAGTGGTTGGATCAGGTCGTGCTGTTGCAATAGATATGAATCCTTGGGCCACAACTGTCTCATAAAATTCTCGAGTAACACCCCAACCACTGTAATCCCATCTATGGGATGTTTTGAAGTCCACTCCAATAAGAGCATAGTTTTTTGTCATGCCTATGTTGTATGCTTGCATAAGAAACTGACCCATGTCAACTTCTCTTGTTAGAATGACAATTACTGAAAATAAAATTTGTTTAAATTGGTAGGCATATTTTCCTAAAGCAACAATATAGCAAGAACACATTAAACATATTTTTGAAAATGGCAGGCAATTCTACATATTTACTGTATGTGAGAAAAGAAACAATTATAAGCTTCTAATTATTTACATCAGAAACTCATCTATTGGTGACTAACTGTGTTTCTACGATTCTCTTCTTTCGCACATGTTATTGTTATGTAACAATGTAATATTCTCATGAAAGCACGAATCCAGTGTAATAGAATATTTTTCACTGGCTACCTTATAATTTCGGGGATAATTTCGTCGGGGAAAATTTAGGTATGTCACGACGAGCTCAACAACGAATTTTATGGCGAGCCAAACCGGATAAGCCTATTCGTTGTTAGAACAGTTATGGCTATTTATCATATTGTTCTTTTGTCTATCATAGCTTTTCCCTCTGCTACAGAAGAAACGTCAGCCTTAGTTTGCTAATTTCATCCAGCAACAAAGTTCACAAGCTCAGCTGCCGTCCAAGAAGCCGTTCAGCAATTCATGTCAGTTAAAATTTTATTTTAAGGTTAACCCCATATTATTTTGCGACGACTTTTATTATTATTATTACGCCTACTACGACTTTTAGTAGTTTATTTTTGTCATTGGTCCAACTAATGGTCTCTGCATTAGTCTAATACAAAACGTATAAGGTTTTTGTTTGGTAAATGACCTATTGTTCAAGCCATTAGTAGGTTGACTAAAAACTAAGAGTTTTTTGATAGAAAGAAAATTCTAAATGCAACTCACTTCTACAGCCATCTTTTAGACGTTGTAAGATTCTTTTAAATCCTTCAAAATTCGTATCTTCAGAATAATATGTTTCCCTCAAGGCAATAATTATGCCATTTTCTTTAAATGCTTTCACTGTGGCTTCGACCAATGGATCATAAATTTCATGCACTCGTCCAATCAGACACACCGTCTTCCATTCGAATCGAAATAGAAGTTGTACAAGCGTTTCCGGTGTCCATTTCTTACTGCTGCGTGCATATGATTTCGTTCGAGCAAAGTACGGATAGTCAGACTTATCAGATAACGCTATCGATGAACAACTGTAAGAAATCATTGGAATTTTTTTATATGTGGAAAGCATACCACTGGATATACAAGCCTTCGAGCAAGCTGGTCCAATATATGCATCTACTCCATCATTATATAAGTCTACTGCTGCTCCTAAGCCAGTTTTATCATTACAGGCTGAGTCAAGATGGACAAAGTTAAGAATTGTTCCATTTAATATATCAGTGTTATTGTTAATATCATCTAATGCTTTAGTAATGGCTCCTGCAAATCGATTACCTGTGACTGCACTGGAGGACCATGGTATTAAGAAACCAAGTTTTATATCACGTGAATATGCCAGTGTAAACGAAGAAATTAGCAACAAGACTATTCTCGTTACAAAAATTAAACGTAAATATATCCCAGTCTTTGACTCAATAATCATTCTCTGTGATAAGCCTTTGAAACAAGCTTTTATAATATCTTCTTCAACATATGGTCATATCGATTTCTAAATCTAAATCTACGATAAAATGTTTTATATACCAAAAGAAATTCTTTTTTTTTTGATAAACCAAAAGTATAACAAATACTTTTTATAGTTTGAAAATTATCATTAAAATCATGTGATATCTCATTAGAATTTAACGTAAGTTTAATAGATTCTTGATTAGATTAAATTCCCCTCTATTAAATGGCTTTAGAATCCAACTTTCTAACTAAAACTGAGTACTGTCGTCGTTGTTGTTGTTGTTGTTGTTGTTTTTCATCTTCGATGTTTTGAAGAAACTAAAGTCTACACCGAACAATAACCGAGCATTCAGGATCTGGTTGCGTTCTACAAAATGTCAACATAATACTTTTTCAGTATTTACGTTCTAGTTTGAATTATAATTGTAATACCTGGTTTACACTTTATAATTATGGAACACTGAGTAAACAGAACAGGATTTCAAAATGAAATGGTGTTCTTGTATTAATTAAAAGTTTCTTTTCGTTTGCACATAAACCACAATGCAAAATTGAACTGATCTTTTTGTTTATTGATTATAATTTTGCTTTAAACTGTTTGGGTGTAAAATTGGCATGATGTGCACAGCGTCTTATTTATTGAATGCAAAAATGTATAGAACGATTCGTAAATCACGTCCCAAGGATAAAACATTATCAGATATTTTGAATGAAATGTATTCAAGATTTTAATAATACATGCTAAAGTTGAAATTAAATTTTTAACACCCTGTTATGAAATAATTTTAATTATTAATTCCTCGACATATAGAAAAATGTAGTTCTCTCCTACAAGGTCAACAAATTTCCATAATCAAATCAGCCGAAAACGCAGGGGACTTGTATTTACAATACAGTAGGAAAGTGTTTGGTTCTAAAGGACAAATAGACTAAATTGTTTGCTTAGTCGCATGAAGTAAATAAAACTCGGAAATAAAGAAAATAATATGACAAGATGAATAATAAGACCTTTTGGAGTCTTTGTAAGGGTTAGAGATTGACAGTTCAAAGTTGCTCTTAGAATCTTAGCGTTGTTAAGTGGCTTAGATAGGCTAATACGAAACAGTGCCACTCTATGATCTATTATGTTCTTATATCTGATAGCAAAAATGTTAGCATCGTTCTGTGTCGGCAAACATGAGAAGAGGTTTTGAATTTTTTCTTATTATATTTCGAGATTTTTCAAACATCTGAATCGTTTTTATTAAAATTAAGTAAAATTATTGTAAATTCACATCTTTGAGGAAATTTTATGACATAACGGCAATAGCGCGTTACATTTTTTGAACCATCATGATTGAGTTAATGGAAAAAAGCTAGTTTATGACATTTTACTCACAATATTCCAAAGAAATTCACGTTTGTATTACGACTTGTGAATTATTTAACAAATGTCTAGAAAATTTTACAGAGTGATTTTACTATGACGGTGTGTTTCAATATTAAACTTGCCAACTTTGGTAACTGGCTGGCGAAATTTTGCTATCGATGTAGCTATGGACGTCTTAGAATGAAAATCCAGAGTTTTTACTGAATTTCCAGGTTTCTCTCTAATGGAACGTTTCTTCGCAGTTTAAAATCCCTTAATGTAATTGGTTCTTTAAACTGAAGCTGGTTTTATCTAATTCTTTAAAGATTACTGTTCTGAAAATATCAATTAAAAAGAGGTTAGAGCTTGGTCAGAGAAAGAAAGTACTTCATGCACTTAAGGATTTCCGTTCGACAATTGAGAAACTCGACTTATCATATATTGGAACAAAAATGCCACAGCAAGAATCTTGATGTCGGAATAGAATTAGAATAAATTCTATTTAAATTCTGTTTGAAGTAATGCGGGTTTAAGATCAATTGCATCTAGTCTTTGAAATATATATGTGTGTTAAGGTCACTCGGTTGAATTCAGTGAAAAGGGATTAAGTCAGACTGTTGTTTTCCTAAAACTTGGAAACAATGGAAAAGACAGCTGTCATCTCAATTTCATGACTTTTATTGTAAAAACCCAGACCACTATGTAGAGAACATAAATAAGAGAGTCTCGCATAAGACTTTCATTATGGTGGGGGAATTTCTTTATTTGTGTGGTTGATTGAGGTAACAGCGAAGGTGATTAGAAGAACGATTAAGACTTTAATGTCATAGGTTTTGCCAGTAAGTTCTGGTTCAAAGTAAATAAATGCAGAAAATTGAATTAAAATTCCTCATAAATTGCTTTAAGATGATTTAATACATCACGGTATAACAAAGTTAATATATAAAGGTATAATGAGATTAGAAAAATCCTTAAAAATCATGGTTTGTTTACACGACACTATATTTGTCATATACTTTAGACATTTTGATAGAAGTTGGTAGAGTTGTTCATGAATTTTTCTCTACGAAGCCTTTGGAAACTTCGCGTCAACACTTGAACAAAGCGTGTAAACTAATGTATTTCTTTTGATACAAGAATAGATAAGGAATCTCTGACGTAAATATTGAATATTGACAAAATAAGTCTGATAAGTAATGAAAGTTTTTCTGGCATTAAACCCGTCGTAAACGAACTTAGCTAATTACATTAAGTTCTGCTCTATTTGAAGATAATGAACTGTTAGCTATACAGTGTGTATGAAAAAAGTTTATCCAAGATTATCGAACGCATTTGTTTTGGTATAAATAGTTATTAATATTTTGCGATTCGTATATCAGGAAAAAGCTTTTTTTGAGATCTATGCAAATACATATTTTTTATTCAGAAAATATTTGTTTCCAGATAATTTATGGAGGAAAAACCTTTTTATTACTCTCTTGAGTTTTAATGATGACGAAATTACTCTTTGTTTTTACTTGAGACACCTTTTTTTAGCAAAAAAAAAAAAAAAAAAAATAATACGTTGGATAACCTTGGATAAACGTTTTTGGAACACACTGTATGTAGAGCTGAGGGTTGCACTATGCTGATGTCAGTAGAAAAAGAACAATTGAGAAATGGTCTGGGAACGAGCAGTTGTTCATTATAACATAACATGTTCATTATAACATAACATAACAATGCGCTCAAACAAAGTAAAAAATGATTGGCTCCCTCTCACAAGAAAACTGCTGACACAATTTTTTTCTCGATCTTATGATCATTATTTTTAACAGGCTTAACAGTTACATATTTTTCACCATTTCGATAACCTCTCAGTAAACTATTGTTCTATAAACATGTAATTGAATTTAAAGCACACACCCCTCTGGACGAACATAAATTGTCCTTGTCCTTGGTGGCATCGCTACCAGCCTGTTTCCCTGTGAAGTCTTCGAATGTTTCGGAGTTAATAGGGCTGGGTGAAGGATTAACAAGAAATTACGCCAATTGATCGAAACAGTAGTGCAGTGGGCAAATTTGTTAAAAAATCACTGTGGATGAGTGCATTTCAATAGAAATATACACACTATTTCAATAAAAATGCGCTTCATCGCAGTGATTTTTTGAAGATTTGCCCACTGGGTAGTGCACTGTGTGTACAAGTTCTTTGTTTACAATTAGATGGTTGAGTAGAAATGTTTATGTACTAGTGAAAATTGAGATTTATAAAAAAAAAAGCTGAATTTTTCCGATTTCATAATAGCTAAAGTTGTGATGCTTTCGAAATCTGTTGTTAGCCCTTCCCATTTTATACGCTCATAGTTTTTTCTTTTCAAAAGCTTTTGTAAGAATTTTGATGGGGTGGGTGTTTTCACATATCCTCATTAACATATCACTAAGGAAAATCTTTCAAGATTGCCAAGGCATTTTCGTACCGACCGCAGGATTAAACCATTCCATATCAGGTTAATGGGTTGGTGGGGGTGGTTTTGTTCAAAGTGAAAAACCACATTAATCGAAGCAAGCGATGTTTAATCTTCAACAAAGGTAGCTAGGCCACATATTGTTTTTTTAATTAATTGACTTTACGTTACCCTGGTGGAGTAAAGTCTATAAGTTACCGGAGCTCTTCCTCTTAATACACTCCTCCAAGTTTATGCAAAGTTTACGTGAAATTGTAGCTAAATATTCAATACCCAAAATGCGTACAGGATTTTGAAAGCTCTTCAATTTTCACGAAAGTTCCATTTGTTTAAAATTGTGAGTAATTACGCAATTGTGAGCCATATCAAAAGTCTTCAAGTCTTGTGTCCTCTGGTTTATATGAATATAAAGATCCTTTCATATGCATTTAAAGTCTTTTTCGGAGTGAAATCCCGAACAATGAACATAAATAGATCATTTCCTAAGCAAACAGAAAATTTCACAATGATAAAGTTGACAATGTGCAAAAAAGATTCCGCTGAAGTTATTGCACTGCAATGATTTGACTATAACACCAACCAGAAATACAACTCATAGAAATTACAGACCAGTCATTAAATAACAGCATGGCGCTTTCAAAACTTATATGGACTTCGTAAGTGTTCCGGTTGTTTGGTAATATATTTCATAATTAACCAGGGTCAGTCAAAAAGGTAGAGGAGTTCAATATTATGATATTGCTTTTGTTATTTCTTTAGTATATTATGTTATGAGCCATAGGTTACTTGCACTGGTACATTTGTCAACAAATCACTGCGAGGGAGTGCATTTTCTTTAGAAATATACACAATTACAATGAAAATGCTGTTCGTCGTAGTGACTTTTTGATAATTTTGCCCATTGGGACGTTATATCACTATGCTCTCCTCCATAAACTTTGTCCAAGCGCTAGCTCATCTGACAGCTTCAGTTGCAGTGAAATATAGCCGAATTGTGTTTGGATGAACAAGTAAAAATCAATCCCGTAACAGAACAATCGCGCGGATTTACATTTAAGACTGCACTATTGAGTTCACCTTACTAAAACAGGAATTCCATTTCCACCATTTTAGAAGTAAGCACCGATCCAAAATGAATTTACCAAATGATTTTTGGAACATATGGAATATCTACCGTTGAGTTGCTTTTTATGTTTAATAGCTCTTATTACAAATAAATTGATAAGGTTGCCATGGTCACACCACTTTGTTAAATGCTTTTTTGTGTTTTAAACTAATCCTTGTCCTAAAACTTTCAACACAATATTACAAGTGTTATGTTATAACCTTTTTGTCATATTTCCTCGAAAAATAAAATCGATCTTTTTTTACCTATCAACTCCAAACTCAAAAAGGTTTTACATTTCAATGCGAGCCTGATGTCGTTTTCATATTTCTAGACATTTATCCGTGGTCATTTCGTTATTATTGTCTCAGGCAAACCTAATTCTAGCGGACTGTCACGTTATAAATCGAAAACACAACCAGGCACCCTAATTCGCTTGTACTTGTCAGCCTTTGACGACATGTCATCTTTTCAAACAACCTGTTCCTTTTGTAGTCAGTACCGATCAGACGCGAAACCAAACGCAGATGCCATTTAACAAAGAAATTGATGTCCTGGAAATTATTTCTAGCAATGAATGAAGTTGAGTTTGGCAGTCACCCTGTTATCTGAAAAGCTTTACATACAAAGACTACATGTCTGAACTTCAAAGGTTTCCATCTCCTGTATGATCTGTTAACTCAAAACGTTTCTGGTCAATTCACGCCTGTGTCAGAAATAAAAGATCTGTTTGCAGTGTGAAATATTGCTCAACAGTACGAATGTTAATGATACAATCTGCTTAACTCTCGTAATTCTAGGTTTGTCTATCAACAAAGTGTTCTTTCAGTCTAGAGAGTGATTACATGAATTAAAACGAAAGTAGAAACAAAATAAAACTGAGAAATTCTCGATGTCTTGTGCAAAATAAGAACAACAATGTGCAGATAATTTATCTGGTTCTTTAAAAAAAATTCTGCATAATACTATTTATTAAAAATTTAGAAAGACGCCTCAGAAAGACGCCTAACTGAGGCCTGGAAAAACTGCAAATAATGACAAAAATTACAATCTTCAAATAATCTATAGACAGGATAACTACGCTATTAAGCTGAACAGTATATGAAAAAAAAACATAGTTAATTTGCAACTCGCGTACAAGTTTTTTTCGGCTTAATGTGCGGAAATCCCGTGTCAAAAAAGCGTGACGAAAAATTAAATCATGAAATCGCGACTTAACAGTATACACATGTCGTAGAGCTAGAAAAAACTAATCAAAAAAGTGAATGAGATCGTTTCGCTACGACCAACCGTTGCAGAGATATCGCCGATCAAAGATTTTGATGACGTCATAGCCGCAGTACCAAATAAAATTTAGGCCCAAATGTTGCGTCACCCCATCACCCATATCGCGGACCTTAAAAAAACGTTATATTCCCCCAAAAACGCCGCGTTCGATTGGCGATGCAATGCAATGGTTCCCCGTGATCATAAAAAAACGGACGTCAAATGCCATGTGCTATTATACTAATCGTGAATGTGTCTTGCGTGGTCGAACTGCCGCTATATGACAATGATGAAGAAGATTTTAACCGAAAAATTCAACCAAATCTATCAACCTCGAACCCAGGGTCTCTTGCCTTATATACGGATAGCGGCGAATAAGACCCTGGCGAACGCTGGTCACGTGACATGAAAATTACACAGAATCTGTGTAATGGCCCGAAGAAATTTTGTCTAGTGTATTCAGTTTTTTATATGGTCACATTGCAACCAATACAGAGACCAAATATAGTTCGTCGAGTTCATTCGAGCTCATTTCTGCAAAACTTTATAGTTGTTTACATATTTCAACAGTATTCTGGAAAGAGGGTGTTTCTAATTGGATAAAGATTTTATTACTTTTGAAGGTTATTCGACAACTTTCATTGATAAAAGGGAGATTGCAAAATTCGTGTGGTGTTGTGTGGATTAAATCTTGTAACGAGTTTATTTTGGAGACACATCCAGAAATCATGTATAGAGTAGATAAAAGTAAAAAATGAACAAAAAAATTAAAACTTGAGTGTATTGAGGTTCAATCTTCCACAAAAGAAAATATAGATAACCAATAATGGCACACACAAGTAAAAACAACCTATGAAAATAATATATAAACAGTGAGAGCAGATTCTCATGAAATAATGCTTGAGATGAAGAACTTATTCAAGTATATGAAATGTTTCAACATTGTTGTTATTCATATCAAAATTTGCTAAGTTCACTGGTCAGTAGAGTTATGTCTATTTCAAAAGCTTTAGAACTTCTACTTCTTGTAAGCGTCTAAGTATTGAGTCAGTGTTTGTCACAAACACACGTTTGTCACAAAGACATGTTTGTCACAAAGACATGTTTGTCACAAAGACATGTTTGTCACAAAGACGGAAAAACACAACTTTTAAAATTTGCACAATTCTTTATATACTTATTGATATACTTAAAAATGATGTTTGTTGTATTATGTTCACTTCCCTATTATATTGAAAAAGAATTTGTAACACAACACATAATGCTGAGTGAAATTTGTTTTGTTAGTTTCAAGGTTACTATGTGATCGAAGACAGTATTCAGCATGAATGCTGATGTTTCAAATTTGAGGGAAATTTATCTTCCCTTAAGTCGTCATAGTCATTCTTGTCAGTCCATTCTTCTCTGACAATTTACAGGATTTTTATTAGTAAGCTGTGTAATGTATCATTTCATGGGATCTTGAATACATTATGGCAATGTTTGGTTTTGAGTAAGGGCTGTCTTGTTAAGCTCTAAAGTTTACCTTTAACCTTATTATGTATTTTGCTAACACTATATAATATACAGCTAAAGATAGAATTCTTAATGTACACCTTGTTATGAAAATCCTATAAATTGTCATATACCATAAAGTAAAATTAGATACATTTTCATTCTATGTACGTGCACATGCTTATTTTTAGATTTCTGCGAAAGCAAGAAAGCTATTACAACCGGCTTTGTTTTTTTGGATTTCTGCGTAAGCAAGAAAGCCTTTACGATCGTCTTTGTTTTTGGATTTCTGCGTAAGCAAGAAAACCTTTACGATCGTCTTTGTTTTTTTTTTCATCTTACTGTCCAAACCTAGTCATATTTGTTTCTCCAATTTGATTGGTTCATACAAAGGCCGTCTTAATGTTCATTGGTGCATAAAGCGCCACTATTTCGCAAGGGTGCTAATCTATATATTAATAGCCGATTCTCCGTTTGTTTGTCTGTCTGTCGCGCAAAATGGTAGTTTAAGATGTGAGAGTAATTAATGTATTGTATTTTGTGCGACGTCAGTGTGTGAAACCATTGTATTGAGACCCAAATAGAACGTTTAGGGAAAATTATCTCGGTAGCCAATAGAGATAACTGACATTTTTTGGGGTCCGCAATGCAGGCGATGGGGTGACGAAAAATTTGGGTCTAATTTTTTGAGGGGGACCGGTCTGTGACGTCATCAAAATCTTTGAACGATAATATCTCTGTTGGTCGTAGCAAAACGATCCCATACATTTTTTTGATCAGTTTTTCGAGTTCTACAACATGGATACACTTACCAATGCCAATTCCTTAATTTTATTTTTCCTGAACTCAACGCAGGCTGATCATGGGCGGCGAGCGACTTCGCCTTGGCTGCTAGTTAACTTTAATAGCGCTAGTTTATTGGCTTGACTTTCCGCCATGTGATCATCCGGGTATTTTCCGACTTCACATTTTCACGCCGTTCGCATAATGGTAGATGAAACCGAAGAAACCCACTTAAACTTCCACGTGTTTATTGATCAATATTGAACAGATTTAAAAGAAGATTTAAGGGAGAAAGGTGAGAAATTTATAACTAGCATGTAGCTTTAGCTAAAAAATGCCCCCGCGCTCAAGCATTCCAATGTGTACACACAGCAAGCTATACATTGCAAGCTATACAACGGAAACAAAAACAAATTTTTGTCCGAAAACTCAAAAAAATTCAGATGAATGTTTTTTACACAGAAACAAATATATACATTTAAACTTTTGTTAACATTGTATAAACTAAACACAATAAAAACAAGAAGAATTGCGAGCATGATCATTTCGAAATGGGAGATCAGATTTGAAAACTCCTTGACGGATGGTCTTCACGGTTTTTCGCTTACGTTGTAATTGAGTTAAACTTTCCTTAGGATAACTTTTTTTTTATTGATGCTAATATACCTTTCAAAAAGTGTAATAAAGGCTTAACAAGTAATATCAGAAAGTATTTGCTACAAACAAAAGAAATGTGTGAACTGAAACCATGGATACGTATTTTATAATCAAAACAAGATTTGTTAAAGAAATTCTGTAAGAGCCAAAAGAAAAAAAACAAACTTTTTTAAAAAAAAAATCAAAGCAAAAAATCCATTAGAAATCTGCGTTTTAAACTTTGATTCAAAACAAAAAGTAGCCAATGTTTATAAAAAAAACAACAAGAAAATGTAAAAAGCTTTTACTGATCATGATCAAACACTAGTATGATTAGGTTTGCCGCGAGGTGGACAGTTAAAATAGAAAAACACGAAGAAAGACAATTTGTAATATAGCTTTCTTGCATACACAGAAATCCAA
The DNA here is from genome assembly GCA_027922465.2 of Turritopsis dohrnii. Taxonomy (NCBI): domain Eukaryota; kingdom Metazoa; phylum Cnidaria; class Hydrozoa; order Anthoathecata; family Oceaniidae; genus Turritopsis; species Turritopsis dohrnii. The sequence goes on along the minus strand of BQMF02000636.1, from coordinate 175,866 downwards.
TTAAAATCTTTGCCAAAAATTAGTGCGTTGAACAAAGTTTATTGAATGAAATATTTAGAGCTAAAAAATATATATACAAAAATAAAATGTATGGTTGGCAAAATTTCAGATTTCAAGCTGTGCTTCAAAATCCTTGTCGTTCACTTCACTAAAACAACACAAAAGTAACACGAAAAATATCTAAGCAATTTTAGCATACGATCTTCCTAAATAACATAGTATAATACAATAATAAATTCGGAAAGAGATACGAAAAAACATTCTGTCTTTCCCACTTACAGTACCATGCTTTGAAACGGAAAAAAAGCAAAGTCAGCTAATAATTGCATTCCACCGTGTAACGTCAACACGAAAGTTGGAGGATGAAGATGATGATGATGATGATGATGATGATGAACAAAATCGGAAACTGACATTCGCCTATCTCGTGAAACTACTATGCCTCCTCGCTCGCTTACGCTCGCTGCGGGGGCAATTATCTTACAATGATTCTACTGCGTTCATTCTTTTCTAAAAACAAGTTCTCAATGTTTTATAAAAACAGTGTGTGAAAAGGAATGCTTTTATTTTTTGAAAAATTAAGCCTTTCTAAATACACAAGATCGTTTGTTTCATGTGTGGACTGTAGTGCTTTTTAAGCTCTGGATACGTACAGCTCAGCTCAGTTTCCTCTTCAGCGCAAACAACTTACAAGAATGTCTTGTCTACCCTCTCTGCCTGTGCATCATTTTATGTTTGATGTTTCTCTAGCTATTTTAGCTTATTTGTATATAGTTCTTGCCTGTATTATCAATGCCCTTAATTAGGAATGGGGACTTCCTATTTACGATAGCAAATATGAAACTTATCTTGACTGTCTGTAAATTTTAACTGCTTTTAGTTATGTTTGCTATAATTTGGATCACATATTTACATAATCCAAATCTGTTTACTTTTTTTTGTTTGGGAATTCTTTTCGTAATTAGGAAGTTTGACCGTATATATTGAAAGATTTACGTAATCACTGTGATATCTTACAGAGTCTATTTAAATTTAATATTCGTAAGTTTCATATTGTGTCAGCTATGATTTAATGATTTCCTGGGGTGTATGCGTAATTAGAAATGTAATGTTTTTTAAGTTTCTGAATAAATCTTTATAATCTTTTCATGAAATTTAGTTCAGGTAATGCTTTGTTTGTAATGTTTGTAAATTACATATTGTGACATATTCAAACTAAAGCACAAATTTCTGTTTTCAGTTATATGTTTATTGATTTTGTATGTATTATATTATTTTGCATGATCAAAATCTAGGTTTTCCTTTCTGTGCTTGTGATTTAGGAATTCTGGTTAGGAAGATAGAATAGACATATTGAATTCATATATCATATGATATATAAATTTATAACATTTAGGTTGAATTACATGCGTACTCATTGACTTATCTGAGTAAATCACTGTGTCCTTGATATCATTACGTACCAACGAAATAAAGAACATTATGGCATTCTATAATCAAATTTATTGTTTATTGGTATAAAATTTTGCATAGTGACAATTATGTTTTTCCGGATTTTTGGGGAGTATATGATTAGAAGTTTATATAACATATATCGTGGAAATGATTAACCTTTTTTAAATTTCAAGAATGTCTTAAGTGTAGTTTATGCGGTCGAACTTTTGCCTTGTCTAATGTAAATCTAATGACCTGTACTTATGAAAACTCTTGCATTTTTAAGTAAAAGTATTGACAATGTCTAATCACAGGTCAATTGATTTACATTAGACAAGGTGCAAGTTTGACCGTGTATAACTACCAAATTGCCTTTCAATTTTCATGCTTCAGCTGATTTTGCAGAAATCCTTTTGCCTGCAAGGGCATCTTGTTTTTTTTCATCTTACTGTCCAAACCTAGTCATATTTGTTTCTCCAATTTGATTGGTTCATACAAAAGCCGTCTTAATGTTCATTGGTGCATAAAGCGCCACTATTTCGCAAGGGTGCTAATTAACTTTAATAGCGCTAGTTTATTGGCTTGACTTTCCGCCATGTGATCATCCGGGTATTTTTCGACTTCACATTTGCACGCCGTTCGCATAATGGTAGAAGAAACCGAAGAAACCCATAGACTTCCACGTGTTGATTGATCAATATTGAACAGATTTAAAAGAAGATTTAAGGGAGAAAGGGTAGAAATTTATAACTATCTTACAATGATTCTACTGTGTTCATTCTTTTCAAAAAACAAGTTCTCAATGTTTTGTAAAAACAGTGTGTGCAACTTTTATTTTTTGGAAAATGTCTGCGATTCTTTTAAGCCTTTCTAGATACAAAATACTGTTTGTTTCATGTGTGGGCTGTAGTGATTTTTAAGCTCTGGATACATACAGCTCAGCTCAGTTTCCTCTTCAGCTCCAACAACATACAAGGAATGTCTTGTCTACCATATCTGCCTGTGCATCTCATTTTATGTTTGATGTTTCTCTCTAGCTATTTTAGCTTATCTACTTGTATAGTTCTTGGCTGTATTATCAATATCCTGAATTAAGAATGGGGACTTAGTATTTACGATAGCAAATTGAAACTTACCTTGATTGTCTGTAAATTCTAAATACTGGACATCTTTTGACTCAAATTTCTGTTTTCAGTTATAGTTTAGATCATATTTTTCATAATCCTAATCTTTGTTTACTTTTTGTGTTTGGGAAGTCTTTTCGTAATTAGGAAGGTTGACCTACATACGTAATCACAGTGATATCTGAAAGCATATAAATTTGATGTTATTTTGTTCATTAAGTTTATTAGGAGTTAATGTAAGGTTCGTATTGTGTCAGTTGTGCTTTCATAGTGCCCTGGTGTGTATACGCAATTAAAAATTTATTGTTCTTTAAGTTTCTAAATAAATTTCATGAAATTTAGTTCAGGTAATACATGTTTTTAAATTAAAAAGATGGCAATGACATATTGTTACTCAAATTAAAGCACAAATTTCTGTTTTCAGTTATGTATGTTGATTTTGTATGTATATAGATGTATTTCGTATCATTAAAATCTACGCTTTCCTTTTTGTCCTTGTGAATTAGGAATTCTGTTAGGAAGATTGACAAGACATATTAAATTCATAACATTTACATTGACTTAAATGAATACTCATTGTCTTATCTGTAAATGGTAGAAATTTATAATTATCTCACAATGATTCTCCTGTGTTCATTCTTTTTTAAAATCAAGTTCTCAATGTTTTATCAAAAAGAGTTTGTGAAGAAAGGAACGAATTCTTTTGTGTGTTGGAAAATGTCTGGGATTCTTTAAGCCTTTCTTAATACAAAAGATCGTTTGTTTCATGTGTGGGCTGTAATGCTTTTTAGGCTCTGGATACGCACAGCTCAGCTGAGTTTCCTCTTCAGCTCTAACAGCCAAGTATGTCTGTCTACTCTCTGTGTGCCTCATATCATTTGATGTTTGATGTATGTTTCTCTAGCTATTTTAGCATATTTAATTGTATAGTTTTTGGCTGTATTATCAATGTCCGTAATTAGGAATGAGGACTTCCATTTACGATAACAAATAGGAAACTTGTCTTGACTGTCTGTAAGTTTTTTCTGCTTTCAGTTATGTTTGCTAATTTTAGTAGATTTGGATCATATATTTTCATAATCCAAATGTATGTTTACCATTGGGAAGTCTTTTCGTAATTAGGAAGATTGACCGTATATATTGAAAGACCTACCCAGTAAACACAAAAAGGTCTCTAAGACGTCTTTTAACATACCCAAGAGACGTCTTTGAAACGTCTTAGACTGGTTAAAATGTGTTAACGCTTTGAGACGAGTCACAGAACGTCTTTAAGACGTCTTTAAGACGAGCTGAAAAGACGTCTTTAAAACGTTTTTAGGTCGTTTTTGAGACGTCTATTTCGACGTCTTAAAGACGTCTTTGAGACCTCTATTTCGACGTCTTAAAGTCGTCTTTAAGACGTATTTAAATCGTCTTTTAACATACCCAAGAGACGTCTTTGAAACGTCTTGGACTGGTTGAAATATGTAACGCTTTGAGACGAGTTACAGAACGTCTTTAAGACGTCTTTAAGACGAGCTGAAAAGACGTCTTTAAAACGTTTTTAGGTCGTCTTTGAGACGTCTATTTCGACGTCTTAAAGACGTCTTTGAGACCTCTATTTCGACGTCTTAGAGTTGTCTTAAAGACGTCTTTGAGACCTCTATTTCGACGTCTTAAAGTCGTCTTTAACACGTCTTAGAGTTGTCTTAAAGACGTCTTTGAGACCTCTGTTTCGACATCTTAAAGTCGTTTTTAACACGTCTATTTCGAAACTTAAGGGACGTCTTTAAATCTTCTCCTGGCTGTAATCTTAAAACGCATGTGATTTTAAAGGTTTTTGCTTGTTAAAACATAAACAACGAAAGTATTCCTTTTTCCATAAATATTTTCTCCAATACAAAGTCTTACAAAACATATAAAGTTTTCCTTTAAAAAATGCAATACAACTCTTTATAAAATATCTACATGAAATTTCCAATACAAACTTTTAAATACACGCTTTTCATCTTCCCCTTTGCAATTTTTCTTGTGACTACGAAAACCTTTTATTAACTAACTCGAACTCTCCATAATTCGTACAGAATTTCAAGGTCCGTTCAGCAAGGATCTTTGTCAAATAACAGTAACTCGAACGATTTTTCGGAGTTATAGAGAGTTCACTATATCATCAACCTCTCAGACACATTTGAAATATCTAAGAATAATTGTCCTCAGTTTTCAATATTATTGTCGTGCTCCACAGTTCGCCTCCCCCCACCGTCCTTTCTATCTGGGGCTTGTTTGAATGTCACCTTCATAACATTTTCAATTTCCGCTACCGTTGCCGTTTTGAAATTGACCATAACTGCCTCTAGAGAGAAAAAGTTATAAATCTAGTATAACACGCATAGCTACGAAATAGTAAGGGCAATGTGACGATCCTTACTCTCAATAACATCTTTTACATGCATGCCTTTAAACTTTCTCTTCCCTCGTTGGCCATTCATGTTCAGTCCACCCATACATTTGTTACTCATCAATCTGAAAAAGTAAGCAATTTAAGAGATTAATTACTATTTAAACACAGAAACAACTAGTTAAAGGGGAACACAAGATTTTTTAAAAAACTTCCATATCACTTCAAAATCTTCAGTACGATACGAAAAACAAAATAAAAATACTCTGAAGATATATTTTTATACATAAAAGTTCTTCACAAATGCTATTTTTTTCGTTCTTTGAACGACCCCAAGTTCGATAGGCTAGGTATTAAAAAAATCTTGTGTTCCCCTTTAAAGAGATTTTCTGACCTTCTCATAACACTTCTAGTGTTGTCACCAACATTTGCACCACCAACACGACTTAATTGCTCAATCTAAACAAAATCAGTCATAAACAGTAGGCTTGCTTATATCAAAACCCAAATCTTTCTGCTTGGTAAACACTAAAATACGCACCAATTCCGATTTAAATGTCGAATCAAGTAGGCGTAAATCCAACTCGTTAAGATCGCTCATTGTTTCGCAGGTGTTCCATTTTATGTCGACCTTCTTTTGCAAATCTCGATTGTTAGACAAATTTGTTAAGAGATCTTTTATTTCTGTCAGCAATGATAAGGTCTTGTTTTGAAACTCTAAAGCATATGAACTTACTATGTACACTTATGCTTTCAAATATCCACATTGTATCATAAAACAAAAATTAGAAGTAGAAATCAAAATCTTAAGGAACATACTTTCCTCTGTTAATGGGAATTTTGGTGAGCTGGACGATGAACTTCCAGGTCTGTTGAAATGACTTTCTAGGTTCTTGCGAATAGCTTTGTAAGAAGATTACAAATAAACTAAGATTACTTAATAAACAGACATTCTACAAAATTTATAAAGAGATTACCGAAACAAGTCTCAGTTTCACTGTAACTGCTATTCTGCTCACCATCTATGGTTAAATAAGCAAATAAATCAATAAATAAATCAATAAAAAAAACAATAACAAGAGTGAAAGGATTATTTCACACGAGAAATGTGAACTCACTTGTAGAGTTTGCTGCCTTACCCCTTACATCAGAAGAAACTCTTTTGACGTGTGTTGGGGATCTTATTGGACCTAATCAAAAAAAGGAATAATCACCAATTACTTTAGGGATGCAGATAACGTCATGCACAACGTCATAAAATTAGCCCTATTCTAAACATTCTAACTCAGCATTTATTATTTTCTTTCTTGGCGCTGTAGACACACAATCAGTATCTTCACCTGATTCAAATTGTCTAATCGAGGGAGGTGTTGGGAGGTTACCTAAAATAGACGAGTTAAAATAAATTCTTGCAGCTGTAACAATATAAGATAAAACTTTAACACTCCACTTACAATTTTCCAGCGAACAATTTGACTCAGGAGACTCTCTTCTGATCTTCTTTTTATTCTCTAATAATTGTAAAATGGTTAATTTAAATGCGGAAGCAAGACAAGAAACTTGCAAAATCTCATTAAACTTACCTTGTGGATGCTTAATACTTTTCCTTTTTGTCGCATCAACGCTTTTATCTGAACAGTAGTAATAATGAACATCACATTACATTTAAAAAAATCACAGCTTTATCAATCATTCAAAATACAAAAAACAAAATGAAATCTTACCAGATTTATTGTGTGGCTCCTTCCTTGCTGATACAACTTTTTGGCTCAGCCTATCGCAAACTATAAATCAATTCAGAGTAAATATAAAATGGTTTGGGTCTTTCAATAGATGGAGAATCAAGATAACAGAAAAACTTGCCATCACTTTCATCTGTACCATCGCTTTCGACTGCCGTAGTTGTAAAGACATAGTCTTTGCATAAATTCAAATCATCTAAAGAAAATATAATAATTTTCGCATTCCTATAATATAGCAAGTCTCAATGGTGCTTATAACTTACCATCACGAATTTTCACTTTAATTAATTCATATTGTTTCCAGTTGTAGGCAGGCTCTCTCATTTCTTTTGCTGCTTTGTGTGGATCAACTCCCACAGGCCAATGAACTAACATATTTTCCTCATCTACCCAAACCGAGGGAACAACTCCTTCTACTTGGCAAGATTCCCCCTTTCTTTCTTCGAGCCAAATACATTTGCAATGTGCCATAATTTAATATTTAACTATAAAATACCAAATAAAAACTATACAATATTCTCTAATACAAAATCGCAAATTCAATCACAAAGAGAGTCATGAGCCAGTTCCTAACATGAGTGGCTGGAGTAGGAAAAACAATAGAAACATAAAACACAATGAATCATACTCATCATACTCAAGTGGATCTCTCTATTTCATGTAAAAATGGAAAAATAGCTAAGCCTTTTGGCTCTACAATACAAACTGCTTTTCTGCTAAAATCCTCTATATCCAATTTCTTTTGACAGGATGGTTTATTTACATTTCGTATCAAAAAAATATTAAATTGTTTGGAGGGATATGGTTTAGTGAAAACATTGTCTAAATTATTGTCTCTAAAAACAGCACATTGCATCGAATTATCCAGGTTTTTGTTGAGAACACAAGCTATACTTGAATTATCTTTCAAGTAAAACCAACCATCTTTATTGTTGGCTTCTGCTTTCATGAACAACAACTTTCTACCATCTGGAACATTACAATGATCCATCTCCATTTGCCTTTTGAAAATCTGTGTCAGTGGGTTATGGTAACTTTTGACAAATTTCTTAATCTTTTGCATAAAGTTTTCGAAAGGAAAACAAGATATGTCATTCAAAGAACACTGATAATGGAAAACATCTTCATGAAGGTGTAACAGACAATGAACATTATAAACACAAAATACTGAGCCATAATACTTAGGACAATTTACGACAAAATATCTTAACAACTTCCTAGCAAAATCTAAAAAGGCCATTCTATATTTGTCACACGAATCTAAAAGGATGGAAATAGCAATGGACAAACACATGAAATGACTATACTGTTCAGAACTTAAAACATTACGTAGAACCACAGGACCGACATACAACAGAAATTGTCTGTATTCTGTTGCTTTCCATCTCTCCAAATATAACAAAGAACGAGGCTGTCGTGCAAACTCAGATGGAAGGGTACCATGTAACAATATCAACTGCTGAGAGATCTGGTTCAGTTGCGTTGATGATAAACGCCCTTTCCCACTGGTGGCTTTAAATGAATGCAACATCTTTCTAGTCACACCTAACATAACACAATGCATGTAGTCAATTATGAACCCACTGACACATGAAACGCCATACTCTACTAATGGTGAAATAGATTTTTGATGCTCAGGGTTGTAACAGAACTCATTAAATTCACTGTCAGTGCGGGCTGGACAATCATGCATATCAGTATACACAACTCTGCCATTGTAAGACCCTTTCACAATACATCTTTCACATGCATAGTATCCACTGTGATAACCTATGCATTTCAAAAAAGCTCTTGCAGGGGCATCACACACAAATCCTTTCAAACTAATCTGATAATGCAGCCCTTTGTAATCAAAACCTTCATTTTTCAATTGCCTCAATTCATCCAAAAACTCATGTAAATAGTCACATATAGGCTCTGGTTTCCGATCTCCACAAAACAATGCAATAATGAAGACAGGATATGTCTCAAATCTACATAAAATTGGCCATACAGTAGTTGCAGATGAACGATGCAATGGCAACCCATCAATGTTTATCAGCAAATCGAAATCTTTCACGTTGACATTATTACGATCAATCATTCTTTCAAGGCCACTTCTTATTCCCAAATAAATGAATTCTCCTCCACATTTTTTGTGAACCACCACATTTCTTGGAGTCTGTAACAGAGACCTGGCATCTTTTGGTAAACTGGCATGACCATTACGAATTAAGATACCTAATAACTCGTTTACGGAGGATTGAGTCCAGTTGTTTTTTGCTGCACAAAATGCCAATTCATCTTTCAAACTTGTGCTTGCCTCTAAGTGACCATCATTGAGGCAATCAGAAGAACTTGTTGCATTATTGGTGAAAGAATCTGACACATATCTGTTTTCAATGATATAAGTCTGTTCAAGTTCTTCTCCGGGAGTATCAAAATGCTCACTTTCATGTAGTATTTGATCTTCCTGTTCATCACTATCCAACAGTTCTAAAACTTTTCGTTTACGTTTTCTCCAACGTTTAACACGATCTGCCATTTTTATGATTCATATAGCTGAAAATATCAAGGTATCAGTTTAAATGTTGAAAACAAGGTAAAGAATTAATTTTAATACAGTTTAAAAATTTATTAATATATCACAGTAGCACAAAAAATGGGAATATTAACATTAACAATGATTAAATCTTCAGGTGGAGGGCCCCATGAGATGGTGATATGATTTAAAAGAATTAAGTTACAGTTTTTAAGATTCACTGCTCAAATTTAGTTGCTGATATAGGATATCAGTTGATGATAAATATATATATAAATATAACAAAATGAAAAAGCATTCATACCTCTTCTTAGTGCAAATGCAGGAAATTTCGTTTTGAAAAAAACGTTTGTTTTGTAGAAATTACTTGATAACAAGACGTGTGTTCGATACTTTCATACAGAAATCACAAGTAGAATAATGCGTTAAGAAAGAACTTGTGTGGAACGCAGGTGATCACTTAAGCCGATTTTCCAATAGAAAAAGTGTCCTAGCTTGTCGTAGCGTATCATATTGTGTTTGTTGATTGGTTCTTGAGATATTTATTTATAATTATCCTTTTGTTTAAATAATTTTTGATATGCGTATTGCGTTAAAAAAGTTGACTTTATTTTAACTTTTCACGTGTCGTACCGTAGCGTATCAAGATCAATCAATCTGGCCAATCAGATGTCAGATTTTAATACGATACGCTTATCAGTTTTTTCTATTGGAAAACGGGCTTTATATGATTCGGAGCATTGAATTTTTTAGAGCACTCGCGCGCTTTGTTTTTGTACTTCATTGTTCAACTTGTCTATACAAAATAATTCAATGAGTTTTCGAAATCATCGACTCAAAACAGGTGTTAAATAAATATCGACTATGTTTTCCCAAAAAAAGTTGTCTTTGCTTTTTGATAATAATTTGCTGAAAGCATTGAAAGCAGAATGAGAAATGGAACTAAAATTGAAATCAGATACCCGGGTGTGTTCCCATTAAATTATCATGAACATTAATTAACGAAAAAGGTACAACACGTAGGCCCGAATTGAACCATTTCACCAATGCATATAAAAGGACCGTGTAATCTAATATCAGCAATCGCCATTATGTCGTCAAGGACCAGTTATGACTTTAAAGAAGCGTTTTACATAGACTTAAGAAAGGCTTTATTTTGTCTCGGCAAGGACGTCTTTGAGACGTATTATGAAAAACGTCTTAATAAAGACAAGTTGAAGACGTCTTAGAAACGTGTTTTAAAAGACGTCTTATCTACATCTCGGCAAAGACGTCTGTAACACGTATTTTCAAAGACGTCTTAATAAAGACGAGTCGCAGACGTCTTAGAAACGTGTTTTAAAAGACGTCTTATCTACGTCTCGGCAAAGACGTCTGTAACACGTATTTTCAAAGACGTCTTAATAAAGACCAGCTAAAGACGTCTTCACTCGTCTCAGATACGTCCGTACCAGTTTGAGACGTCTTAAAAACGTCTTGTGTTTACTGGGTACGTAATCACCGTGATGTAAGATTTAGACAGTTATGCTTTCCTATAATGCCCTTGGGTGTATGCGTATTTAAAAATTTAATGTTTTTTAAGTTTTTGTATAAGTCTTTATAATATTTTCATTAAATTTAGTTCAGGTAATGCATGTTTGCAAATTAAAAAGGTGGCAATGACATACTGTTAATAAAACTGAAGCACAAATTTCTGTTTTCAGTTATGTATGTTGATTTTGTATGTATTTCTGGACACATTTTGCATGATCAAAATCTATCTTTTCCTCTTTTTGCTTGTGATTTAGGAATTCTGTTAGTAAGATTGACTAGACATATATATTGAATTCATAAATTCGCAACATTTAGATTGGATTACTTGCATACTCATTGTATTATCTTTAATATCATTACGTACCAACAAAATAAAGAAAATTATGTCATTCAAATGTATTCAAGTTTATTGGTGTTCATTAGTATGAAGTTTTTTATAGTGACAATTATGTTTTTCCGGATTTTTGGGGAGTACATAGTCAGAAATTTAATATACATATATTGTGGAAATCTTCTTTAAATTTCAAGAATGTCATAGTCTTTCTTTTTTCACACTTAAGCTGATTTTGCAGAAATCTTTCTGCTCGTAAGGGCATCTTGTAGTTTTTGATTCCCTTTCTGGATTGCAATGCACACATATTGAGCAACTTTTTTTTGCTTCAAAACATTGTGATTTGTATTCATCAATTGAAGCCACTACGTTCTTACATAAAGAATCTGAGTAAATGGAAATTTAATGGCTTTATGATACTTAAATAATGGAAATATAAGTCAATCTGTGATCATCAAATGTTTCAACAGATATTTGTGATTTCTGTAACTGTTTTGTTTAAAATATTTTTAAATCCTGTCATAAATAAATTTTTTGACCCCAGAAATGTTAAGATGCGCATCCTCAATGTTATATGCTCTTAAATTTTAGCACGTGTGTGTGTGAGCCTGCAAAAACGTTCTTAGAAACTATATTCTTCTAAAGAAGGCTGTCATAATTCATCACTATTCTGTTGTTTTATCAGTCAAAAGAGCATGAAAATTTATCTTGTTAACTTGTTGATTATTTTAAGAACTTTTTGTTGTCAGCCTTCTCATTGTGAATACATAATGCTACCGTACCAGTGTTTTGTGAATTGAAATGGTAGCTAAAATAATGTTATTTTCAATAATTAAAATTTAAACTTCAATTCGTGTCTTCCTCAGCAGTAACTCGGATCATTTCCTTTTTTGCTCGAAATTCCTGCAGTCGTTGTAATATTTTCAGCTAATAGAATTCATTAATTCAGTAGCGTTCGCCAGGGTCTTCTTCGCCGCTATCCCGTAAATCGAAAAGGCAAGAGACCCTGGGTTTGAGGTTGCAAAATCTATCACTCTCTTAATTAAATGTGTTGAACACGTTACGCAATTAATACGGCGTCGCTCGCCGCCCATGTCTAGCCTGCGTAGAGTTCAGGAGAAATTAAATTTAGGAATTGGCAATGATAAGTGAGCCCATGTTGTAGAGCTCCATAAACAGATTAAAAAAAAAATTATGAGATCGCTTCACACTGACGCTGCGTAAAAAATAAGAAATGATTTCTCACAGCTCACCTACCTTTTTGCGTAACAGACAAACAAGCAAACAGACAGACAGACGGACAGGGAGTCGACTATTAATATATAGCAGACGGAATTTCGAAAAAAAACATGAGGGGAAAAATTAGTAAAGGATTTTAACTGAAAAAAATGATAGATGAAAATTGCTAAAAAAAAGTGCTAACGTCGCATACATAACAATGTTACAAAATAACCACAAAAACTAAATTACTAGAATAAAAGCTGTAAATATGCAAAACTTAAACACTCAAACTACCTTCAATAAAAAGTTTCAATAAAATTAAATTCAACAGACTTGTCATTAGAAAGACCTGTGATTAGACAGACATGTGATTAGACAGACATGTAATTAGAAAGACCTGTAATTAGAAAGACCTGTAATTAGAAAGACCTGTAATTAGAAAGACCTGTAATTAGAAAGACCTGTAATTAGAAAGACCTGTAATTAGAAAGACCTGTAATTAGACAGACCTGTGATAACACGTTTACTACGCTTTTGATTTAGTACACAGAAGCATAAATACAGGCCTGTTGAAATTATTTGAAACATGCAAAATTCAAACCATATAAGGTGATTCAAAGGCAAACTATAGATGGTGGTTTGTGTGTCTAAAATGGGGATACTTATGCTTGCTTTAATAAAAAGTTCAGTCGTGCAAAGACGTTCATAAAGTTAGACCAGCTTTATGTAAGGTGACACAAAGGTGAAATGTAACTGACGGTCTTCGTATGCCATTTTTACAAATTTGGGTTTTCCTGCACATACGCAAATGGTTGCTTTTCACCGGTTGCAGGTCTTCTTTTAACCAAGCAGATCAAGATTATGATAAATTGCAATGCACAAATTGCAACAAAGACATAAGCCAGTATCTGGTACGTATTGCTTGACTTCTTGTCCACTCGACCTAAACGATGATGATCATAATAACTTTATAATTAATAACTTTACACTTTATAATAACGTTCTTACCTGCAGCTGCAACATTATTTGCATCTTCAACGAAACTTGCACAAACTGGGAAACCCATCGGGGTTTCTGGAACATTCTCCATTCCTTCAGATAAAACCATTCCCATGCCTTCTAAAAGATGTATTTCCATGTGGCAATGTATAAACCATTTACCAGGATTGTTGGTACGAATCCTTACAACAGCATATGCGCCGCTGGGTATGTACAAGGTGTCCTTTCGAATGGCATTAGTCATCTTCAATCCCGGTACATTTCCATTCTCCCATGTTTGATTTTTCCATTTTGCGTTATTGCAATATCTTTTAGGTGTGTCTCCACAATTTACATCCTCATGAGTATCGGGGGGAAACCCAGGTTGACTTAAATCTAAAGTGAAAATGAGCGTCTAATTCCTTCTACACGCAAACATCCCAGTCTCCAAAAAGTATTCACTAGATCAATTCCCTCTCTGCTTACAAGGACTGTTTGAACCGAATTTTGCAGTTAAAAAGGTTGGCTTGCTTTCCATATAAAAACTTAATTTTATAACTAGAATTTATGAATACAGTCGAATTCTTGACGAAAATGGTATCTGAGATGAGCTGATCCCCATTGTAACCCCTCTTGACTATCCTAATTCAAAACTCAGTCAGTGCTTTCATTTAGTAAAGTCTACGGTTCAAATGGCATTAAAGTAAGTTCCTCAAAAGTATTTCAAAGATATCTGAAACGAAGGATTTTCTCTACAATCTTTTTGATTCTTACCTTCATCACTCAGATATTCTATTTTCAAAACATAGAAACTGTGTCCATGCATGTGAATTGGATGTCCAATCCCCGCCCCAACGCCCATGTTGATAAAAACAAACTGTATGGTCTTGTCAGACGGAAGTTCCAACTCGTGATTGCAGGTACATACTTTATCTTCACCACAATCGGCATTGGCGCAACTTACATCATCCAGTTGATCAGTCTGAGTTAGAGAACTAACGCGTGGATACATGAATTGGTGACCGTTGACAGCGCCAGGATTTAGAGTCATTGGTGGTCCAGGTAAATGAAAGTTTAGGAAATGCTCTTGACTTTCTTGATCATATTCTGGTGTAGGTGAACCGTCGACACCTTCTAATTCGGTAACAAGAACACAATCCACGTACGGAGCATCAGGGTATGTATAGAAGGGACAGTTTAGGACTTTACACTTGTTTGTGTTGGTGCAAGCATCACGACTGGTCTGCGGTTCATCTTCAGTAGATGCTCCTTCATAGTGTAAGACGGCCTCCACATAACGCTTCCCATCTGGTGTAATTTCACGTTCAAATGCCTAAAAAATACGTATAAAGAGGTCATCAGGACTCTTCATTTTCCTTCAATGTCGGTGAAATATGAAAGAATGACGAGAAAAAGATACAAATGCTTCCTTACACCGACATAGTCAGCTCTAATCCAATAGTTGCCGATAGGCTGGTCAGCAGTTACAAGAAAATCATATCTTTCCCCTGGAGAGATAACAAATGATTCCACAGCCATGGGTTTAACGTCATACCCATCACTAGCAATGACAGTGATTTGGTGATTGTCAACAGATATTCGCGCCGAAAAAGTAGGTGCAGAATTAATGACTCGAAAACGGTACTTCTGTCCCTTCGTTACTTTGTACCAAGTGACCGGACCAGTACTTCTTTTTCCTAAGAATAATTATTTTCCATTAGACAAGCCTTCATGTTATTGCGATAATAAACCATTTCATGATCGTGTTGTGAATGGTCGCCATATTGTAAAAAAAGGTGAAAAGACTATATGAGTAGGTTATAGAATCGCGAAGGCTGTGGAAAAAGAACGTAAGTAATTACTATTCAGAACTATCCAGGAACCTGGAATCTTTTGTAACATACATAGCTACAGTTCAAGTTACACCGTTTACACCAAGTTTCCAAATATTCTTAGTCTGTAGAGATATTCTCTTCAAAACAGCAGTTTCTCTTCTGTCAAGAATTCATTTGAAGATTACAAACCTGTGGTTTCATCAATGTATCTTCCTTTTCCTTCAATCAATGCACTCCTCCAATCTTCGCCTGTTATTACAACTCGTGAGGTAACAAACAGCTAGGTGAGAAATTCATAACTTAATGCAACTGCAGCAAGACTATTTTTATTGATCTCTACTGTACTCCAATTTATAAGTAACAAATATGAAATTAAAAATAACGTGAAATCAAAGCTTCAGATTGAGTTTAAAACTACCAAAAGAAATAACTATTTCTTACATCTTCAGCGCCTTTGTGTTCCCAATTTCCAACAGTCATTATCATATCGACGGGTTGACTGGTAGTCTCTGATGCTACTGGTCTTTTCTTGACAATAAAGGCACCAAACATCCCATCGGATGCTTGACCACCTGAGTGGCTATGATACCAATGCGTACCAGTATTTCCCACCTAAATTTACAAAAAAATCGGATATTAACCAAGACAATTTATTTCTTGGCTGAATTTCCACAACTTCATAATCTTTATACGTTGGCGTGATCATTTTGTTGAATTAAGTTATTTTTATTCATGTAATATTCGAGCGAAGTGCGACAGTTACTTTATACAAGTTTTGTTGCTGAATATGAAATTCGGCATGACTTCAGGCAGCAGCATTAATATCACATGACGTTATTACCGACGTGTTTTTGCTTTGATCAGGCCTGATTGCTAGCCAGATTGCTAGACTTACGGCCTTTTCTATCATCATTCTTATTCCGTGCATTATCTTCACGAAGTTCTATCAAATTGCTATTAAATTCGACTATGCTGCGGCTGTGAAAAGTGATGCCGAATTTATGTCGATGATTGACTTTTCAACATACAAAGTATGCTACGCTTATGTTATCGTGTCGCAGTTAATTCATTTTTACTTTTTGTAGACGCATTTATCTGCATATAATAAAGACTTTAACATAGAACTGTGAAATACATACAAAGTGAGATACAACTTCTTATGATACAAATTCAAATACCAAATCAAGATATGTACCTGAAACTGGTGACTAAACGTTTGTCCAGGTAAGATTGGACATTGTGTAACAAACGGTGCACCATCCATGAATGGACTTCCCATCTGATGAATGCCATGCCAGTGCATTGTAATCGAATCTGTAAGCAAGGCATTTGTGATGTGGACTTTAACAATTTGGTTCTCATAAACAATAATGGGTGGTCCTGGAATGGTGCCATTAACAGCAATTACTGTACGAGATATCCCATCTACTGTAAAGACATCATCAATTGGTACCTGGAAGTAAATTGTCAAATAAGATAACAGCATTTTGGTTTAAAATACGAAGCTATTGATTGTGCTGTCATCTCGTATTTAAGGCAACCTTATGTAAATGGTCCATTTATTTTTTCGTGGGTGTAGACCGGTCGAGCCTTTAAGTGGAAATTATTCTTTGTGTGATGTGAATGAAGAGATGATATCAAATCAAAAGATATTACACATTTAAATATTATGTGATTGACAATTCAAGAAATTTTGCATGAAGAAAATGTTAACAACAGACAAAAACGTAAAATGAATTCACCTCTGTGGTGTAGTTACCAGGAAACTCGCCAACTTTGTACAACTTTGATTCGTATGCATAAACAAAACTTCCTTGATAGACCATAGTGACAGCTTTCGTTACAGTAAGCCAGTACTCGCATACACTTTCATCAGGAGAACATTCTTTATAATTGCCATCAATTGGTGTATTACTGCCATTGGCAGCTGCAACCATGAGGAGGAACCAGATCAATAGCATAGCTGTTTTAGTTTCTTGTTGCTAAATATATGATATATGGAAAGCTTAAAGGATATCTTCTATACATGTGCCAGGATTTCTCCTATAAATTTCTACTATAAATCATCGCATAATGTAATCTGAAAAACAATGATGAATTATGCCACAGAATTTTGAACTTTAGTTACGAACTGACTAGGATGTGCTACCGCATATAGAAATTTTTTAAAATGTCAAAAAATCTACGTGAAATATAGGTATGCTGTAGCAGAGTAGTATCAAATTTTAATAAAATATTGGTCAATGCTATCAACAATACTGCTACATAAGTTACATGTAGAAACATTCATTCGACACATTCGATTTACAACAGTTCGGTGAATCAAAGCATATTGTGTTATCGAGGAAAATGAATATGTTTTTGAATTAATACAAATTGCTTAATATATTGGTTCAAACATTACCCTCAAAAAATGGAATCAAAAATTACCATGAGCATGTGCACATACTTAGTGTGATAACAATGTAATTTAATTTTTCAGACACATAAATGGATTAATAGTATATATGTTACAGAATTAAAGCCCTATATCGCTTAGTAAAATATATCAAAAGATAAAGGTAAACTTGATCCTTAGAGCTTATCAGAAATATGTAGTATTTACTCAATTGCCAAATAAGACTAGCCGCCAAGGCGGCGTCGCTCGCAGCCCATTTTCAGCCTGCATTGAGTTCACCAAAAATAAAATTAAGGAATCGGCAATGGCAAGTGCACCTAAGTTGTAGAGCTGAAAATACTGATCAAAAAAAGTATGGGATCGCTTTGCTACGACCAACCGTTACAGAGATATCGTCGATCAAAGATTTTGATGACGTCACAGACCCGTCCCCCCCCCCCCCCCAAAAAAAAAAGATGCCAGATTTTTCGTCACCATCACCTGTATCGCGGACCCCAAAAAACGTCAGTTATCCCTATTGGTTACCGAAATAATTATGGTTTTAAGATCCGATCTAATTAAAATCTATCCAATATGGTCTTTCAATAGAGCTTGCATTCAAATTGAAAGTTTGAAAGGTTCTCTGAAATGATCTTAATGAAAATGTTAACAGTAAAATTTCAAATTACATTTTTATATCTTAACTGTAAATATTAAATAAATGACTTTCCATAAAGAGAATAAGTAAAATAAAATGAATTTGATTGGTCGGAAAATAAGGCATTGGTCGATAAGATCGCCGTTCTTCGGTTGTCAATTGATATCAACACCGGATTTCGAATTTCAAAACATTCTTAATCCTTGGCCTTACCATCAATTTTGTTTAACCTAATTTGTTTAATGAATAAAATGTTTAATTACAATAATAATTAAAACAATTTAAATTAAAAGGATTCACTTGCTTCATTATATTTCTATAATTAGAGCGTGAGAAATGTTTCCAGAGTTATACTTTTGTCCTTTTATGGTAATAGTATTTTCTGACAATGTGATATATGATATGGAGATTTTTATCCCGGCAGGACAAGCTCAGTAGTTGTGACAAGATCCTCCTTTTTCTAATATTCTCACTTTTTGACTTTAGGACACCCGTGGTGGAGTAAAGTCTTTAAAATACCCGTGGTTGCTCCTCCTCCTACTTCTACTACTACTCCTCCAAGTTATGAACGTTTTTGTGCAGTGTTTACATGACATCGTTGCCGAATTCGCAAATTTGGTCAAATTCGGACTTCCAGTAGGCCAATGTTCATGAACTTTTGCACAGAGCACAATTGAAAGGTGCTGATTTCGAATTTGACAATGATTTTGCCAGGCTTGAAACCAAATTTCGAAAGTTCTTCAATTTTCATAAAAATTTGCACGGATCACATTTGAAAGATGTTGATTTCGAATTTGACAAAATTGTGGTCAGATTCGACTAAAATTGGACAATTTAGGCGAAATTTCAAAAGTTCTTCAATTTTCATGAACTTTGCACAGAGCACAATTGAATGGTACTGATTTCAAATTTGACAGTCATTTTGTCTGATTTGACCAAAAATGGACAATTTGGGCCAAATTTGTACCAATAGAAGATGTTGATTTTGAATTTGCCAGTCATTTTGTTAGATTTGACCATAATTTGGCAATTCGGCAAGTTGGTTTTTTTGAAACCAGATGTGTATCGTTGTGTTACGTCCTGAAGTCTTCAAGCCAAGCGGCTTCTTGTATGATTATTAGAAAACGTCTGAATAAAAATCTGTTAAAAAATCTGTTACCTTTAATTTTTGGTCAATATCCTCCAGGCATGATTAAAATTTTTTCTCGTATATAATATTATGGTTTAATGCTTATTAATTGTTGCTGCTCTTAAATTTGTTTTAATAATATCGGTTTACATTCAATGCAATTCAATAAAAAAAAAGAAGCCAACCCTAACAAGAAGGCTTGAAGACTTCAGGACGTAACACGAAGATACATAGTCTCAAAAGTACAACAATGCCGAATTTCCAAATTTTGGATCAAATCCGACAAAATGACTTCCAAATTCAAAATCAACACCATCCAATTGTGTTTTGTGCAAAGTTTTATGAAAAACGGAGAAATTTCGAAATTTAGTCCAACTTTTTTTTGAAAAGGTATATTTTCTGTTAATAATAACTTGGCAGGCTGGTAATATATATTATGTTACAACAACTTTCAGAATGTTAAATATAATGAAAAAACGTTACAGTAAGTATATTGAGTGGATATTCTTGTAAACGTATAAATAACAAGGAATAACAAGGAGAAGATCAGGGTGATCTTATCACCGAGAACCTAATTTGGCCCGAATTGCCAAATACTGGTCAAATCTGACAAAATGACTGTCAAATTAGAAATCAGCACCTTTCAAATGTGATTCGTGCAAAATGTTCGTAAAATTACAGACTAGGCTGAAGGTTTGAGAAGAAACGTACCTTGGTTCTGGTGACTTGCATAATGAACACTTGGTTGTTTTTGGTCTTCCAGAATGCAGTGGAATGTTCATTCAAGTGATCACAAAAGCGGAAAAAAACATGACTTTTGAACAACTTTGATCTTGTTAATAGTGACAATTAATTTCTAGTCTTAGAGATCAATTTCTAATTGCGTTTTAATTGCATTTTACGGATTACTATAATTATGTTGCCAAAAGCAAAATTCCAAAACAAACTGGGAAATGTAAAACAACTGTCTTCGCAATTAAATATTTTTCAAACCCTAACATTTACGTTTAAATATTACCTTTGAATCTCATTTTGTTTATTAGATCTGTGGTAGAATATAATGACCCCACTCCCCGTGGTTTACGCTTATGACCTGTTAGGTTTTCTTTGTTATTGTTAGAGTGATTGTTAGAGTTAGGGTTAGGGTTAGGGTTAGTCATAAGCGTAAACCTAAGGGGGTGAAAAGTTGTTTATTTGGTCAATGTAGTTTTATGTTTCCTTTTCCGTAAGTTACACTAAAGCCAGTCTCGTACCTCTAATACAGTAGTCTCTCTAATTAACGGACACTCTAAAAGGCGGACACCTCCAATTAACGGACAATTTTCAATACACCGGCCGAATCCTGGGTCAAAATCTCATAGAAAACTCTCTAAAAAGCGGACAGTCAATCAGCGGACACAATCTCATAGAAAACTCTCTAAAATGCGGACAGTCAATCAGCGGACACATTTCTTTACACGGAATGGCCTTTTTGAGCTTTTTTCCTTTCTAGCGGACACCGTGACGAAATTTTGTCAAGACTTTCAAAACTTGGATAAATTAATAAGAAACATTTAATCTACTTTAGTATCCCATGTATTTAATTTATGCATTTTTCTACACAATATTACTCAGTTCTTTCTCAGCTTTCTCTAGTTTTTTAATCATCCATCGCAAGGCTTTGGCAGACAGGGCGATATTGAATACGGATTTCTAGCTCATATCCTCCTCCACGATCTATCCTTTTGTCATGTTGAAATGGTGGAAGTAAGCCCTAACGAAGCATTGGGAATGGTAGACAAGCTTATAAATTTAAGCCTTCTCGATAACACTGAAAGAGCAATGTTAGGCGCAATAAAAATAAGTTGGAAAATAAAACAATACTGAGTAAGAGACAAACAAACATTAAAGACTTTTTTTAAACCCTAAGAACACGCTCTGTCTGATCATTCTTTTGTTTTATGAAAACCCATATCTAAGAATACACCCATCGTTCTTTGGTTTTCTTTAATATTTTTATGAAAAGAGCTTAACGCACTTTTAGCTTCGTTAGTTTTGTTATTAAGAAAGACATAAATTGCATATTCTTGACTAAACTTCACTTGTCCTTTGTCTACGCCATACCTAGAACCCAAGAAAAAAAAGCATAAAATATTGACTTTTCGACCAAAATTGGCCAAAAAATAACAAACTCTCCAAAAAGCGGACACCTCTAAATAGCGGACAGATTTTCTTGCACCAATGGTATCCGCTAATTAGAGAGACTGCTGTACATAAATAAGTTGAAAAAATTTCGAAAAGTGGACAAAAATGTCAAACTTTCCAAAAGCGGACACTTTTTAGCGGACAAAATCCTTTTCCCAAATGGTGTCCGCTAATTAGAGGTTATACTGTATCCCACTTAATTCACTTACTTATCCTTGCTTTGGCTTGGTTACTCCGTTTTGCAGCATCAAAAACAAGCAATGAACTTGCGTAATGTTCAGCCACTGTAAATATGGGCATAATAACAATGATGATAATAATTGGGATCATAAAGGCCGGTTTCCATACAGCTACATTTTACGCTCGATTGTTAAAAGCTCATTTTACTTTTGGGCGCGAATTTTTTCTCTCTCTTTTGTTAAATTTTATATCAGCCAATCATATTTCATTTAAACATGCGAACGTCAATAAAAAAAAAATATTCAGGATTTCTTTATGACGGGTGAAATTCAAAAAAGTTATTCCTCGAACATCGTGAAATTCTTTCTGAATGCTTTGAAAAAATATTCTTGGACAAACAGCATTAAAGCTTTAACCAAAACATTGTATAGCCCCTTGGAACGTCTCTCCAAGAAAAGCTTTCTCATTCACATTTTCTTTTTCATCGAAATTGTCTATCTATTTCTTCTTTAAGGACAGTGATAAAATTAATATGTTCAGTTGAAAACAGTGCAAAACTAGTAACTTTCTTCTGTTTGAGGCTGCCATTCCGAATGTTTTGATATTTTTTGCACGTGCATGAAAAACAGTTAATCAATTCGTGCTCCCGAGAAAAAATCTCACGAGCTTTGTTCGCTAGAGCGAAAAATGCAGCTGTATGGAAACCGGCGTTAACGCCTTAAAATGATGATTAAACAAAGAACCGGATGTTGAGCGCCTTGAATCTATTAAAATTATTTTAAGAATACATCTCAGAAGGAAAATAAAATACTGCAAATTGCAGCAATTAAATGCAATCAAAAGCAATCATGATGAATAAAAGACTGCCTACCAAAAAATGCAAGAGATTTTCATTGAAAAACAATTATAAGATTCTCTATCTTTTCTATTGTACCTTATAATCCAATGAACACAAAGACACCTCAGGCGGCGGATTTGGGATATCTCTTTGAGTCTTCCGAAAGACGTCGCTCAGTGATCTTGATGCGACGTTTCGCCAAGACGATCCAACGGTGTCCCTAAAAGCTGTTATGTGAGATGTATTGTTAGTGAGAGGTCGTATGAGGATGTCTTCTATGATTTCCAGTGAGGCGTCTCATGGAAAGTTAGGGACGGATGGAACGTCTTGCACGACGTCCACAACGAGGTATTGTTCAGATTGCTAATTCAAAGATATTTCTTTGTCTGATGCGTGTTATTTCCCAGCGGACACAAAAACGTTGTAAAGTCATCGTAGAGACGTCTTTCCAAGACACAATGTCATATCTTCCCTGAGACGTCTCTTCGACATCTCAATGAAATCACAACGACGTCGTAGGATTCACTCTTTTCTAATCGCTTTTAATTGCATCGGATAGCTTCGTATCTTAAGATGTTTTTCCATTTCCATTCTGAGAGATTAACTTAGAGAAAATATTATTGTTAGTGACTCTAAATAAAAATAATTTGTAAATAGAAATAACGGGTTACTAATGTTAACTTTAAAATCAATAGATGAAAGTTATTATGTAGTAAGTTCATATAGTATTATGTGAATAAGAATACGACATAGGTTGGTTTTATCTATTTGATTATGTTTCTGATATTACTCCCACCCAATATCAAACAATTGCTTTACCTGGGAGGGATAAAACACGAGTAAAACAGGCACTATGAAAATAGTTCGTTTTCATTATAAAAATATAATCCAACCAGTGTTTTGAACTCTTCATCGTTCAGTTTAATATATTCTCCAAACTTTTATCAAAACCCTTTATTTCTATCTAAACCTATACTTTTTGTTAGATTTATTAATTTATTTATTGATTTATTAATTTTACAAGGCTTAACAACATATGGCAACGTTTTGTGAGCCCTTAATGCTTTTGATAGTTTAACAGTTCGTTATATTCTTCCTTCGGACCTATTAAGCTCGATTCTATTAATAGTAAGTACTGTATTCTCTCTAATGAGCGCTCGGGCGGTTACAAAATATTTTTGAAGTTGAGAGGACGCTTAATAGAGAGGGGCACTAATTTGGGAAGGGCGCTTAAAAAAATCTAGGAAATGGGTACGTCAGCTGTAAAGGCGATTATATTATGTTATTCTTAATGCAATTGACGCCCTCAATCAATTGGAGAAAGGCAAAGCTATTATAGCTATGATAGCGGCTGTTGCACAAATCTGCTGTCGCACTTTATGTACTCTCTGTTCATGCTCTATTGTCTATGAACGCGATAGTGATCGAATGACAGGCCTTGTGACTCCAGTCGTCGATTACACACGTTTCCATTCATTTCGAGATAATATTTGTCAAAAACAACCGCAGTTTTATAATTAAATATCGCGGTTGACATTTAACATTTTATTATCACAATATAATGGCAGTTAATTTGAGACCGTTTAAAATTTCAACAATAAGTCAAAAGTATTTTAAGTCTATTAAATGTATCTGACAATTGAAAGTTTTAATATTTTTAATCTCTGTAAAACCAAGTTTTTCGTTTAATATTAAAATAATCCCCTTTAAATTCCTTCACGGTTGTTGGTAATGAAAAAGAAAAAACAAAAACATTTTTGCTCTAGGAAGGTCAAAATAGCAATTTCTGAGTGGTAACTAAAGTGACAGCGATTAATGGACAGTATACTTCACAAAATTTCATGCAGCCTTTGATTCTCTTAATCATAAAGAGTTCAAAAACAAACTTCTCTCTGCACAGATGAATTCCAAACAGGAATGACTGTATATTAAAAATAAGTGACAATATT
This sequence comes from Turritopsis dohrnii, assembly GCA_027922465.2. Taxonomy (NCBI): domain Eukaryota; kingdom Metazoa; phylum Cnidaria; class Hydrozoa; order Anthoathecata; family Oceaniidae; genus Turritopsis; species Turritopsis dohrnii. Next base: position 151,455 of record BQMF02000636.1, on the reverse strand, counting down.
AAAAAATACTGACAATACAAATACATATGTTAAAAGAGATTCAATTTTTGCGCAAATGCTTTTGTTTCAATGTCGATTTCTTTCTTTACGTCAGCTTTTTGGTACGATTTTGTGATGTTGTCATGTAATAATTTTTTGTAATCATCGCTTTTCATTTCGTAGATGTTGCTGGATTTATCGGCAAATACCAACATATTCTTTGATGATTTAATGCTGTTTACTTCGACATTCAAATTCAGTAAGAATCTGTTGGGGTGTTCACGGAACTTTATGTCTCTAACCATTTCGTACAAAACCTACAAGTAGTTCATGTTGTGGTGGTGTAATACATGCTTTGAAACCAAATGTTTCTCTGGCGTCGTCATTATTGTCAACATCATCTCGTTCTGTTTTTCGCAAAGATATGCTTTCCATCTGGTTCGTTTAATAAAGCTTAGACAAAACAAAATATGTTTTCGTCTTTCTTCATTGAAAATAAAAATAAAAGGAAAGCAACTGCCGATTATTTATAAGACAAGAGGCCCTGAGGCCTGAAGGTCAGCGATTTCAGGATAGTTGAAGGGTGATGGACTGTAAAGCAAAATCGAAAACCTTTTTGCTGTATTAGTAAATTAGTAAAAAATCATTAACTACAAATAAAATAAATAAATAAATAAATAATTAAAAGTTGCTGAAATATGCAATACAGGACTGAAGCTAAAACACATAATGTTAATCCCTATTGCATATCTTAGCAAGATAGAATTTTGAAATGTATGTAAAACCTATGGTGTATAAAACTGTTTTATTTCTTTACAAAAAGCGTCATAATTCTCAATTTTTCTTAATTTCAAAGGAAGGTCGTTATAAAGTTTTGTACCAGAAAATTTGAAAGTACTTTTTCCAAGCTCAAGCTTCGCTTTTGGAACTTTCAGAAGAAATCTTCCATTTCTAGTGTTTTCTGGATGGTTGTTTATCGCAAAGTAATCGGTAAAGTTCGTACATACATCACCACTCAAACATCTTTTGACCAAGCAACAGGCTTCTTTGTTGATTAAACTAATGACAGATGGCACGCTAACTCCGGTAATTATTGCTGCCCTACGTTCTAGAGACGTCAACCTTTTCTTTTGAGTCTCACTGTGACACAATTTCACAGTACTGCGGTATGTTAACAGCGGTTGTATCATCATAGTGTAAATACTGTATGCAGATTCAATAGTTAGGTACGAGCGTAACCGTCTCAAAAGTTTCAGTCTTCCACTTGCCTTCTTGTAAACTTTGTCAAAGTTTTTGTTGAAATTTAAATTTTGATCGACAATGTTACCCAGATATTTATATTCAGAAACATTTTCTAATTGGTTGCTGACGAAAAAAGACATCAAGATGTTTGTTGGTGTTTGAAAGTCTCTTCCCAGTACCGAAAATCATCGCTTCCGTCTTCCCCTTTCGTAGGTTGATAAACAGTTCATTTTCATCGAAGTAGCTAGCTACGTTTTGAAAGTCAGCATTTAAAATTTCTTCAACTTTGTGCTTCCCGGCATTGTCAACATACACAACGGTATCATCAGCATACATAATACAGCGGCAGTTCTTCAGAATATCTGGAAAGTTGTAGAAGAAAATAAGAAATAGCAAAGTATTGACCCTTGTGGTACACCTGATGTTAGTTGTTCACTTGTGGATTCGATGCCATCGATGCATACTATCTGGTTTCTGTTGAATAGATAGTTTGAAATCCAGTCATATTCACCTCCACAGATTCCATATTGACTGAGCTTGGACAATAGGACTCCATGTCTTACTGTGTCAAACGCTTTGGTAAGGTCGATATAAACCGCACCAACATATTTCCCCTCGTCGATACAGCTACGGATGTCATCAAACAGCAAGGTCGAAGGAAGCTTTGTGGAACGGTTACGACGATATCCAAATTGAAACTTGGTTAATAATTTGTTTTCTTCCAGAAACGACAAAAGCTGGCCGTGAGCTGCTCTTTCGAAGATTTTGAAAAATATTGGTAAAACCGAAATGGGCCGAAAATGTTCTGGTTTGCCAGGATCTCCACTTTTGTACACTGGAGTGATTTTGGCGTACTTCCAGACAGTAGGAAAAACACCTGTTCGGAGGGAAAGATTTACAATGAAAGCTAAAGGCTGTGAGAGAGTTTTTGCACAGTCTTTAATCATAAATGCAGGAAGTCCATCGGTGCCTGCTGCTTTTTCCTTTTCATAGATTTTAGTTGATTCTCGATGAAGAGTCAGGAGACGTACGAAAAAGCAAATGTCTTGTCGGTTTTTCGTGGTTGAGCGTTGTGTGGCTTCCAGATATAGCTTGAAAGCCAAATAGTTTTAGATTTTAATTTCGTGACGACTGTTGCAAAGTATTTCGAGAATGTATTCACCCTTTCTCGTATTTCAGACTTTTGCATAGAGGGAAGTGACGATTTCGTCTTTGATGGAAAAACAGATTTGATTGACTCCCAGAACTTCTGAGGGTTTTTCTTGTTTTTTTCAATGAGATCACGATGATATTTCCGCTTAGCTTCCTGTATTTTTCCGTTACATTTATTCCTCGCTTGCTTGTACGCTTCCCAGTCGATGTCTGTTTTTGTATACTTTGCTTTTCTGTAAAGTGTATTTTTGTCAATTGTTTGATATCCTTTCGAATCCAGGGAGAAGGCTTTCCTTTGACGGTCTTGTTTCGAATTGGAGCATGTCGGTCGAAAATGTCTTTTAAAGTTGATGTGAAAAAATTTGCAGCAGTGTTGTTTTTGTTTTCCTTTTCTGGTGCAAGGAATAGGCAAGGAACGGTCCACATAGATCTACTTGTGTCGAATAGAAGGCAGGCGCTATCATCGTATTGTGGGATGAGATTGGACTCATTTCGATATCGATGGTGCAAGTTATCTACATCTCTCACATGATATTTTGATTGACTTGATGAGATTTCTACCACTTAAGGTGTAGACGTGCAAATATCTGTGAGTCGTTTTGATACCAGAATGAGCTGCTGATGGATGATGGCATTGTATTTCGTTAATGATGCTAAATGCAATTGGCGAATAATGGTGAACAAGTGGTACAGCAAATGAAGTTGAAGTTAGATCTGTCATAACTTTAGTTGCTTTTTAAGAATTGTAATCGAATCACTTGGGAGAATACGTCCAGAGTAATAGAGTATGTTGCCAATTTTCTTGCTGATATGTTGGTATTGTGAAGGTTGAGCGAACTTTTCGATTTCATGTGTAGCTTTCATGTAGTAATACGACTTGGCCTGATTAAGTAAGTCTTCATTGATGAGTGACTTTGCAGAATCTGACTGACATTTGATTTTCTTGAGTGAGAACTTGATGTTGTTGATGAACTTGATGACAATTGCAAAAATTCTGCAAACCATTGAAAATCTGTGACGATTTGGGTCGATAATGTAGCTCGAGAATTTGTAGAATTTAGATACTTCCTCGGTTCCGCAGCTGATATTGTGAGCTTGTTGTTCCTACGATTTGGGTATTTCCCTTGGGCACTCTTGTTCTTCTTTCTGATTGAGAGCGATTTCTTTAGAGCTGAGTGATGGAAATTCCCCTTCCGTCATCCATTCGTAGCCGTTGAACCAAACGGAGTCGGGCTTGATGACATTGAGATCGTAACATTTTCGGGTTCCAAGATCAGCAATCATGTTGGCTGAGGTGATGTAACTCCATGTTGACGGTGGTGTAAATCGGTTAATTTCAATGACACGATTTCTTAACCATTGCTTCAGTGGTCACTTCTCGTTGCATACCCAATGCAACACAATGTGGCTGTCTGTGAATTTGTGAGCCCTTTGATGGTGACGCGAGAAAGCCCTACGAACTACCTCTCCAGTATGCGCATTGAGAACAGCAACGAAGAGTTCGGCTCTGGGTTGGGACATTCCTGATGGCACGATTCGTGAGCGAGAAAATATCAGCTTACACGAATACTTTCCAGAGGTTCTGTTGAATCGGAGATAGATGGCTGAGCAAGCGAGTGATTGACTGGCGTCACCGAAGTCCAAAGTATTCACATCGAGGCTTTCATCATCAGATGGGACGATTGCACGTTTGTAATGAAATGATTTGATGTCGGAAATCATCTTGAAATTGGAAATCCATAGCTGTCACAGGTTGTTAGGCAGAACGTCATCCCACGACATCTTTCGAGTAACCAGATCATGCCAATCCAGCTTCAAGGTTGAGGTTATTGGTGTGATCATATCGGATATGTCGAACACTTCTGATGCTTTTGATACACATTCTCGTCTTGCCAGATTGATCGGTACGTCTTTGATGTTGTTAACTCTTTTCCCTCTGTATCTCTTCGCAAAGTTGAGATCTTTGATGTCGAGTGAGATTTTGTCTTTTTCTGAATTCCATGTCAAGCCGGCGACTGACGCAGTTTTTCCATCTGCAGAAACTGAACGTGGTGGGTCTGATCCTGAGATGGTGACACCTTTGAGTGAATATATCGCCAACATAGGTGTCCTCGACTACTACAATGTAGACTTTAAGGTAGTGGTGTTGAAGAATCTTGGCGGTCTCTCTTAATCCACGTTCTGCCTGGTTGCCTGCAGACTTGATACCGTAAATCAGCGTTGTTATGACTTTTTCTTCAGGTGGCTTGGACGGATCCATCGTTTCTTGCCATAAGTAGCGCTGTAAACACCAATGAGAAGGGTCGAGACGTACCGAACTATACATCTTCTGGACGTCAGTGTGAAATGCGTATCTGTGCCCTCTCCACCGCAAAAATACCTCGAGGAGTTTATTCATGTTATTTCTACCCTTTGGAAGAATGTCGTTGAGTGTCTGGATCCTGTTGGCATCGAGGCATCGAAGACAACGCGGCAGGGTGTGGATATTGACCATTCCTTCCAGACTGCTCGCTCGATTCGGTGGGATCACAGTCAATTCTCATCAAGACCCATCTCACACATGAATCGTTTGGACAAAAGGCAGTGACTGGCTCGCTAGAGAGCTCAGCTGTACTGAAGGGAAGGAAACGTAAAGAAAAATTGAAGAAGTCAAAGAAATCGAAGAAAAGAAACCGATCTTATTTCAGGTCATCTTCATCGTCATCGACATCAGACAACAGTGGTAGTGAGGATGACAACATGATATCTAAACGCTTCACAATTAGATCGAAGAAAGATAAGTACAGATGACCATCTGACAGAGGAAATAGCCAAATATGCCAATCACCAGATAAACACCTATATTCCTGAAAAAGAAATTCAGGAGAGTCTTTCGTAGAGAATCTCCCATTCCGGATAATCTCCAAAAGCCCCGTGTGCTGGATGACTTTGCAAAGGGTTTGATTAAAGAACCTACAAAAAATTGGGACGGCACCCTCTCTAAGTCACAAAATCGTCTCACTCAAATGTTCGCCCCACTGGGAGCACTTTGGAAAAAAAAAATGGAGAGGTATTTGGAACCTCTGAAACCAATATCTGTGGAAGGATCTATTACAGATTCAATAGAGGATGTGGATGTAGACTTGCATGAATTACTTGCACTGATAGAGCAAACTGTATTACTCCTGGGTCATATCTACCTGCAATGCTGGACGGGGGCGTTTCATTGTCAACAGAGGCAATCAGTCATCACAAAGTCAATAACATTCGAATCAGACGAGACAATCACCCAGTCATCAACAATCATCAAGAAAGGAAACTTCCATCAAGGTAAGAGAAAAATGAAAGTTTACAAACGCAAGTTTCTCCAGCAAAACCCCATCTCTGTTTCCAAAGGAAAAGTTGAAGTTTGCTCATTCACTAGTAAAAAGTTTATTTTTAAAGGAAATTCTGGAGTACCATTGGCAGGGAGACTAAAATAATTCCTACAATAATGGAAAAAACTGACAAACGACCCAGAAATCCTAACAACGGTGGAGGGTTGGGAAATACCTTTTTCTACTATTCAAGTAAGTAAGTAAGTAACGGGAGTTTTTAGTCCTTGGGCTTCCATCCGTAATGGTTGGTTCTTCCGCCCGCCGACTTGCAACTATTAGTTGACTTACCGCCAGAGATACGTATAGCATTGCTCTAACTTGCCCGAAGGCCAGTGTGCAGTCAGTCGATGGCTCCTAATGGGCTGACACGCTGCTTTTAAAGCGCATCGGAGTGGTGTATTGAGATACGACATGACTGGACTCGAACACGGGTCGCAGCGGTCGCACTCAAAGGTACTAACCACTACACCATCGCTGCACAAATTCAAATGCAGGAGCATGCCCCTCATCCAGTAAAATCTTCAACCAAGGATACAGGAGATGCTGGAGAAAGGAGCGATAGAGAAGGTCCTACCTTGTGCCCATCAGTATATCAGCAACCTATTCCTAGTGGAAAAAAAGGGTGGAGGGAACAGACCTGTGGTCAATCTAAAGCAACTTCCTCCCTTAAGAGCATTTGAAAATGGAAAATTTGACCCACTTAAAGAACATTCTTCAGAAAGGACACTACATGAGCAAACTGGACATGAAAAACGCACATTTCTACGTGCTTCTAGGGAAACGATCCAGAAAATATGTGAGATTTCGTTTTATAGGAAACCTATACGCGTTCATTGGCCTTTGTTTTGGCCTAGGTACAGCTCCACGGGTATTTACCAAGCTTGAAGGTCCCAATTGTTCTGTTGCGAAAAATAAGCATTCGCATTGTTATTTATCTGGACGATATGCTTATAATGCACTAGACAATTTCAGGTTTACTAAGGGAGCAGAGACACAGACATCTTGGTTTTGTGATAAATCAGAAGAAAACGATTTTTGAGCCGACTCAGGAAACAGAATTTTTAGGGCTGTTAGTCAATTCAATTACTATGAGACTATCTCTGACTCAAAAGAAATCGGACAAGATTTACAAGGAGTGTTGGATGATGTACAGAAATATTACAATGTCACTTTTAGATCTGACAAAGCTCATAGGGAGACTTTGTTCCACAATTGAAGGAGTTCTTCTTGCCCAGTTGCAGTACAGGTGCTTGTAACGAGCTTCAGACGCAGGCTCTTTGCTTAAATCAGGGTTATCAACACACAGCAAAATTGGACTGAAGAGCCAGAGAAGAACATTTATGGTGGGTGGTGAATTTACAGATCTCCAACGGAGGGAAAATACTCCAAGAGGATTTTCAGTTGACAATTCAAACAGATTCATCCAAGGAAGAGTTGGAAGCCTATGACCTGGGTATCCCGACAGAGGAGACCTAGGAATGCAAAGGAAGGTCCCTTCACATAAACATTCTGGAATGTTTGGCTTACAAAGCACTACATGAATTACAAAGCGTACTGGGAATCTTGGCACACAGTGGACAGCTCAGATTGGAAGCTGTCAAAAAGAGTGTTCCATCAAACTTGCCAAAAGCTAGGAACCCCCAGCATATACTTGTTTGCTTCAAGAGTAACCAATCAGCTTCAAGGGTCTTACTCTTGGAGACTGGATCCATACAGGCAGGAGACAGTTGCAATGCAGCAGGATTGAACAAGAAAGTTCCCTTACGCATTTCCCCCATTTTGTATGATAAGTGCTAGTATGGCAAAAAAGGGGCGAAAGCAGGCCATATGATAATTGTAACACCAGCATGGCAGTCATAGCCATGGTACTCACTACTCATTCAACTGTCAATTCGGAATCCAATTCTAATTCCTCATCATCAAGACTTGCTGTTGAATCCCCAAAGGGAAGAACACCCACTAGTGCAGACAAGAAAACTAGAGTTAGTGGCATGAATAGTTTCAGGGAATGTAGAGTGCAGGTCTATCAGAATCAGCTAGCAATCTTGTCCTTCACTCCAGGAGAGCAGGTTCTTTGTCAAATTAAGAATCGTCCTGGCGACTCTTGGTCTGGCTGGTGTAGTAAACATTCGATTGATCCCATTCGATGTTTTATAACTACTATTTTGAATTACCTCTCATCCTTGTATGATAATGGATTGGCTTATAGGACAATAAATAACGACAGGTCAGCTATACCGGCATACCATGAGGTGGTCGATGGTAAAAGTGTAGGAAAGCACCCACTTGTTTGTTCTCTTTAGCGGGAGTTTCCATAAAAGTCCGTCAAAACCACGTTTGACTCAAGTTTGGAGTGTGAATGATGTCCTAAGATATTTTCATTCCCAGGGCGAAACAAATTTGTTATCCGACAAAGATTTAACCCTAAAATTGACAATGCTTCTAGCTTTATCATCGGCTTCCAGGGCTTGGGCAATTCACCATTTGGATATACAGGACATGGTAAAGGGGGAGGGTTGTTATGTCTTCTACTTTAACAAATTGCATGAAGCTTGGAAAAAAGGCTCCACCACAAGTTGTATATTTTGCATACCCAGAAGACAGAATTTTATGTGTGATCACTACTTTGGAAGAATACCTTAAGAGGTCTGAGCAATGGCGGAACAATAAAAAAACACAGTTGTTTCTTAGTTTTATGAATCTGCACAAGGAAGTTGTCTCTAGTACAGTTTCAGACTGGCTAAAAAAATCTTCCAGTTGGTAGGCATTGATACAAATGTTTATAAGGGATATTCAACTAGGGCAGCATCAAGTTCCATATGAAACGTCTATCTACTAAAGATATCATGGAAAGTGGGTGTTGGTCGAATGTGTCCTCCTGGCAAAAATTTTATAACAAGGACATCAATTCTTTAGCCCAAATGTATCAGGAAAAATTGGTTTTACGAACTTTCGATTGAGAAGATAAACAGATCAAAATTTTTGTTCTGAAAAATAAAGCTTTAGATTTCATTTAAATCTTGTTGTTTTTTCGCACCCGCCATGACCTTTTGCAATCGCAATTGAGAATCAAGGTCATTGTTGTGATATAGCCCAGACCAATTGTGATTAGTCTTGTTCAACTCTTCTTTATTTTTACCCGGAGGAAAAAGGGGAAGGGGCAAATGCAAAATAGACTAGAGAAGGTGTGAATAAAGGCAACATTGAAATGATAACAATGACAATGGCAAGTCGGACTATGAGGGCTGGTTAGTCAGTTTGGAGTATTTGAATCATACACACGGTTCATATCCGTTGCAGTTAGCCGTACTGATGAAACCGTTTACTATGCTCCTCGCTACTAATGGCACGCACAAACAAAAAAGGGGAAAGAAACAAGAGCAACAACAATAAAAACTCGCTTTCCGCGGAGCTTCAACGGAGCACATAGTTGGAAGAATGCATTTTTATATCGTACTCTGATTTTATTCATAAAATCGCAATGATATTGCGGCTGTTTTGCGGTCTTACGTAATTGGCTAATTATTGCAGCTGCCTACGCTAGACGACTCAAAAAATAATAATGAGCTTGTGTATCATAAACTCAGTCATTCAAATGTAATTTCATAACATTTACACAATTATATTTGGTTAACAGGAACTGATACCAAAAATGTTCACACAAGTTTTCTAGTGAACCATATTGAACTGGGTCTAATTCAAAGGTCCAACGGTTGTTTTGTGCAGATTTTTTGATCATTCATTGAAGTGTGTAAGTACATCCATGGCTCCTTAGGCAGATTTTCTTTGCCTCGGATGAGCATTAGGCACTAGTGTTGTCAATGTGACTACGAGGAGCCAATTTCCCGGCAAAGATGAATAGCTATAAGCTCAAGATATCAAAACATTAATTTCTAACATGGCCTTCCACCGCAGAATCAATTGCGATGGGGATCGGATATGCAAGAATCTCTTGATATTTTAGATTCTGTCAAGATAATTGTATGAAAAACATTATTTAAATGACTTTGGGTTTGGCACTTGCCTAAGTTACCTTACCCTGGATCCACCTCTGTCTTTGATTGATAATCTTTTCATACTAAACGCGGAAGGTCCTTATCAGATCACTTTACCATCGCAATTGTGGTGAAGAAGAAACACTGTTGTATGAAACGCGAGGCTTGTTTTTGCTATTGTGCAATCATAATAAGGGCATCTACAGGTAGATCAACACAGAAATCTCAAGAAACGTCCATGTACTTGAAAGCTTTTTGCTCTATAGATTTATTTTACGTTGAAGAATTCTTTAAGCATATTCGCATGAAAGACTATTGGACATCCAGTCGTCCATGAAAACAACTGGCGCCATCTGTTTGATCATATGACCAGAGAATCTCCCGGCTATATAGCGGGAAGCGATTTTCAACTAATTGAAATAGTCTTTAAAATTCCGGAACTTCTCCTCCTAATCTTAAAATTCTATTAGTTATGAACGGTTTTATGCAAAGTTGAAATTTTGAAAGATCTTCAATTTTCACGAAAGCTTCACTTATTTAAAATCTTCTAGTTTGTATGAATATAAATCAGCAACAAACAGCTTATGTTTATTTTATTCTGATGATGGGATAAAACCGAAGAGCCGTTTACGCTTAATGTATGTGTGCCTTCTTTTTTATCAATACTTTTTTCAAGTGTGTAAGTCCGTTCATTTATTGCAGCTATAATCTACTCGGAACCACTGAAACCCTTCAGCGTGTGCTCAGAGAAAGAGTCACAGCAACTATGACAGAACGGATATTTATTGACCAAAAGTGTTACCGTATTATTGAAAAACACTCAAAATAGATTCATGCACATTTTCCGCGCGATATTTTTCACCGACATACAAAATGTGTGAGAAAATTGTTAATGATCCAATCTGCATGATCTTAATTCTAGGTTAGTCTAGGAGCAGAGATGTTTCTTTCAGTCTAGCGTGACGGCATAAAATAAATCAAGATTAGGAACATAATGAAGCTGAAGAATTCTCAATGCTAAGGGAAAAATCAAAACACCGGAGTTTGGTGCAGGTTATTTAGTTAGTTCTTGTAAAATATCGTGTACTAACACTATTTAGTATAACAATACTATTTATGAAAAGATTAGAAAAACAACTTAGATAGATAGACGCCTGACTGAGGACTGGAAACTTACATATAAAAATTGCAAATGACAAGAGCATTACAATCTTCAAATAATCGATATACAGCAATAACTATGACAGCAATAACTATGTCATTAAGCTACGAAGAGCGTCTGAAATAAATCATAGCTCGTGGAATTTCGAAAAAACTTTCACGTTTCACCTCTATTTAATGAAGGTTTAGTTATGAGAAGGACTTTAAGTGAAAAATTAAGGAAACATAATAATGGATGAAAATTGTGCTAACGTCGCAAACGTCAAAATGTTATAGAATAACCAAAAAGATTTAATTACTAGAATAGAAACTGTAAAAAATGCAAAACTTGGATACTCAAACTGTCTTCAATAAAACGACCGAAAATAGCGAATGACGTTTTCCTTTTCTAATTCAATTCAACAGACTTGTAATTAGACGGAACTGTGATTAGCCAGACTTGTGATTATATTGTGACTATATTGTGATTATATTGTGACTATATTGTGATTATATTGTGACTATATTGTGATTATATTGTGATTACACATACTGTGGTTAAACATTTACTACGCTTTTGTTTTTGTATGCAGAGACTTTCATGAAAACAGACCTGTTGAAATTATTTAAGCAATGCAAAATTCAAACCATATAAGATGACGCGAATGCAAAAAATAGCTGTAGATTTCTGTGCGTTTTACAAATTTGGGTTTTCCTGAACATACGCAAATGGTTGCTTTTCACCGGTTGCAGGTCTTCTTTTAACCAAGCAGATCAAGATTATGATAAATTGCAATGCACAAATTGCAATAAAGACGTAAGCTAGTATCTCATACGTATTGCTTGACTTCTTGTCCTCTCGACCTAAACGATGATGGTCATTTTTATAAATGCAATTCAAAACCAATAGGCAATGTTCCAATTCAATATTCCACATAATCTACTTCTGAAATACAGTGCAAATAGAGCAAAAATGAGCCCTTGACATTTCATTTTCTTCGCAATTGTTATACTGGCCGAACGACAGTAAAAGGGCTTTCAATATTACTTTTCTAATACTCTAAGAAAATTTCTTAATCCGTCGTACATTCTTTTTTACCTTCAGTGCCTATTATTAACTAGCATAGTAAAATTTGGGAAAGCAATAATTAATACAATATTTTAAGAAAACAACAGCTCCGTTTCCTACAGAAAATGAAAATATAACGAAACTTATAACAATACTTTTACCTGCAGGTAGAACAATATTTGTCAACAATGTTTCTTCGAAACTTGCACAAACTGGGAAGCCCATCGGGGTTTCTGGAACATACTCCATTCCTTCAGATAAAACCATTCCCATGCCTTCTAAAAGATGTACTTCCATGTGGCAATGTATAAACCATTTACCAGGATTGTTGGTACGAATCCTTACAACAGCATATGCGCCGCTGGGTATGTACAAGGTGTCTTTTCGAATGGCATTAGTCATCTTCAATCCTGGTACATTTCCATCCTCCCATGTTTGATTTTTCCATTTTGCGTTATTGCAATATCTTTTAGGTGTGTCTCCACAATTTACATCCTCATGAGTGTCAGGCGGTAACCCAGGTTGACTTAAATCTAAAGTGAAATTGAGCGTCTAATTCCTTTTACACAGAAGCATTCCAGTCTCCAAAAAGTATTACCTAGATCAATTCCCTCAATTTTGCTGTTAAGTAGGTTGGCTTGCTTTCCATATAACAACATAATTTTATAATTAGAATTTATGAATACAGTCGAACTCTTGACGAAATGGGTAGCTGAGATGATGTAATCCCTGTGTAACCCCTCTTTACTATCTTAATTCAAAACCCAGTCAGTAATTTCATTTTGGAAAGTCTGTCGGTTCGAACGGCATTAATGTAAGCTCGGATTATAGAAAAAGATAAAGAGAAACAACTCAAATTTAAAGCCTATTCAATCTATTCAGATTTTTCTTTGTTTTTTAAATTGAATAGAAACGAAGCTCGGTGCGCTCGTCCTAGTTTTTTACGTGCAAAAAATATAGAAGTTCTATTTTCTCTTAACTGAAGCCTATATAAAAAATATACTGATTTATCCCCTGAGGGACCACTATTAAGCTTTTATCTATTTAAAATAAACCAATATCGCTGAATGTGGGTTGCAAAACATTTGGAGTCAAAAATTTGAGAGGAAATGTATAAAAATCGCCATTTTGAGCTTCGACAGCAAGGTGTCTGTGCTCTCACTGATATAATCTTTCTTATGAATTTATCTGTCAGTTTCTTTTTATTTGAACAATTTTGATTCAGGATTACGTTAATTATAAGGATTTGTTTCAGAGTGTTTTTACTGTCGTTTTTTTAATATACTTTGCATAAATTAACTTTCAAAATTAAATCAAATTAACTTTTACTCAGTCAGCATAATGTTTTTACTTACACCTATCTGTAATGTCTTTCTGTTATCACTTTTGATTAATACTGTTTCTGTTCTCCAGGAATTCTTTCGAGAAATATTTGTTGTAGTTAAAAAAATAAAAAGTGTGTTGCTCATCAATTTGTCACTTTTAGGTATTTCACTTTCTCTTGCTTGGTTAAATTTTTTTAAATTTTGAACATAGTGTTGTTGCTAGCCACCGGCAACTTGGTACGTTGTAAATGCATATTGTTTTTTTCCTTTTCTAGAGCATATAATCTAGAATCGATATAATTGTCAAAAATTATTAAAAAAGAAAAAAAAACCATGAAGGAGTGTTTTGGTGTAGTATTTCAACATGAAGAACCAAATGTGTACCCTCAGTAACCTCAGTAGTTAGTAGCTATGAAAGAAGAGTTTTGAAGGCTTGGATCAAAACAACCTAAAGTATGTTGGGGATGCTGCTGAATTTTCAATACATGATGATTTGTGTGACATCTGTTTTGTACCTCCTAAAACATCATTACACATCAAAACAGCAAATATTTTGATGGGAAAATAGTTTCATTAAGATTAAGTGAGAATTAGTAAACAAACATAGCGTTTTTACAAGAACAGTAAGACCACGGAACTTATGATTTCTAAATTGACTCAGAAGAGGAGTGTGTGCTATCTGCTATCCCTGAAATCACATTTATTGACAAAAATTATCGTGATGTAGCTGGACTACAAAACATAGTCACAACTGAGCTTGTGTGTCAAACGTGTTTCAAATGTTTTAAGAAAATGTTGTTCTTTGAGAAACATACTATAAGATGTGCTAAACTATTTCATATATTATTTTTTAGTTAGCTAGCTAGTTGTAAGTGTAGTAGCTACCCACGGTATCACTTATTTTATCAAATGTTGAAAAATATTGGAAAAATTTCACTTCTTCAAAAGTTTTTAATCATGTAAAAAAAGTCCTTCATTTAGCTAGGTGACCTTATAGTTTTTTTAGTTTGTTAATAATGAGGTCTCAAACTATGACTGTTTTATTTTGCTGGTTCATATAATTGCTTTAACTTCCTACTAAGGTTTTACTTTCAACTGTAGATATGCATATAGATATGCATGTAGATATGCAAGGTGTACAGATTTTTAAGCCCTGATGAGGATTTAGAAATAAATCGAAAATTCCACGTTTTTATTTACATCTGATCTTGTTGTACTTTGAATTTTAAAGTTTCCAAGATGCACATATTGGGCATTGCTTTATGTTTTCAAACTATGATATCCATAGTCAGGAGATCCAGCTACATCGCTGAGTAAGCAGGCTAAGAGTAGATGGGTCTCCTGGCTATGATATCCATGACTATTTTAAAGGAGTGGTCCACTAAAAAATCATCTTTTTGTTTTTATTCTATTTGAATAAAACAACACTTTTTTCATACAAAAATGTTTTTCTTTTACAAAAATTATTAATACAATGGCTTTTAAGGATAGTCCATACCCTCCGAGGTGAATTTTTTTGAAAAAAATATTTTTTCAATATTTCCTTTCAATTTTTTATTTAAGAACAGATTCTGCAATCAGAATTTCAAAATTCCAAATAATTATGGAGTTATTAGCAAAAACCAAAAGGCAAAAAAATCTTTGTTTACACAAGTAATTAATCTTTCGGTGAAATAAAAGAGATTTCTCTCAATATACGCACATGCATGACGCCACACATACTTTTTCGGCTTTGTTTACTTTTCGTGTTCAATATTTTTGTTTATTATCGTTAAAAATAAAACCAGGTGGTTTTCTTTATAATTATACACACTATCATTATTCAATGAGATTTTCTACCTTTTTAACTTTTCATACATTCCAACATCTCACATTCACAATAGAATTTGATCGCTATTCAATTTTGTTTATACAAGCGATGGATGAAGAAAAAATCTTTAAATGTGATTTTCTCTGAAAGTAATTTTAGCTTGATGACAAACATTTAAAGAGTTCCAACTCCCCTTGTGAAAGAGATATAACCATGCAGGTTCTTTCATTTTGTTCAGTTGGCCTTTGCGCAAAAAAGTTTGCGACATATTTTGAAAATAATCAAAATTCGCCCAGTGAGGGAGAATTGAAGTTAAAGAATCAACTTTTTTATAGGGTCATGAACAAAAAGCTTTATATTTTTGGAAGTAATGAGTTTTAAAAAAAACTGTGGCAAACTTTTTTCGACAAATGATCATGGATTTCAAAAGTGCAATTTGTTTGAAAAAAAAGTGTAATGGAGGGGAGTTAGAACTTTTTAATTCAATGCGTTCTAAATTTTACTTTTTTTCTTCTAATTCCTGTCCTTTTCATTTTTAATAAACAAAATATGGATCATTAGACAGATAATTAAATAAGGATTCAGAAAATATATACTTTTGATAAGAAAAAATCAACACATTTCAAATTATCAAGGAAAAACTGAAATCATGCTTAGGAGGGTATGGACTATCCTTAACTCACTTTCTTTTTACTGCTCCATTTTTCTTTACCTTTCGTGTGACATCACCGTAGCCCACAGCTGTTGCTGTATATATGTTTTTATATCAGAATTCATAGAAAGTGATAGTTGTGTTGTTGTTAATATTCGCTCACAGTTTTGGAGAAAGTTAAGATAAAAAAATATAATAGATATAAATATAACAAGTTTGTAAAATTATTCATGATGGTGTCTTGTAGGGGAGTTGGTTGTAGTAATCGAAGTACGGATAAAAAGAGCGAGGCAGAGCATGTAAGCTTTTTTCGATTGCCTAGAGATGGATTTCAAAAATACGAAGAAAAAACCTACCTAAAGATCCACGTATTGGTCAGTTTCACTTTACAGAAGATAGTTTTGAAAGAGATTTAATTACAACAAGATTTAGTTACAGCGAAAGAAATTTTACCACTCCTTCATTATGCTGAAATCCCCAGAAATATTGCACCTGTTAAAAAACCTCCTAAAGAAGATATTATTACGAATCAAAGGACACGTTTTGTAAAGTAGTTTATTTATGTTTTAGTATTTCTGTAACTTTACTGTAGTTTATGTTTATGCAGCGATACATGACTACACGGTTGTTTTTATATACGAAACATTTTATATAAGAGAAAAAATTAAGAAAACATTAAAGAAGCATGGTAGGCTGAACTCCTGATGAACACTGTGTTGGATGACCTCCTTTGACTCGAAATGCTGTGATGTTATAATTGAAATTAGTCATGAAAGGCGAGTTAATCAATGTTTAATCAATGAAGCACAGCTTGTTAGTTGAAGCGTAGGTGCAGTGTCATCAACACCGGCATCAAATTAACAATATACTTGGTTTATAAAAACAAAAAAATCAATTATAAAAAAAACTCCTGAAAAGAGTAATGTTTTTCTAGAACTCAACGTTCATATTAAGAAACATTCAGGTTCAACACAAATTGTGTGTTTCTTATGTATATTTTCCCTTTATCTGTAGATGTTTTGTTTTATTAGCTTTCTTAAATGTTTTGCCTTGAGCTTCAATGACGTCACGGAAAGAAATGTCCATTACATAAATTCTTTGTAAAACACACAAGAGGCATGGAAATTAATAAAGAAAATAGTGCGGTATAGATAAAAAAGATATGAAGATTTCAAATATTGTATTTATTTTTTTGTCAAAAATTACTGGACCACTCCTTTAATAATGATATTTCCCTCACTGTTAGGAGAAACAGTTTGTGATCAAAAACTATTACATCTACGTTGGTGTCAATAATATTTCGCCAATAATATTTTGCCAAGATTGTTTTTGAAAAAACCAATCGCAGTGCTACTGCTTAAATTATGTTAAATTATTTAAGATTATCATTTAAGATTATGCAATTAACCGATAATTTCAAAATTTAGATTTGAATAGAGCCACACGCTAGCGCATCAAGGTAATTACAATGGAAAAATTAGAGTTGTTTCTCCTTCTCTTTTTCCATCCTCCCAGATGTAAACTCCTCAAAAGTATTTCAACATCTGAAACAAAGGACTCTCTCAACAATCTTTTAGTTCTCACCTTGATCACTCAGATATTCCATTTTCAAAACATAGAAACTGTGTCCATGCATGTGAATTGGGTGTCCAATCCCCGCTCCAATCCCCATATTGATAAAAACAAACTGTATGGTCTCATCAAATGGAACTTCCACCTCGTAATTACAGGTACATACTTTATCATCACCACAGTTGGCCTTGGAGCAACTTACATCATCGATTTGATCAGTTTGAGTTAGAGAACTAACGCGTGGATACATGAATTGGTGACCGTTTACAGCGCCAGGATTTAGAGTCATTGGTGGTCCAGGTAAATGAAAGTTTAAGAAATGCTCTTGACTTTCTTGATCATATTCTGGTGCAGGTGAACCGTCGACACCTTCTAATTCGGTAACAAGAACACAATCCACGTACGGAGCGTCAGGGTATGTATAGAAGGGACAGTTTAGGACTTTGCAATGGCTCGTGTTGGTGCAAGCGTCGCGACTGGTCTGCGGTTCATTCTCAGTAGATGCTCCTTGATAATGTAAGACGGCTTCCACGTAACGCTTCCCATCTGGTGCAATTTCACGTTCAATTGCCTAAACAAATTCGTGTGGAGAAGTTGTCAGGGCTCTTCATTTTCGTTTAATATCGGAGAAATATGAAAGAATGACGAGAAAAGATACAAATGCTTTCTCACAGGGACATAGTCAGCTCTAATCCAATAGTTGCCGATAGCCTGGTCAGCAGTCACAACAAAATCATATCTTTCCCCTGGAGAGATAACAAATGATTCGACAGTCATGGCTTCAACGTCATATCCGTCAGTAGCGATTACAGCGATGTTGTGATTGTCAACTGATACTCGGACCGAATAAAGAGGTGCAGCATTAATGATTCGAAAACGGTACTTCTGTCCCTTTGTTACTTTGTACCAAGTGACTGGACCATTACTTCTTTTTCCTAAGCATAGTTATGTTCCGTTAGAAAAGCTTTCATGTTATTGTGTTAATAAATCATTTCATGATCGTCTTGTGAATGGTCACCATATATCAAAAAACTGTGAAAATACTATATAAGTAGGTTGCAGAATCGCGTATGCAGTTGAGAACGAACGTAGAGCAATTACTATTCAAAACTGTCCATTAATCCTGAATCTTTTGTAACATACATAGCTACAGTTCATGTTACACCTGTTCATCAAGTTACAAAATATTCTCAGTCTGAATAATTATTCTTGTCATAACAAAAATTTCTCTTTTGACAAGAATTTCATTTTACGATTACTAACCCGTTGTTTCATCAATATATCTTCCTTTTCCTTCAATCAATGCACTCCTCCAGGGATCGCCTGTTATTACAAGCCGTGAGGTAACAAACAGCTAGGTGAGAAATGAATAACTCAATGTAACTTCAGCATGATTATTTTATTTCATCTCTACCCTACTGCAATTTATAAGTAACAAATATGAAATTGGAAATAACGTTAAATCAAACGATAAGGTTCAGTTTGAAACTACCAAAGGAAATAACTATTTCTCACATCTTCAGCGCTTTTGTGTTCCCAGTTTCCAACAGTCATTATCATATCGACGGGTTGACTGGTAGTATCTGATGCAACTGGTCTTTTCTTGACAATAAAGGCACCAAACATCCCATCGGATGCTTGACCACCTGAGTGGCTATGATACCAATGTGTACCAGTATTTCCCACCTAAATTTACAAAACAATCAGATATTAACTAAAAGACAATTTATCTCTTGGCTGAGGTTCCACAACTTCATACATCTTTATACAGTGGCGTGATCGTTTTGTTGAATTAAATTAGTTTTATTTAGGTAATATTCGAGTTAGGTGCGACAGTTACTTTATACAAGTTTTGTTGCTGAATACAAAATTGGTCATGACTTCAGGCAGCAGCATAATATCAGATGACGTTATTACCGACGTGTTTTTGCTTTACTCAATCCAGATTGCTAGCCAGATTGCTAGCCAGATTGCTAGACTGACGGCCTTTTCTATCATCATTCTTATTCCGTGCATTATCTTCACGAAATTCTATCAAATTGCTATTAAATTGGAATATGCTGCGTGATGCCGAATTTATGTTAATGATTGACTTTTGAATAGGCAAAATATGCTGCACTTCTATCATGATGACGCAGTTAATTCGTTTATACTTTTTATAGACGCATTTTTCTACACATAATAAAGACTTTAACATAGAACTTTAAAATACATACAAAGTGAGATACAACTTCTTATGATACAAATTCAAATACAAAATCAAGATATGTACCCGAAACTGGTGAGTAAATGTTTGTCCAGCTAAGATTGGACATTGTGTAACAAACGGTGCACCATCCATGAATGGACTTCCCATCTGATGAATGCCATGCCAGTGGATTGAAATTGAATCTGTAAGCAAGGCATTTGTGAGGTGAACTTTAACAATTTGGTTCTCATAAACAATAATGGGTGGTCCTGGAATGGTGCCATTAACAACAAGTACTGCACGAGATACCCCATCTACTACAAGGACCTCATCAATTGGTACCTGGAAGTAAGATATCAAACAAGCTTATAGCACTTTGTTTTAAAATATATAGCCATTTATTCTACTGTCATCTCGTATTTAAGGTAACCTTATGTAAATGTTCCATTTATTTTTTCGTATGATATTATAAATAGTATGTGATTGACTTTGTAGTTCAAGTTGTTTTGCATGAAAACAATGGTTACAACAGACGAAAACGTAAATTAAATTCACCTCTGTGGTGTAGTTGTTAGGAAACTCGCCAACTTTGTACAACTTTGATTTATTTGCATAGACAAAACTTCCTTTATACACCATAGTGATAGTTTTTGTGACAGTAAACCAGTACTCGCATACACTTTCATCAGGAGAACATTCTTTATAATTGCCATCAATAGGTGTATTACTGCCATTGGTAGCTGCAATCATGAGGAGAGACCATATCAAAAGCATAGCTGTTTTATTTTCTCTTTGCTAAATATATGATGTATGGAAAAATTAAAGGGTATTTTCTATACATGTGCCAGGATTTCTCCTATAAACTTCTACTATAAACTATCGCATAATGGAATTTGAAAAAAAATGATGAATTATGCCACAGAATGTTGAACTTTAGTTACAGACTGACTAAGATGTACTGCCATATTTATAAATTTCTCAAATTGTTAAAATATCTGTATGTAATGTGATTATGCTCTGGTAGAATAGCATCAAAATTTAATTCAATATTGTTCCATGTTGTCAAGGATATTGCTACATAAATGACATAACATATAATCCCTGTTATAAGGTCTATATTTATGTAATTTCAAAATTGGATTTTGCGGGGCTTCCGTTAAGGAGAGATTATAGCAGGGGGGTTTTAAACGGTTGTCTTTTTCATCAGAGAAAATAGGTAAATATATAATAATTGTCTCTGTTATCTAATCAAGATTCGGTTTTGTAGGAAAAACTATCAGTTGCATCTTCATCGTCTTCAATCTTGCTTTCATTTTCAAGTTCGAATTGTGTTATTCCACTAGGTGTTGGCAATTGTTGTTCTTCATGCTGTCAATGCGTGTCTCCCCTTTTCACGAAATGTCTGAAAACAGGGAAATGTCAAATGTTTTGAAAATTTGTTCAATTATAGTACCATTAAAGCTACACCTTGCCAGCCCGCTTAGTGATTTGTAATCTTGTTTCAGTAGCACTGATTTTCAGTATACTGCTACAAGTTCTATTCAAGATGCTTTTCAAACCGTTGTCTAACACCACTCTTAATTGTGGTTTATTAAAAGAAACATCCAGAAGTTGAACTCGACTAGTACAAGCTGGTGGAACATCAACCAATTTAGTGCTTTTCTTCTTATGTGGAGCTTTGAAACCATTTGTTTGTTGTGGTCGATGCACATCAGCAACTAAAATGTTCCCAATTGAGCAAGTTGTTGGGAAGGGGGTTCCGACATCTTTACGTAATTGATTTATCGTGCCAGGCATTTGGTTAAACTGTAACCTGCAATCTCCAGTCCCAAGCACCTTGCTTTTTGTGGGTAATTCTTAGGCCTTTTCCATGAAATATATCAAGCGGACGAACGTGAGGCATAACAGTAGAAAATATGGTCAGTTGCACAGTGCACTGCCGCTGATCAAGAGCAGAAGATGTACACCATAAGTCACTACTACTTAGGTCATGAAACATGTTTTCATGCATTTTTTTCCAGAAAAGTCAAAATAGAAAGTGATTATCAGGCAGGTGCCTTCTTGAAATAGAGTGTATATACCAGAACATCATCAACATTTGATTCAATAAAATCTTAGATCTTCTCTCCTTCAATCTAAAACGGTTGAAAACCACAAAATAGCTTCATAAGTTTTACTAATACGTGCCACTATTTGAACAAGAAAAATAAAAGATGCTAATCTCAGAATTTTTTTTATAAAATGTGTTCGGTCTAATATTGAGTTCCAGTCCCCTAGTGCTCCGTATATCCATCGAGCAGTCAATTTGCCAATTCTCCAGTTTTCTTTAGCGCTCAACAGGATAGCATCACAGAGAACTGTTACATCCAACATACAATTTTTGATCTTCAAATATTTTTTAAATCATCTCAGCTCAACCTGAAGACATTCAAATAAGTGCATGCGGAGAGAGTTAGTAAACTCAAAGGATGAGCCCCCTATCACCACAGATCGAGGAGAACAATCTCGAACCCAGGGTTTCTTGCCTTTTCGATATACGGATGGCGGCGAAGAAGACCCTGGTCCCGGCTGCTCAAAATCAACATTATAAGTGTGGATTTTAATTTATGCAATATTTGCCTCAGTAAGCCCCACATTTTCATAGTTGCTTTTTCGAGTAAGCAAGTTCTGCATAAATTATGTGAAAAATACTAAGTAGACGGCGAACCTTTTATTAGTTTCAAACAGAAAGATCAGAAGAGAAGGGTTCACGAGTTAATAAACATGGAAAATGTTGTGAAGCTTTTTGAAAGGCTGCAACTTGCTTTGTTATCGTGCAACCTTGATAATATTTGCTTCAAACCTAAACAAATTGTTTGTTTAGAACATTTGTTATTTGAAAAAGATGTTATTGCTGTTTTACCAACTGGTTATGGGAAATCTTTGATTTATCAGTTGCTTCCTAGCTTTTTACCAAGTAGAAAAATTTCCAACATAGTTATCGTTATTAGTCCCCTAAATTCGATCATTGAAAAGCAGATGAATTTTTTAAACAAGATTGGTATTCCTAAGAGTAATATTTTTTTCAGAAGGTAACTGTAGTAATTATGAGGAAGAAAATGATATAACATTTCCGCCCGTTGATTTTCTGTCATCCAGAGGGGGCTCTTAATGAAAAAACTTTAAAGCTATTTCGGAGCCAAGTATATCAACATAATGTTGTGGCTGTGGTTATTGATAAAGCACATTGCATCGAGTTCGTGGTAAGAAATATATTGCTATTTGAAAATTTCTACTGCATTGGTTTTTTATCATAAAAAACATGGTCTTTGCTTTGTGGATATCATCAAACATTAAACATAACAATTCATATAAAGATATATAGCTCCTTTATATAATATTAAAGTATTGTCAATGTTCCTAATTCAGAACAACAAACAATATGGAATGTAAGTCAAAGCAAATTCCAAACATTTTTAAATTAAAAACACTGCACATCACTCTGGATCAAACTAAAACAAAAAATTCTACTTTGTTACATTTGGGAAGGTCATTCAACAAACCTTAAATTTTTGCTGCAACCTCCTTCAATCAATAAAACTGTATCAGATGTACTAAAAACGAATTGTGTTAACCTTTCATATCCAGTGTTTTTCAAGACTGACGGTGAACCTTTTCTGACACAAACTTTTTAAATTGATGTTTCCATATCTTTAAAAATATTTCGTTTTATTCCCAAAAGTATGTGTGGGCAATGATCGTTAATGACCCCAGCAATGACCAATGGTTGTTTTGTATTTAAAGCTGACAGGGCTTTTTTTTCTTGCATCAGTGTTATTGATGTAGTTATGATTTCATCATAGTGCTCATGATATGAGATGTATATATGATTGCGTTGTGTCAAAATTAAGCTGCTTTTTTGATTCTATTGTATTGCATATTGTATTCCATTGATTTTGCAGGTGGTTACGTGCTGGTTTCAGGTGAACCAGTAGACATTCGTTTAATGGAAAATTTTTGTCTTTATTCAATTTGACTCCAAGAAGGCATTGCATTTTCAACAAATAGTTTCTGGAAGGCCCTCACAAAAAGCTATTGTCAGTAAGTTTACTGCACAATCTGCATGTTCCTTCAACTCTAGGTTTTCGAGAATAGACTTTTTTTAGGTGTAATTTTCAATAACTCTTCATTCATTATGTAACTAAAAATTTATATTCATCAGCAACTGATATGCTACTTGAAAATTATTGGGAAGGAACAGCACAAATTAGTCAGAGAACTAAAAGTCACACTAGCAGCCTTTTTTAACTAAAAAATATATATTTTAATAAAATCATTATTGTGCTATCAAGTTTGGCCAAAAACACATGTAGATGAAGGGTTTGATAAGTTGGAATGTATGCAAATTAAGGAAAAACAAAAATATAATGGTTTTTCCAAAAACAATGAATTTATAAAATTTTCTCTTCCAAACCACGTGCTCGGACTTTCATTCTCACTTCTGTGTTTACCATTTTGATAAACAACGCGCTGCTTAAATTATTCGAGAATCCTGCTGAACCAATGAAATCAGAGAACGCAACAGCCGGGACCAGGGTCTTCTTCGCCGCCATCCGTATATCGAAAAGGCAAGAAACCCTGGGTTCGAGGTTGCGAGGAGAAGAGTCACCAGCACTTGAAAAGAAAAGTAAAAGAAAGAAGGAGAAAGAACGACATTTTCTATCCTCTATCTTCTAGCAGTTCTGGATGCAGCAGTTCTGATTTAGAACAAGAAAAGCGTCAAATTAAACGATTTAGAATAATCATAGAGTGTTGTCTTCCGCGTAACATGTGCAAGAATGTAAACAAGCATATGAACTGCTGTATTCCAGAGAACAACTGGAAAGATAATATCACTGGAGAAAATACCATGCCAGATAATTTAAACCAACAGAAAACTCTGAAGATAATAGTTAACGAAAAATTCAAAAAGCATGATTGGAACATATGCAACTTTAAATTTTTCAAATTGTGGACCACTGGGAAAACTGTGGTCCCAACTGAATCAAGTAAAAAAATCACCGGATTCGAGATTATTAACATTGATGAACTTGTAACAAATGCGAACCAGACTGTATTCTTTGTAGGTCAAGCTATTAATTCTATCAATTACAACAGAAGGTTTGCAATTTTAAATAATATTGTCAAAGAAACACGTGAAAAAGAAGTATTAGAACAAGAGGATAAAAATTCCGAAAACACGTAGAAGACATGGTCAAAACACGAAAGAAGTCAAAAGAAAATTTTCAACAATATCCGTAGTCAACATCAGATCGTAAACGACTCTTTCATAGGACGTTCCACCGGGAAGCGCACAAAATACTGGTGGAAGATGATTGTTACGAGTCACAGGTAATCAAGGCCAAAGCAACTTACAACAAAAACAACAAAGATATAGCTATGAAGAAGATTGAAATAGACCAAACTTGTTTCAAGACAGGAGTAAGAGAACATTTAAAATTAAACATGACAACTTTCTCTCAAAATCTCCCAGAACTGATTCATTAGGCACATCCATCCTCCCATAGACAGGTTATTTCATGGTGAAATTGCCATTGGCAGAAAAGTAAATATACTACCTACCCGCTTGGCTAAAATTGACACATAATCCAAGCATAATTTTACTGGTAAAAGGTTTCAATTTGTCTTTTACGAAACAACCATTGCAAAATACGGCCCCAAGAGCTCCAAATTTGTCAGAAAAACTATTGAAACCACTCATTGAATTTTTGCGGAGGATAGACATCAGGATGATAATTTACTTAGACGACATGCTCCTTCTGCAGCAACCTTAACAGGGCTTTAATTGAGCAGAGACACATTGATTTTCCTGCAATTTCAACTACAACTTTTGGAGAGTACTTTTCAAGTGCACTAAATTTCAGGTCAGACTAGGAGTTCAGAAACATCAAGGAAAGCTTAGAATGGAAACTAGCAAACTAGCATTCGTGGAAATTTGCAACAGACATTTCCACCCAAGCATAGGCCTTTTTGCATCAAGACTCGGTGATCCAATATAGAGATACCAGACCCGTTCAGTCTAGCAACACGTGCGATACAGCAAGAGTGGACCACGGATAAAGCCTATGCGCTTCCACCATTTCGCAGCAATGATGTAATGGCTAGTACCTTTGAGTTCGACCTCTGCGAACCATGTTCAAGCCCAGTCATGTCGTATCTCAATACACCACTCCGATGTGCTTCAAAAGCATCGCGTCAGCCTATTAGGAGCCATCGACTGACTGCATACTGGCCTTCGGCTTAAGTTACAGCAATGCTATAGGTATCTCTGGCGGTAAGTCAGCTAATAGTTGCGAGTCGGCGGGCGGAAGAACCAACCATTACGGATAGAAGTACAAGGACTAAAAACTCCCGTTGTATACTTACTTACTTACTAAGTGCATTTCTAGCAAAGATAAGAAGGGAGCACATGATCAAACATGATCATTATCACCCCAGCCTGGTTAACCCAGCCTGGGTACAGCCAGCTTCTTCAGATGGGTGCATGATAACCAATAATGTTGCCAATATTTCCAGGACTACTTTTCAACCATCTAAAGCAAGTACACCCACTAATTCAAAACCAGACATTAAGACTGGTGGTATGGCAAATTTCAGGCTTAGATAACCAAGCCAAGGACTTTCTGAATCATCAGCCTTACTTGCCCTCCATCCAAGGAGAGAAAGCACTCTGACAAATTATGAATCGGCCTGGAAACAGTGGTCTAGCCGGTGTGGTGGGAGACAGATTGATCCAATTCGATGCCAGTCTCTAACGCAATGAATGTCTTAGCAGATATGTCGCAAAGGGACTTTCAGCACCACACTTTAGACTGTTACTGGTCAGCCATATCTCCGTACCATGACTATATAATAGGCAAACCAGTAAGAGTAACCTTAGTGTGCCTACTACTTTCAAAAGCCTTTAATCAAAGACCACACAACCAAAATATAATTTTATTTGGAGTGTAAACAAGGTTTTAGATTATATCACTAAACTGGGTAAGACAGCTGAATTCTCTGAAAAATTTTTATCCCTAAAATTGACCATATTATTAGCATTGACATCAACCTCAAGGGCATTCTCAATTCTTACTTTTGATATTTGTTACAAGAGTGGTGAGGACTGTGATGCCTTTGACTTCTCATAACTTAATAAATCATGGCGGAAAGACAAAGCACGCCCAAAGTGACAATTTATTGATAGACAGTAATTTATGTGAAGTCTCTGATTGGGATGAATACCGAAAACGAACGGAAATTTGGAGGACCAATGAGAAGACCCAACTCTTATTGAGTTATGTCAACCCTGCGCAGCTTCTACCTTAATGGTTAGTTTAAAAAGGCTTTCAGTTCATGATATCTTAAGTTGATGTTCCTGGTCCAATTCATTTATAATAAATCAATAGTTACTGGGGACGAAAAATTTCAAGCAGAGTCGTTTAAAAAATAATAAAGATTTGAACGGAGAATTGGCTCTGCGGTGGATGTAAAGAGCGCTAGGGGACTGGAAGCCAATGTCAGATCGACAGAGATTGTATGAAATAAACAGTTTTCCGATTGGTACTCTTTTTTGTTATATCCTCGTTCGGAAAAGGGGAAGGGGGTATTGGTGCAGAGACAATGGGTTTGTGTTATTACTCTCTCGAAATGATTTAATGAAAACTCATGAAATATTCGTACAAATATTATGATTAAGGGAATGGTCACTGTTTGTGGTATGCTTAGTTTGGCGAATTGCCTTCACTCAGATATACGAAGCGCTAGAAGACTGGAACCCAACGTTAGGTCGTACTACAATTTTATTCTAAAATTTAAATTACAATGCAGCCGCAAGCGGACTTTCGTAATAGACCTTTTCTGAATTTCTGTTTAAACACCGTGTTATAGCCTAGCCTCTAAGTTTCGCCTCTTTTTCAAACTCTTAATTACTTCTAATTATTCCACTGGGGAACTGAAAGAACGAGTAACTATTACTTACTGAAAACATTATGACATTAGAAAAACAATGAAAAACATAGAAACGAGGCTTAACTTGATAACTAAGCATTAACTCTGCGTTTAAACAGAAATTCGGGAAAGGTATATTGAGGAATTGCTGCTTATGCCGTCATAGAGTAGACCATTGTTTCACAGACCAGGCCATTTACAGTAAAACTGTATTAATTTAACATCCTTATTACCCCCAGATCGTAATGAAAATCATAACAAAACCGATACTTAGGGCTATATAAAAAAAAACAGCACGTTTATGATGCAATATCAAGCAACCGTTTTTCGAAAGTATACTAGAATAGACTTTACAAAATTCCAAAACATGATTTCTACAAGGATGATAGTCCAAAAATATTGAAATAAACAGTTATCGTGTGGGATGGACAAAATGCTAATACTTTTGTAACAGACCCCGCTGAAAATAATCATGTAAACGAGGTAACTGACAAGCAGAAATTCGTGTTCTTATTTGGGCTTACCAATTTTCAATGATTTCGTTTCTTCGTAGTCTTTCGGTAATGCCCAGTTTAAGTTTGCTTTTCCGGTTTTCCTTTTCTTTGTTTGATAGCTTTTCTTTCATTATGAAGGATTTTTTTACTTTGCCTGCGATAAACTTGTCTATATATTAATAGCCGATTCTCTGTTTGTTTGTTTGTCTGTCACGCAAAATGGTAGATTGAGTTGTGAGAGTAATTATTTTATTTTATTTTGTGCGGCGTCAGCGTGAAACCATTGTATTGAGACCCTAATCGAATGCGACGTTTAGGGAAAATTAAAAGCCTGAGTTGAGTTGAGTTCACGAAAAATAAAATTAAAAGATTGGTAGTGATAAGTGTGCCAATGTTGTAGAGCTCGAAAAACTGATAAAAACACGGCTTCATGTGCAGTACCAGGTTGAATAACAAAGTGTCAGGTTGAATAACAAAGTGTCAGGTTGAATAACAAAAAGGATAATGAAAAACATTCTTTGGTCTCCGAAAAGAAAAGCTCACTGCAGACACATGAGTTATTATTGAAGATTATTCTAGGTTGTAATTTTGTGGGAATTTCTTTACTTTTAGGAAAATTGATTTGCCTAGAAATTAGCTTCTTGGCTCTATTCCTTCAGTGTTTTTTTATACTTATTTATTTATTTATTTATTTATTTATTTATACATTCGCTTTGGTCTTTCGATCTACTCTCTGACCTCACGAGCTTCGCTGAGCGTTTCAAAATGGTGATATTTTTAGCAAACATTCAATTCAACAATTAAGAAAATGTTTACTATTCAGTATCAGATATTTATTAACTAAAATAAGCAACGCTGTGCGTTTGAACAAATCGCGTAAAATACAAATTTTTATCAATACTTATGCCTGCATGGCATCCAGTGTCCTACACAAATATTTTGGTTTCGCCTTTAAAATGAGAATGGCTTTTTAAGACAGTCGACTATCATCTAGACGGAACGAAGCAATTTTTCATGTTTCCAATGTGTAGTTGCATCAGTTTTCCACTACAGCTGGAAAATTCCTTGCGGGGACTGTTGATATGTTTTAGAATCACATGAAAGAATTTGATAGGTTGGCGTAAAGGTTCAACTTTATCATTCATTTCGAGGACGCTTTTTCAGCAATGGTGTTATGAGAACAAAGCCTGTTGTCCCACTTATTTAACAGGAACTTACAAAGTACCTATTCATATAAGGCGCACTTAAACCTGTCTTAGAATGACATTCATTGAATCGTCCTAGAAATGTTTTAACAATAGACTTTTCGCCAGATATGATATCTCGACCACAATGCAGTATTTAAACATAAAGACGGGAAAGATCCATATTCCTATGCATGAATTCATAAGTTATCCATCGTTGTAGCCTTCATCTCTTCATTCATCTCGCCGTTTGCATCAATAAAAAGGGTGTATGGTATGGTAGGAAGAATAAGATGTTATATACAAATAAAAAATTCTTGATGATTTATTATCCGACAGTAAATTACGAAATCAAAAGAAGAAAATGTAGAACTGAAGAATAGTACAAATTATAAAGCTTCTTAAATGACACTCAGGTAATTAATTTTACTAATTATTAGAATTTAACAAAACTGCTTGTTCATCTCCAGAGATAACAGAAGGTAACACAAATGTAAGAATTTTGCACAAGTTGACCCAACTCTAACCCTAACACTAACGCTGACCCTAACTGTAACCCTAACCCTAAACCCTAACCCTAACTTCTAAGTTATACAGTACAACATAAATTTAGTAGAATAATAGCAAAACAATAGCAAAGTACTCTGTAACCAAAAAAAATTTAAAACAAACACTTAAAATGAAAAGTCAATCCGTTGAAGAATTCTGAAGTTCAAGTATCGCCTCGTTTTGAAGATTTGAATAATCACACTGTAGAATGGAAATAATAAGTAAAATAGTGTGTTTCGTAATGTTGGAAATGGAAATTTTTAAGCTGTTTTTTTAAATGAATATACCGAATTTCAAAATAATTTTTACATCGATGAAAAGCCATTTTCAAGTTCTTTCGGCTAGTATATTTTTGTGAAAAATGAAAAAAGTGGTTTTTGAAAAAATAAGGAAAATGTCTTGGAAAAAGCTATTTAAATTTTTAATGGTCGATATGATATTTACATTTACAAAATACACTTTTACATTTTTCACAAAAATATGCTAGCCGAAAGAACTTGAAAATGGCTTTCCGTTTTCTATTAATTCTTATAAGTTTTATACCAATGGAATCCTTATCACTTTGTCTTTCTCATGATGTATGTTTTGATCGTTAACAAATTAATGATTTTTTCCAAACCTATTGTTTCGATTTTCTCTTCTTCTTTCTTTCCATACTTTAAAAACTGCGGTAATATTTTTTTGTTTCCAATATTTTGATACACACCGAAAAGACTTTGATCAGTTCAGCAGTTACCATTAGAAATTGCTATTTTGAAAATGATTTGAGGATTCAAAAAATAATGATTATTGCATAATGGAAGCGAGGCAACCGCATTGTATGAAAATTGAATAGAAATTTGAATAGAGCTGAAGTTTGAAGTTATTATCTCTTTTCGCATTTCTATGTAATAAAAGGTATATAGATTAGCGTGAAAGTTTAAGAAGAAAAGTACTTTTGTTCTAGAAGTATTAATTTATAATTCACTATCTCATGGTAATTAATTTTTGCAAGAACTTAAAGGGGAACTAAATTAAAAAAAATCACAAGTTCAGTTTTTAGCACTACTTGAAGCAGTTTTAAAAATGCTGAAAGTTAACTTTTGAATTTTCAAACAAAGCAGCACTAAAGGGCGGTAACTCAACCGATAAATTATGCTCAATTTTACATTGCAGGAAAGTATGACGCTTATAGAAAGAGGCTATAACAAATCGAGGAAGAACAACAAATATATTGCAGAAGTATCTAACATAAATTATGCAAAGCTGTATGGATTGCAGACTTTCACAATTGTATTGACCTCAACACTATTAAATCTATTACAGCCAAATGATTTAAAATAAGTCAAACTTGTTAAAAAACTGAAGACATCGTCTATTTATAAGCAAATTAACACCAGGACCTTCCAATTCTTCTTTGTACAAACCTTCCCAATTTCACCAGAAATGTGAATTGGCTAACATTAAGTAAAAATGAAATTGTTCATGACTTGGATTAGTAGGATCACGAGAAACTTGGGCATTTCAAAGATTTTAATCCATGGCAGTTTATAAGATTACAGGAAGATAAAAATTATATTGTATATAACTGAAATCAGCTTAACTTACAATATGAAAATCTATATCTACTAAAATTGCCAGTAGCCGATCCAGAGGTAAGTTGCAATTTGTGTAGGAGAGTGTTAGCAATTCAAACATAAAAGAAAAATATTCAAATAATCCCTTTGCTAATATAAATTGAATTAAAAATAATGTTAAGCCACCTCTCCGCAAGTTGCGCATACCCTCTAGATTCGCCACTGACTGCATATTACCACTTTAATCTTTGCATGGAGTTTATAACTGACACAATTGTGCACGAAAAGACAAATGACACAGTAAAATTTTGTTAGGATCCGTAATACAATGGTCTCTTCAAACATGATAGATATATTGTGTCCTAGACGCATTAATATCTTACCGCAAAATTAAAAATTGTGAGACGGGGGGCTTCCACACAATTTTGTACATCCTATGAGCAATCTTTAGCTGCTGCTAAAAACAAAAAGTTTTCTCCACTGAGATACAAAGTGTATCAGTGTTGAAAAGTAAAATTGTTGACGGAGCAAATAATCTTAGACAAAATCAAAATTTTCTTCATTAAACGACAGCAAGAGCAAATCGCTGTGTTCAGAGAAACGGGGGACATGTTGAGACAGCTTAACATTTTGTTTTTAATGACTCTTGTGTTTTATAGCCACTGGACTTGTTATCGTTTTTGGCAATGACCTTTGATAGTTGTTATTGTAAGATGTGTCGATAAACCATTAAGAAGGTAATTGGATTTTTTCATGGTAAAGTCCTTAATTGTTTCCAAAATAAAAGCTTATGGAGACGAAATATATATTTCTAAAATCCTTGAATAAAATCCTATCGAATGATGTAAAAATCGCAGAAATGTGCTATGTGTGGAAAAAGTTACAAGCTGTTAAAATTTCAGATGGATACTTTTTGGGACACACTGTAGTCAGTCTCACACAGTGATAACTTGACCGAGCATTGTACATTGAGTAATAATTTGGTATGTCTGGAATTCACCAAATTACTCCCTTCTATAATTTATAAAACTTAATGTTCATCTTAGCCACTTTTCAATTCACTTTGATGTTTTAGAGCGGGTAAATCATTTTTATTTACCGTTCGCCAATATCTTGCATATGATGTTTATAATTCAGTATATATCAGTAATGTAGACAATTTGTGTCAATCACTTAACAAGTGAAGTCATTTGTGCTTTCTATGACCATAACAGTTTCATTTGTTTACATTTTTTCAATATCTTCAACTTCCAGGGTAATATTTATTAAATGAAATGAGCAAGTTTCATGCATTTATTGATTCACCAGCAATGTTGATGCTACATAAATGTATGTTGTGATATTGAAAGTTTTTTCAATAATCTTCTTTTTCAAGAATGTTGCCCAGAGTCAGCTACACATCAGTATTTCCTATATAAGGAATGTTCTCATGATAATATTTCGGTGATAGCTAATAGTAGATAAACACAGGAAAGAAGTCTTAAAATTGTTCTTCAAAGATTCTCGAAGCTACTTCTACAACTTCCTTAAAACGTAAACGTTTCACGTGCTCTGGGTGACTATTTTACGGAACTGGGAAGTTTTCAACATAAAAGGTCTAAAATAACTTAAAAGTATTTCAAAAGTATAAAAAAGTTAATATTTCTATGCATTAATATTGAAAGTGCCCTTTTTGTATTACATTTAGCATAGAGTTTTAGGTATGTCACTAACTATTCTGAATAAACAAACAATCCGAAATCCGAACGGACTTTCCGAAAACGGCAAAGATTTAATGAAGAATAATGAAAAAAACTGATTCCAATACTCATCTTGATCTATAGATCGGCTGAGTAAAAATCATTTTTCGATCTTGAGATGTTGCCGTTTAAAGGTTTTTTCCAAAACAAGATCTCTATGGCAACGTGACATCACAACGTTCAAGACGATATTGCTGACAAATATGTGAATAACTCATAATGTTTTAATGACATATTGTTATAAAATTGTATTTAGAGTGGTAAATAACTGCAGTTGTAAAAATAGCAAAGAAATCTGTGGCCATTGCTACTCCGAATCGGTTCCAGGTCTTTATTCTTTTTTGTTGAAAAAGTCATATAATCAGCATCCAACACTATGGCGAATTTTGCTTTAACTTACGTCCAGTGAAAACTGTTCCAATTTCTAAAATTTCGCTTCTCTTACCTGAGCAGATCTCCGGATTTGTAGGTTTGTCAGCAAAAAAACAGAGGAAACTTGGAAACAAGTCAGGGTAACTATCGCAACAATTGTTTTAAGTGATTCTATACCTACATGTGTTTGCCACTAAACATACCTAATTCTAGCAGTGTATCATTAGTATTTCTTCAGTTATTTACATATTTGCATGTCAGCAATTTTTTTGTAACCATGGCGATCAAGTTTTGAGCAAAAACTTTAAATGGCAATATCTCGGGAACAAAAAAGCTGAATTTAATATGGCGAATTTTATCTAAACTTGCTAACTTCATCAAATTTAATTCCCGTAAAATTTAATTTCCATAAGGTAGTCGAAAGCCAGAGACGTGCTTATAATCGGTTCTCCGTTATACCGATTAAATGCTACAACGGCTTACTAGAATATTAATCGGTAAAGTTTTGACAGCGACAAATCATAGTTGACTTTAATTAGCAATAGTTTTTATATTGGCTATTGTAAGTTGTCAACTCAAAATAAATTAACGAAAAAAAAAAAATCATTGTTATTGCAAGAAAGCTTTCCTCTATAAATGAAAACGTACCGATGTTAGAATTGATAAAGTTTGTTCGATTGTTATGAAAATATTTCAAGTGCAATAGCTATTTGGAAAGTCGAACATCTTCAAAACTTGCCTATTGCTGGGTATATTTAAATTTTCTTTTACTGTTACATAAACTTGAATTTCAGACAAGTGAGATATCACATGTAATTCACTTACTTGCATCCTTGCTTTAGCTTGATTACTCCGTTTTGCAGCATCAAAAACAAGCAATGAACTTGCGTACAGAGTGATAATTAATGTTAATGCCGTGTTCGATGGAAAATCTCGGTGATTCAGGAAGCTTGAACAAATCATC
This sequence comes from Turritopsis dohrnii, assembly GCA_027922465.2. Classification (NCBI taxonomy): domain Eukaryota; kingdom Metazoa; phylum Cnidaria; class Hydrozoa; order Anthoathecata; family Oceaniidae; genus Turritopsis; species Turritopsis dohrnii. Next base: position 117,149 of record BQMF02000636.1, on the reverse strand, counting down.
AGGTTCAAAGAAAACCTATATAATGTTATATCTTGACTTATCAAGACCAATTGTATTTTAATTGTAGCTAAGATGGATTTTGCTGTAAGAAAAGAAAGTATTAATAATGTCAGATTATGCGATTAAATAAAACCATGGGTAATCAAAATACATCTTTGCACGAAAATACAACAATTTCATAAATCTAATGCATTCAAAAGCACTATCATGATGAATAACCGTGTATCGAAAATGCATGAGATGTTTTATAAATTTAACAGTTTGGGACTATTATTATATTTATAGAAAAGATACATATAAAAAAGAGTTTTTATATATTTCCCCGTAGGGCGAAATATATGTTAAAACCGGCATTTCCTTCTCCTTCTTTTCGTTCACTTTTATAGCCGCAGTTCAGTATTGAATTTTCACGTAGCCGCCAGTAGATAAGAATAGAGGCTAGTCTACAGTGAAGTAGTGCGCCATTTTTTTTCAGTCAGTGCAGATGGTCAGTAGAAGACTTTGCTTTTTTTGCCAGATTTTAAAATGATTCAAAAGATAAAAGGTTGTTAAATGATGGAAATAAATCGTTTTAGTTCAGTTTTGTTATGAAAGGTTTTGAAAAAACTTTTTAATGAACTTGTAAAATACAGAAAAAAAATTGTTTTGTTTTTGTTGATAAATGAATGCTTAGCTATGGATGATTGGTTGGTAGTTAAATGTTTGGAACAGCAAAACATTGAAGCTGTGATTTCAGTGCAAAAACGAAAATTCATTATCAAATACAGGCTGCAGATTTATATTTATTTTACATCCTGATTTGACAGGATAATGTATACAGAATGTATATAGCCAAACTGAACTGACACAGCACGCACATGATGTACAGCCACCACAAGGGAAACCTTTTATACGTGGAGAACAAGTAGTTCGACCAATTATGTTAATTCAAAGAGTACATTACAAAAACAGCAAGTAAAAATGTGATGTCGTATATGCAATAAGATGTTCAGAAAACCAATTACAATATTTTCATACACAGGATTGAGACAGATAATAACTTGAAAGAACCTGGTTGAATGTGCTTCCCTGGCCTGGATAGGCTGGATACTATGGATTAATTCCATGATCACGCATACTGTTTTGGTACTGTATTATGATATTTTATTTTGTAAAAAGTATAAATTTATATACTGTCAACTTTCCTTACACAAACAACAAACTTAAATCAAAACACAATCCAACATAAGAATCTGTAAATTACAAACCAGAACTCAAATTTCTTTTTTTAGCTTCGTAGTGATTTGGTTATGGATGTGTATTTTCACTACCAAAATCTGTTGTTTTTTTTTTCATTTGAGATTTACGAAAGTCATTTTTTGTCACATAGTAAATAATAAGTGTCCACATATTTTTGTGACTGAGATGTTTATTCAGAATACTTGAATTTAATTTTATAAATTGTCACTTTAAGACCATCTCTTTTTGGAAAATAACTCTTGTCCTAATTTGAAATGCTACACAGTACAAATTTGGATTGTTTTTAATAGTTATTTGCTGTCTACCCCAAAGTATTTTTAATACTTAGACTGTAGTATTAAAATTAGGTTTGACAATTTTCTTTTCTTCTTTTGTAAACTTGTAAACAAATTTCATTGTATGATGTTGTAAAATAGTTTAGTACGAGTTACGAAAAGCTGTGTTCTGTTGAATTGCATTGTTTGCCATGATATTACTGTGTAAAAGGATGTCAAGCTTCTGCAGCAATGAAGATCATACGTTTATTATGATGAATTTACCTTATACACATTTATTCAGTTGTTGATATTAAGTTGTTTAAGGGGAAATATTAGTTGCATTTAGGTCTTCCAATTTTTAGCTTTGTCCATAATAACTTCTCATAACTCATAACTTTTTTTAACTCCTCAGCAAAAATTATAAGAGAAACCATGTCATATGACCATGAATATCTTCATTTCATAATAAGTTCGAAATAAGTTATTTTATGGTATTAAATTGAATTCTACCCTGATTAGTATGGACAGCATTTTTATTTGCGTTGATGGTAGTTATACCACTTTTCTTATGGTCTTCTATGTACACACAATAATTGATAAAAGTTTTGCAACTTTGGGGAAATATATAGTCGCATTTTTGCGAATCTTGTTTGATCTTAATATGATTTGGAAAAAAAAGTTTCTCTACTTTTCCTATTGTACCTTATGATAGAACACAATGGAAATAGGATATTTTTATAATCAGTTTAAGCAGGGATATTTTATATAGGGAGATTCGTATAACGGACGAGCCTGACACACGAAAAAAATCAATTACTTTCTTTAGTTTCTTTAGAGATTAAAAGCCTTTTCTTGTATCAAAAGAAACATCATTACTTTGCACGCTTATGTCAAGTGTTGATGTGAAATTTGTAATGACTTTATAGGGAAAAATTCACGAAAAACTCTACTAAGTTGTATATAATTCCCTACAAATTTGTAGAAAAACAGTTTCGTGTAAACGAAACATGATTTTTCCGAATCCCCGCACGTTCGTTTATGGCAACAGAGAAGGCGGACATTTAGCAATGCGCATGCGTGAATAATATTTTAGAAAAAGTTTGTGGGAGTGCTTTTCTGACCACACACCAACGCATGAAATTTGTCCCCAAATTAGGCAAAATTGAAATTTAGATAAACAAAAGATGATCAACGAATACTTTGAATTAAAAGTTGCTTTGAATTTTACGCGAGAACTTCGATTTTTGCGGGAAAGTACCTTATTGTAGCTTTACAATTTTGATTCACGTCGTTTTTCACGTTCAAACTTTTGTTGAAAGACCTTTGAGAATAGTTTGACAGTGAACTGTCAATGAACAGAGTTTGACACGCTTAATTGTTTCTTAATGGTCCGTAATGTTCTCCATGTTTGATTGTTGATCAATTTGTGCACTTTGGTTCTTTTGTGAATGAAAAGTTTGTTCACTACTGTGGAGAACAAAATGGAGTGTCTTAAAAGCATCGTTTTGTTCCATCGGGAACTCCAAAATGTTTCCTTTTAATTAAGACTTAATTGTTCACTACGTAAGGCACGAACTATCCCCTTTGTAATGGAACAGTTCGTGTATACTACTTAAAAGGAAGACATTGTTCTTTTGTCAAAAGGAATGAATAAATGACTCTCCTGTGAAGTGCAATATGGTATAAATAAGTCATTCAAGTATAAAGAACCCAGTATTCGTTTTTTAATTTGTATCAATCGTTAAAAGATAACAAGTATAATAAGTTAAACAAGACGACCGGATGGTCGAAAGATTTCGCTTATGTTTTTCTAAGAATAGCGACCTATGAATAACGCCCATTCTAAATACATACTTGAGGGTTCATTGGGTTGCAGAGCGGAATTTATAATAGACCTGTCCCCATAGTGATACGTGTTTTCGTATTTCCGCGTAACCTCCTTGTTGTACTCATGATGCATTTTGTTAAAAAGATCTGCTAGTGTAAGCATAGAAATAAAAATGTTTTATTGTGTAAACCTAACTTTATTAATAACCACATCACAAATTGAAACAAAAGAAATATACTTGTATGAGCTGTAACCATGCATTTTTAAAAAAAAATGATTTTATAAGAAAAACGTGAGCCAAAAGAGATAAGAAAAAAAGATTCGTTCGAAAATATTTTAAAAAACGAAAATCAATCCAAAATACTCAAACAAAATAAACAAATCAAATAACAAACAAATAGTTTGTTTGTAATAGACGGTTTGAAGCTACAGTTACAGGGACGTAGCAAGACATTTTGAGTTGGGGGGGCTCAATAAATCTCTATTATCGAAAGAGGCCTCACCATGGTTGGGGCCGATGCGCCAAGAAAATTTTTGAAAAATACTACCTCTCGATTGCCTATAAAAGCACTCAAAATCTATAATTTCAACATGATTTTCAATTATTAGGAAAGGCAAAAACAAATTACTCATAATTGACAAAAAAGTTGGGGGGGGGGGGGGGGGGGGGGGGGCTCAAGCCCCCAAGCCCCCCCCTAATTCTACGTCCTTGAGTTAAAAATTAAAACTGCTTGTAAAGCTTCTTCTTCACTGCAGTTGATCTTCGAAGGATATCAACATCAAAAGCGTCACTAAAGTTTACTTAATTTAAATTTCACAGTGGTACTTCGAATCAAAACATTAATTGAAAACCTTCTTTTTGTTTTTCCTTTAGGGAAAGATCCTTTTTTTGAGACCATGTGGTAAATACACTTTATGGCTCACGAAATATACGAAAACATATCATGGTCATGAAAGCAAGGATAAAAAGGAATAGAAATAAAAGAATTTTAAGTTAGTAAGTGCGATATTAAAAAACCTTCGCCGTACATTAGATAGATAGAACGCCGCCGAAACCAATATCTTTCGCTTAGCGAAATCTAATAATACGTTGTTTTGCTTTTAAAAATGTCAAAGAGAACATATAATTTGTGAACTGGGTTGGAATCAATGGCGCTGCTAAACACAAGAGAAAGTTGGTATTACGTCCAAACGATAGAAATATTTACATCTGCCCTGTGCAAAATTGCCTACACATTGGTTTTAAAAGCAGTCGAGGTTTACGCAAACATATTGATGTAAAACATTTTTGGTATTACTATTTTGACGAAGCTCCAGATATCAAAAGGGAAGAAGTAGAGGCACAACAGCCAATCAGAAAGAAAGTATGTAGCTACGACACACAAGCCTTCCTTTTCTATCAACGATGGTATTGGAAAGACATTTTTGAACTGGCTGCGTACACCATGTGGAGGACGGAAGTCTGAGAAAGAAGCAAAGCAATGTGCACAACGACCTGGATTCCGAATCGTGTTTAACCGAAGAATTCGTCGATTGTTGCTTTAGGTACACCCTCCATCATTGTGGACTTTATTAAAACTCTTGAAGAAGATTGGAAACTAAGTTGTTCGGCGTCTTTGAATTACTTAAAATCAATATCAGACATACTGGACTTTCGAAAAGCGAACGGTGTATCTGACAGTATTTTACGTTGTTTTGCTGTCACCGAAGTTTACATACGACGTGGTAAAGAAAATCTCGGAAATAGAAAGAGACTCGAGTATTCTCGCAACCTGGATTTAGAGACACTCGTTGCTCGAAACAGTTGGGCAACCTTAGAGGAAATGGAAAACGTCATCCCATATCACATCAATCGTTTTCGGGATATCCTACAAGAATGCAGAGACCAACGAAACGTGTCGGCATCTCAACTGGCGTTTGCAACGAGATTCATTGCTACGTATTTATTTGTTCGTGTTAAGTGCTCCAGACCGATGACCTATCAATACTTAAGGTGGATTTCCATAGAGCAGCAAAATGCGCTGTGGCGACAATATCGCTCTGGAAACTTTGAAGTGCATGCGCATTACATGCCAATCACCGCTGTTTCAGAGATTTTTATGAAGTCGCGCGCGAGAAAAAAGCTCAGACGCAAAGTAGAAAAAAATCAACTTTGCGACGGAGCTTTTGAGCGACAACCAATCAGTTTGCTTGAAAGTTAAATGATTACGTAATTTTCATTCTGATCTCCCACAAACAAGATGGCGTCTCAACAGCACTGTCAACAAAATGTATGGGAGAATGAAAATGATAGTGATGACAATAGAGACCTTTATCAACAACTTTTTCTTAACTTCCGCCACAACAACAACACAACAAGTTACGATCCAGAAATTTTTATCAATAACATTCAAACGTATCCAAGCTTATGGAATACATCAGCAAGATCACATCATGATCAAACTATTCGACAGAATTGTTGGGAAGAGTTGTCAAAACAATTTGGAAAACCAGGTAAGCTACTATTCTATTATTATAAATCATATTATGTTGAGGTTTTTGACAGCACTATTTTTTATCTTCCTAATCAATCTAGGTATGTATCTTTCGTATTTATCCCTGAATTCCTGAAAAAAGAATGGAAAAATATGAAGGAGAATTTTAAAAGGTGCCTGGTCAAGAAATCTAACATGACGAGGTCAGGAGCAGCTGCACACACCTTGCCAAAATGCAAGTATTTTTCCCAGCTATTTCCCAATATATCTCTTTCCAGTCCAGCTCCAACTATTTCATCGATTGAGTCGCCTGAAAACAATGAAGATATTTCTGTACCGCTGCTTCATGCTGATACAAGAATTAAAGAAATAGAAACAATTGAACTTATTCTAGATAATACCCCAAAAAAACCAGAAAGTAGTAATAAGATAACACCGATGCGAAAACGGCAAAAAAAGGTGTCAAGCAACTCAGATTCACAGATAGAGATTGACTTACAATTTTTAACCACTTTAAAAGATATGAATAATACAACAAAGTCCATGATGTCTTCAGACACAAATAAAGAGGAGCAAAATGATGAAGACTTCTTGTTCTGCCGTAGTCTTGTTGCAACATTGAAAAGGCTAGGAGGTAGAGAAAATAAAATCGCAAAGATGAAGATTCAAGAAATTCTGTTTAAACTTGAATATGAAGTTTAATAATAACAATTCCTTGATAGACAAGTATCTAAGTGGAATTCTCAAGTATTTGTTTCAAAGTCTATTTGAAAGATATAATTAATCAGTTAGTTGTGACCGTTTTTCATTCATGTGAAAGCACTTTTGGTGCTCTGAGCCATAAATAAATTGTTTTTTAGTTGATACGATATTTCTTGGTTTTTTTGTTCCATATACTAAAAAATGAGTCTGTTTTTTTAGTATGATATTTCTTGGGCTTTCATTGTATAACTAACAACAGACAAAGTTTGTTTATTATTTAGAAGTAGACAACAGATTATTTAGGAAAACTGTATAATGTTGTTGAGATAAAACTTTTACTAGTTACTCAAATCAAATGGATCAATTGTCCTGGTAACATATTCCCATTGCCAGCTAACTTCACCATCTGTTGAATTGAAATACTCTTTGAAATCTTCACGGGCTTGCTTTGCTGTTCCATCGTAGTTATTAGAAGCAGTGAAGGAAATAGGGAGTAAACCAGTAAAACCAATTGTTTCTGTTCTCCATTGACCAGACCGATATCCCTCTTTATTGTCTTGGTCAGCAAAAGCATCTGGACAATATTCACTATCACCATGTTGTGTTTGACTGATCATCAGAAAATTGTGAAGTGCAACCACTGCTTTTGTAATGGAGCGAACTTTAGATACCTTTGCAATAATTGGGCGCTTGAAAACTCTAAACCTGGCTGCAGCTATTCCATAACAGTTTTCAATAACTCTCCTTGCTCTGGAAAGTCGATAATTGAAAATTTTGCTGGAGTTATCAGCAGCAGTACGAGGGTATGGTTTAAGCATGAAATGTGTCATTTGAAACGCAACATCAGCTACAAACACGTATGGATAAGATTTTCGACTTGAGTTAATTGTGGATGGTTTTGGTCGTTTTATAAGATTCTCATTAATTGCTAGCCCAAGCTTACGGTCTTTATAGACCCCACCATCGCTTTGCCGACCTGCATCACCAATGTCAACCATTGTGAAAGTGTAATCGGCATCGCAGATGGCCAGGAGAACAATGCTGTGAGACTTTTTATAGTTGAAATAATCAGAGCCGCCCCTGGCTGGGGCTTGCATGACGACATGTTTGCCGTCTATAGCCCCTAGACAGTGTGGAAAGTTCCATTTCAACTCAAATTGCTTTGCGACCGCTTTCCATTTCTCCTCTGAGTTTGGAGTTTCAAGGTAGTTTCTGGCCAACAGTTCTCTCCACATAACGTCACAAGTCTCACTGATGATACGACCGACAGTAGAAGGGCTTACCCTGTGTTCGGTGGCTATTGTGATTTGTGCATCACCAGTCGTTAAATACCATAAAGTTATGCATAATCTTTCACTCGGTGATGTAACATCTCGTATTTTTGCTGATTTCTTTATGTAAGGTGCTACCCAAGCTAAAAGTTCTTCAAATCTGGTCGGTGTCATACGAAAATATTTGAAAAAATATGCATGATCAAATAGCATAAGGTCACGAATTAAAGTACTGTATAAGCCCTTCGCACGTCTTTGTAAAAATAGTGATTTAACCCACATCGATTTTTTTCTTTTCTTTACGATATTATGTGTCCTTCTGATTCTACGCCATACAAGGTATGTCACTGCTATAGCAAGATGCTGTCTAAATACAAGCCTTCAAAACTGCCATAATGCTTGTTTACATTTTTTTCCAGAGCACAATTTTGTGATGATCTATAAAATCGCCTTCACTTTTTTCGCGAGAGATCGTTTGCCCGGCGATAACCTCGCGGGCGATATTATCGCCACAGCGCATTTTGCTGCTCTATGGAAATCCACCTTAAGCATGGAACAAATATTTAAAAATTCACAGTTTTCTTCACGTTTCATAACAAGGTTGTAGGAGTTCTCAAACTCAAGTTGCAACTTTATTTCATCGTATCTTGTGATTAATCCAAAATAATTGCATTGCGAATAAGCATAGATATATACGAAATAAACTTTTACCTTCTCTAAATTACATCAGGTTGAAAACATTACATTTGGTAGAAATTTATTAGCTAATTATTTTTCCCCATGTAAATACGACTCCACTGCAAGCTAACAGGAATATGAAACGGTACAAATACAAATTTATTTCAACTCAGCTTTTAATTTATTTTATTTCTCAGGGATAAATAATTTTATGTACATCGTCTTGTTGTTCTTTCACTTATATTATTCACAAAATGATGAACGCAAGTATTGTTCGCACAAATACGTCACAAGTTTCAAAAATTAATGAACAGGATGCCTCTTTAAAATCTATCATGGCGACGACCGTTTGAGCTCTTTAATTGTAAATATCTCTAAATCAAATGAAGCCGTAAAACTTCTCACAGTTCATATTCAGGTAATGATGAACAAAATAAGCCCAAGTTGTTATCATTCGTTAGTTCTCCTTTAAAAACAAACATTGTTTTGGCAATATTTTATCAGAAATCAGGTTGGTTGATGTATGCCCTGACCAGGGATCGAACCTGGATTAATTGTGGTTAACACAAGGGTCTTACTAGTTAGACGACCAGGACGTAAGTATAGTAAGTATAAATAATGATAGTTTTTTACTAAAAATAAGCCATAAGTAATGTTTTTTCATAATTGTGGCTATAAAAATAGCCGTTTTTCTTGATATTTGCTCTTCCATAGAGCAAGGATAAGCATAATCATGATGGAACAATTATTGATTTGTTGAGCAAGGGAGAGCATAGTCATGGTCGGTGGAAACAGCTTCTTGTGGTGCTTCACTAAAATGTTTGCTGACAAGTTCCACAAGAATAACGGAATGAAAGAAGGTACTGCATTTTTCCAAGTGAGACAGCCAAAATGATTCATCGAACGGTATGTGTTCCAAGAAATAGTCCTTTTCGGTCCAAACAAAAAAATGCATAATTTAGGAATGGCCATTTGTGCTTGGACCTGAAAATAATATTGATGGTTCTTTTTTAAGCTCATATCATTTCCAGATTTCTCCAAGAAAAAAGAAGATGAAAATTCGTTTAGCTTATGATGACACAAAGTGTATGGACATTTGATTTCCAACAAACGGTCAGAACAGCAAGAACATTTTATGATGCCATCTGGTGTAGCACCAAGATATGGATGATTGGAATCCAGGAACAAACCACAATCAATAACGTGTAGATTAGTGTGGTTTTGACCGTCTACATCAAGGAATTTTTTGTTAGCTGTCTGCTCATGAATCTTTCCCCATTCAGTGTACTTAGAAGTAAATTGATATTTAGATGGATAACGTATACTTTTAATTAAACTTTTGGATGGATTTGAAACCGATGTGGATAAAGTGGCTTTTAGTTTAGATGCAGTAATTCGTCTAACTCGAAACTGAAACCAAGAAGATGATTTTGATTGTTTGCGAGTTTCCTTTTCCACAGTAGCGATTTGATCTTTTGTCACAGTAAGTTTCTCCTTCAAATTAGAACAATAATTTACAACATCAATGTATGGTAATCCTTTCAAGGTTTCATCAAAAAGTTCAGTAAGAACAAGAGGATATTTATTTGTTAAGGCTTTAGGAATATAATTGGTGCTGTAATCAGGATGAACGGACAAAAATGCTGGCTTCTCTGATGAAATTGATGCCAAGAATGTAGCAAATTTTTCAGATAGAGCTTGCTCAACCTTTTTTATTTTTAGATTGAAAGTCTCAGATGGTGTGGTCGAATAAGGATGATTGATTTTGAAATCCGTTATCTTTTTTTGGTTTGACGATGAAGTAAAATCAATGTCTTTAATGGGAGCATAACTGACTGTTCGTTTCGATGTTGGAAGCAACCAGTATGCAGGCTCTTGAGTTACAGTTTTTTCTCTTGTAGTCTAACAGCAGCTTCAACATAGAACATTACAGAGGCTACATGAGAACAGCTTTCACCCAATCCTGCCATGCATGTTCAGTGGCATGAAGAAATCTCTCCATTATTGTTGGAAATGAGCCAACAAGACACTGGTTTCTCACTTAACCTCTGACTATGCAATGCCCTTGCCCGAAGAACAATGAAAGTTTTGTTGTCAACAGTATGGTTTAATGATTGAATCTTCTGTATCCAACCAGACAAGAAACGATCATAAGATTTCAAGCTCTTGTAGTTTTTGAAATCTTGCATGCTATAGAATGGGCTTTGTCCAAGAACTAAATAGTTGACCATGTCGATGTATGTAATAGGAGGGAAAGTATCAGGGTCAGTACTCCATTCTCGATCAGGGATTTGGTAGGGATCTTGACTGCCAATAAGAGAAATTTTTTCTTCATATCTTTTACGAGCGGTGACAGGCAAAGAAGAAAAATAAGATGACATGATGATAATAAGATTGAAATCGATGAAATTATCAAACAAAATCAAATTGCAGCGTAAACGCTAGTGTTTGTTTTTATCAACGAAGCGGTAGGTCTACCAACATGGCGGATTTCCAAAATTTTTCAAAATTGCAATGCATTGTGGTCCAAATCGTAAAAACCTCTATACGGATAACAGCAATGAAGACCTTGGCGAACGCTACTGAATTAATGAATTCTGTCGGCTGAACATATTACAACGACCCCAAGATTTTTGAGCAAAAAGAAATCAGCCGTGTTACTCTTGAGGAAGATAGGAAATGAAGTCTACAATTGTGACGGTTTGAGGGAAAATCATAACAAGTGATATTACTGATAAATTAATCAGTAATTTATCAGAAATTTATCAGTAATAATCAGTAATACTGATAAATAATCAGTAATTCGTTCGATTTATCAGTAATTTGTTCGATTTATCAGTAATTTGTTCGATGAATCAGTAATTCGTTCGATTTATCAGTAATTCGTTCGATGAATCAGTAATACTGATAAATAATCAGTAATACTGATAAATTACTGATTATTTATCAGTATTTACCGATTATTTTATCAGTAATTACTGATTCATCTAACAAATTACTGATAAATCGAACGAATTACTGATTAAATCTATTGTTTTCTAATCAGTATTTTACTGATAAATTTATCAGAAATTATCACTTGTTATGATTTTCCCTCAAACCGTCACAATTTAATTATTTAAAATAACATTATTTTAGCTATGGTAGCATTATGTATTTACAATGAGAATGGCTAAGAAACGAGAAACGTAATCTTCTTAAAAAAATAAAATCATTGTTGGTGTTAATTGATTTACAGTAATCTTCTTAATTTTTCTTTGTTTTGAAAGCTATTACAATGAACATAATGAAAGTATAAACATAAATAAACAAAAATGTCTCATTGTTCTGCCATGAGGCACCACAGTTGAAGAAAAAATAAAAAAATTTATGAACAGCGCGAAATCAAGAATTTTTTCACATATTCATTAAATCATCATAAATTTTGATTGAAAAGTGCTATGTACAGTGTGTATCAAAATGTCTTATCCACCAACTTTCAAGGCGTATATCTCATTACATGTCTGATAAAATATTGTGAATTTTATATCACAAGAAAGAGCTTTTCATGCTCTATCCATAAATATAAAATGTTTGCCAAAATATTTGTTTTTCGAAAAGATATGAAAGAAAAACTCAACGATTTGGTTCATTAAATTCTTAAAAGTCAATTAACTCAATTTACAATAAATGCCATTTGTAAACACAATAAAAAAATTAAAAATCATCACACAGTAAAATATTTTTATTTGAAATTTTTTAGATCAGTTGTTATGGGAAATTAATACGCAAAGGTATACTTAAAATTTTCTAAAGGTTTCATCAGCACAACAAAAGAAAATTACACCATTAAAAATTCATTAGCATGTCAGTTAATTGACTTTTAAGAATTTAATGAACCAAATCGTTGAGTTTTTCTTCAATATCTTTTCGAAGAACAAATATTTTGGCAAACATTTTATATTAATAAATAGAGCATGAAAAGCTCTTTCTTGTGATATAAAATTCATAATATTTTATCAGGCATGCAATGAGATATACGCCTTTAAAGTTGGTGGATAAAACATTTTGATACATACTGTACATTAAATTTCACTGAAATATGTTCAGTAATGATAGAAAGGTCTTTGAGGAAAATTTTTTCAAAAAATCCACCTCCTTCCATGATGACGTCACTATGTCAAATTTTTATGCGAATAAATAAATACGCCTTTTTGTTTCAGAAGATCTGGTCTACATGGTCAAAGAGATGATAGCAGAAATTTTGAAAATCAGTTCTACCATCTCATCAGTGAAAAGACATCTGAAAGCATCATAAATTGTTTCAATATTTCCAGCAGTAGGAAGCAAGTTCAATGGTTTGGCAGTACGTGATAAAATGTCGCAAGTTCGTTGTCGACCGTGGTTTTCTGGCTTTAGATTGGTCCAGAAAATCTTTTCAGTGGCTAGATTTTTCTTTGAACCAAGGTAGCCTGTCAAAACCTGCTTTCCTCCAGGAGAAGGTTATAATGATCAGGATTCAAAGCTGTATCCACTGAATTCACTAACCGCATACGTGTCAATTTTTTGCGTGGTGGTGGAACATCGTCCTCATCGCTGTCTGAACTTTCATCAGAATCTACTGAAAATTAACCTCTATCATTCTGATCATACAATTCATCAAGATCATTATCATCGCAATCATCTAAATCGAAATCTACAACATCTCTTTCATTGTCGACGAAAATATCAGCAATCGCTTCATCGGCTGCTAGCTTTCTCTTTGACATTGTATTTATTTGTTATTACTTGCCATTGTTATTTTTTTTTCTTCTAAAAGATAAAAGAAGCATTACAAATGAACCAGACATTCAAAATATTCATGCTCAGCAGTCCAAAATTGTGTAAAGCTTTGGGAATCCAAATATGCAGTTTCTTCTTCCAAAATCTATGACCGCAAAGTCGGCAAAAATTTTTTTTTCCAAATAATTGATGATATGGACATGCAACCCAATGAAAACTACATAAATTCCATGTTATCTTTGTAGGACAACTATTCCTCTCAATATAAAATTATTGGTTACAGGAAGAAAAACAAAAATCAGTTTCCAATTTCGAACTGTTGAACCTGCGCTTCAATTGCGAGATGTCAACGACCGCCGACAAAGGGCCTCCTGTGCAAACAAATAAGGATTCCATCGATATAAAATTTACAAAAATCAATTGGATATTTTCTTCAAAAATGCGATGAAAATTTTTGTTGCCAAAGTTTTGAAACACGCCGTACAGCTATTGAAATCACAAATATCTGTTGAAGCATTTGCGAGTCACAGATTGATCTCTGTTTCCATTATTGACTTAAGGACACCCGTGGTGGAGTAAAGTATATAAAATACCCGTGTTTCTCCTCCTCCTCCAACTACTACTCCAAGTTATGAACGATTTCGTGCAGCGTTTACATGACATCGTTGGCGAATTGGCAAATTCGTTCAAATTCGGACCAATGTCCAATTTTCATGAAAATTTGCACGGATCACATTTGAAAGGTGCTGATTTCGAATTTGGCAATGACTTTGCCAGGTTTGACTAAAATTGGGCAATTTAGGCCAAATTTGGACCAAATTTCGAAAGTTCTTCAATTTTCATGAAATTTTGCACGGATCACATTTGAAAGGTACTGATTTCGAATTTGACAATGATTTTGCCAGGTTTGACTAAAATTGAGCAATTTAGGCCAAATTTGGATCAAATTACGAAAGTTCTTCAATTTTCATGAAATTTTGCACGGATCACATTTGAAAGGTACTGATTTCGAATTTGACAATGATATTGCCAAGTTTGACTAAAATTGGGCAATTTAGGCCAAATTTGGACCAAATTTCGAAAGTTCTTCTATTTTCATGAAATTTTGCACAGATCACATTTGAAAGGTGCTGATTTCGAATTTGACAATGACTTTGCCAGGTTTGACTAAAATTGAGCAATTTAGGCCAAATTTGGATCAAATTACGAAAGTTCTTCAATTTTCATGAAATTTTGCACGGATCACATTTGAAAGGTAATGATTTCAAATTTGACAATGATATTGCCAGGTTTGACTAAAATTGAGCAATTTAGGCCAAATTTGGATCAAATTACGAAAGTTCTTCAATTTTCATGAAATTTTGCACGGATCACATTTGAAAGGTACTGATTTCGAATTTGACAATGATATTGCCAAGTTTGACTAAAATTGGGCAATTTAGGCCAAATTTGGACCAAATTTCGAAAGTTCTTCAATTTTCATGAAATTTTGCACGGATCACATTTGAAAGGTACTGATTTCGAATTTGACAATGATTTTGCCAGGTTTGACTAAAATTGAGCAATTTAGGCCAAATTTGGATCAAATTACGAAAGTTCTTCAATTTTCATGAAATTTTGCACGGATCACATTTGAAAGGTACTGATTTCGAATTTGACAATGATATTGCCAAGTTTGACTAAAATTGGGCAATTTAGGCCAAATTTGGACCAAATTTCGAAAGTTCTTCTATTTTCATGAAATTTTGCACAGATCACATTTGAAAGGTGCTGATTTCGAATTTGACAATGACTTTGCCAGGTTTGACTAAAATTGAGCAATTTAGGCCAAATTTGGATCAAATTACGAAAGTTCTTCAATTTTCATGAAATTTTGCACGGATCACATTTGAAAGGTAATGATTTCAAATTTGACAATGATATTGCCAGGTTTGACTAAAATTGAGCAATTTAGGCCAAATTTGGATCAAATTACGAAAGTTCTTCAATTTTCATGAAATTTTGCACGGATCACATTTGAAAGGTACTGATTTCGAATTTGACAATGATATTGCCAAGTTTGACTAAAATTGGGCAATTTAGGCCAAATTTGGATCAAATTTCGAAAGTTCTTCAATTTTCATGAAATTTTGCACGGATCACATTTGAAAGGTGCTGATTTCGAATTTGACAATGATTTTTGCCAGGTTTGACTAAAATTTGGCAATTCAGAAATGATGTATTTTTGAGACTAGATATGTATGGTTGTGTTATGTCCTGAAATCTTCAAGCCAAGCGTCTTCTTGTTTGAATATCATAAAGCTTCGGGGACACGGGCAACATTTTTCATGCGATTGCAACAAAAATCTGTTTTGTTGCAATCGCAAGACATTTGTTGCTCGTGTCCCCATAGTATATTTGTTTGTTGCTGCAACAAATTTCACCCATAAAAATGTTGCAGCAACAAAAAAAAATATCAAATCAGTTTGATATTTTTTTTTGTTGCTGCAACATTTTTATGGGTGAAATTTGTTGCAGCAACAAACAAATATACTATGGGGACACGAGCAACAAATGTTTAAAAAGTTTAAAAAGGCTCCAAAAATAAAAACTGCCTTTTATTCTGTCAACCGTCCTAACTTTGGACAGCCTTGCTAACTTTAGACACTGTAATAAACAGACCTGTCTGGTAAGCAAAATGTACATAACCAAGTCACAACAAATACTAAAATAATAGATGAAGCAGATAAAAGATGTTGAAACGCAATAAGTGTGAAGAATTACTGGTTATATCAATAATGCAAAAAACTTTTGAACTATGATTTTATTTTTTTAAAAAAATTCCATTCCCCTAGCGTATCTTTGAAAGAAATAACTTTGCCAGAATTCAATCATCTTGCACGATGATGTGTCACAAACACAAAATGGCACTTTATAGGATTCTAGTTTTGTTTCTGTTTTTCACAAAATATCATCTCCTTCCCAGGACTTTTACTGATTGAGGATTCACAGAAACAAAATGGAACGCACAGATGCTAGGGAAAGAACATATCTTATTACGCGATATTAAGCCGCATACTTAATTAAGACGGTCAAAGTTGTGAAAAAATGTGTATTTTTTAACTAAAGTCCATGTCAACCGATACTAGCGATATATCTACCAAAAATAAATGTTGTGCTTTGAACTTTCTTATTTTGAACTGAAAAACTGAAATTTACGGGTGCTTACTCAGGGCGTGAAGAACTGCGATCTTACTAACTGACTGACGGACTGACAGGCACGGGGAAATGAAAGATCAGCTACCTTGCCGCACTGATCAAAAAACGTTATACATACATCGAATTAAATAGAAATATAATCCCTGTAGACAAAACCATCATAAATGGAACAATTTAAAACAATTTAAACTGATTCATTAAATGATAATGTATTTCAGCCACATGAAAAACACATCTATTTTCAAGTACCAAAGTACATCATTTAGTACCATAAGTAACTAAAAGGTCCAATTTTATGTAGACCTATTTGATTAATATCCATTCCTTCACCAATTAACCCAAACAGCTGCGTTCTTTCATTAGAATTTATATTGAGTTCCGTGTGGAGCCTCGCATACTCTAAATTGTAGACTAATTGCCATTACGGAGTAGTAGGAGTAGGAGTAGGAGTAGGAGTCCAAGGTGTTTTAATACGGCATTTGCTTTCGCTGCTATAGTAAAAATGCAGCCGATGACGGCAACAAATCAGCGAATTATTTGTCTTATGATTCCACGGTCTTTCTTTTACTCGACTATATCAGAAATAGAAATCTCATAAAAATTATAGACGACGACTACGAAACCCTATGCCAATAGTCTGCTGGCTTAAGCCACTGACTAAAAATTGTTCAACATGTGTACGGAGTTATGACATTTCTCAATATTTTATACAAGACAGTGTTTATAAAAAGTTTCAGTGATTACATTTTAAGAAAATGATGAAAAAAGTTTGAACTTTTTACTTAACTTAATTATTAAAAAAAAACATTTTTTAGCACATTTAATTGTGAATGTCTTTCATTCCCTTTTGGTTTGTAATGAAAACATAAATCTTGTTTTAGGACATTTTGCTCTGCTTTTTTGTCCATTGTTCACAAGGACCGCTTCCAGTTTTTTGTCTATAACTTCTTTTCTTTTCAACCAAATTAGAAAAGCAGAAACCAAAATATAGGTAAAGAATTCCTCTTTTCAGAAATAAAAATAACTATTTAATCATAATTATTCAATCGAAAGATATGTTTTGTGAAACAACAGTATTTTTTTCACTCACCCGTCATGTATATTCGAACACAATAAAAATGAATAGAATTTTTCTAAAACTTCATTTTATAGTGAATTTTTTAGTGAATATATATTAACGTTCTAGTAATCCGGGTAAAATTTTTTTACCGAGTTTAACTTCGAAAAATATGTGTTAAATTCAATTTTCCCGTAAGCGATCTCCGTAACGAAAATTTCAATTTGGGAATGGGAAACGGAAAATGTAACCATGTTGCAGGAAAATGAAACCATGTTGCAGAGCTAAAAAAACTGATCAAAAATGTTTATGGGATCGTTTCGCTACGATCAACCGTTAGAAAGAT
Organism: Turritopsis dohrnii; assembly: GCA_027922465.2. Taxonomy (NCBI): domain Eukaryota; kingdom Metazoa; phylum Cnidaria; class Hydrozoa; order Anthoathecata; family Oceaniidae; genus Turritopsis; species Turritopsis dohrnii. The sequence continues at coordinate 99,338 of BQMF02000636.1, read as the reverse complement.
ATCGCCGATCAAAGATTTTTCATGATGTGATAGCTGCATCACCCAAAAGTATTTAGACCTAAAACTTAGTAGGAGGCTTCATCACATTGAGGCATAATGAGCTTAGAGACATCATCGCTGACATCCTGTCGAACATCTGCAGAAAGAACCGTTGCTACAGAAGAGCAACGATGATGAAAATGAGCAATGCAGGGCCGTGTGAGTGCAAACGGGCATTTGTTGACGTCAGGGTGTTCTATTCCTTCGTTCCGAGCTATCGAAACCAATCGCCTCAAACTTTATTCAGATCGATGGAAAAGCTCAAGAAGAAGTTATGTATCGAGAAAGTTCAAAACAAAGAACTAAGCACGTTCGCCACTTTGATCTTCTCTTCCAATGGTCGAATGAGTGAAAATACCAAACGGTTATTCACCCGTTTAGCTAAGCTAATTGCTGATTAAGATACCTTAAATTTTAGTGACACTGCAGCATGGATGAAGCGGAAAGTCATGTTCAGTTTAATAAGAACCGCTATTGTGTGCATCCGCGGCTCACGATCAAGATCGAACTATGTTCCGATTGGAGAATTGAAAGAAATCTCCGAAAGAAACACAGATTCAAGAATCTAAATTGTAAACTTCGAATGCAAATCGTGTCAATCGAGTTTATACCCGATCTTTTCCTTCTATTCTTAAAACTTCTATTAATTATGAGCGATTTTATGCAATGTTGCAATTTGGACAAAATTTCGAAAGATCTTCAATTTTCACGAAAGCTTCACCTATTTAAAAACTCCTAGTTTGTATGAATATAAACCAGCAACAGACAGCTTATGTTTATTTTATTCTGATGATGGGATAAAACCGAAGAGTCATTTACGCTTAATGTATGCGTGTTTTTGTTTTTATCAATAATTTTTTCAAGTATATAAGTCCGTTCATTTATTGCAGCTATAATCTACTCGGAACCACTGAAACCCTTCAGCGTGTGCGCAGAGAAAGAGTCACAACAACTATGACAGAACGGATATTTATTGACCAAAAGTGTTACCGTCATATTAAAAGACACTTTCAAAATAGATTCACGCACTTTTTCCACGCGATGTTTTTCACCAACGTACTAAATGTGTAAGAAAATTGTTAATGATCCAATGGTCTTACTTTTAAGTTAGTCTAGCAGCAAAGATGTTTCTTTCAGTCTACGGCGACTGCATAAAAAAAACAAAAGCAGGACTTTGATGAGCCTGGGAAACTATCAATGCTTAGGGAAAAATAAGAACACCTGAGACTGGTGCAGGTTATTTAGTTAGCTCTTGTAAAAAATCGTGTACCAACACTATTTACTATAACAATACCATTTATGAAAAGTTTAGAAAGAGAACATAGATAGATAGACGCCTGACTGAGGACTGGAAATCTTATTATACTAATTCGCGATTGTGTGTCACACTTTTATTTTAGAGAGTGACATATTTGTTTTTTTTTCATGGTCAAATCCTTCTTATTTTTTCCCTTTTTGTCGTAAAACCACGTAGAGGCGAGAACACTTTTTTTGATTTTCCGCGATTAGTATATGCTCCTCCGTTTTGTTATTTTTGGTTTGCGCAGTGGAAATCAGCCGAAAAACGTCTTTGGAGGAGTGCGAGCAATGCAATCTTCTTCGTTCGAAATTTGTCAACGATCATTTCGTGAGCAAGAAACTTCGCGAAGAAGACGTGTTTCTTTTTGTATACGAATATTTTAATTTAAATTTGATTGTTTTAGGCAGCAAATCGAGGAAAGAACTGACGAAGAAACACAGGTTTGTATGCACGAAGGTATTGTTATTATTATAAAACGTTTTATTATCGGGTAGCACGTGTAAGTGAGTTAGTTGTTTGTTGTTTGTTTACAATGTTTGTTTAGATATACAGAAGAAGTGCAGTGAAGTTTTTAAAAATTAGCTGCAGAAAGATCGAACGAACAAAAGGTATTATTATAAAACTTTTATTTTTGATTCATAAAAGAACAAGTTAGGTATATGTATTTGTATTTAAATGTATTTAAATGTTTGTTTACGTTTTAGTTGTCAAATATCGCTATACAGAAGAAAGTGTAGTGAAGAAATGCAGAACAAAATGATGTTTATTTACACAGTAAGGAATGGTTTTAATTTAGTTTTGAAAGATTAAATACTATAGCTTTGAATAGATATCTTATTATATGAGTTCTTTCGTTTAGTCGAAGACGAGAGTAATTTGTTTTGGTAACGCGCGCTATTGTTATTTTTATAGTTAGCAAAGAAGATTTGATTTGATTTATTTATTTACAGATCAATTAAAAATGGTCCCACAGCTATGACTGTTTTCCTTTCTCATGGCTGCGAAAGTAGGGAACGTGTTATGCTGTCAAATTGTATCTATTGACGATGTTTGATGCTTTGTCTGCATGCCTTTCTGCCAGCCATTTATGCCTTTTGTTTTGGTTTGCTTAAATATGGTTGCAGTAGTAGTAAGTATTGTAGCTGTTCTTTACTGAAATCTTTTTCTTTTAGGTCAGAAAAGAAAATGTGTAGCTATTTATAAACGAAATTTATGAATGTATAAATGAAACACATGGTATGTTGAGAAGGTTATTTTAGAGAAGAATTGATTATGTATTTCATTGCGATTGTACTACAAAAAAGAAGCATTGCTGGGGTATATTTTTCTTCAGTTTATATTTGTTTACGGCATTCATTATTTTGTGTTATGTTAATTGCTGCATACATACTTGCTAGGTATATAAGTTTAGCATTATGTTTTTATTTGTTGCTTTTAATATCTTCTGGGTATACAATTATGGTTTTGGTCAAAGTAGGGCATTTTGTTGTTTCAATTATTTTTATTAATTTGATGTTTGGTTGTGTATGCCAGGTAAAAGTCTTTATTCTGTTCAGCTCCAGTGTCGAGTGAACCCGTATTGACTCACAGTATCGGTTGACTTTATAGACCAAATTTTGTTTTTAATTGTTATCTTTAGGATAAATGCGTACTTGAATTTTCTTTTTCTTTTTTCTTTCTTTTTGTTTTATTTTTCATTTCAATATTGTTATAGCATGATTAGGTTTTTGGTATTACAATTCAAGTATTAATTTTTTAGGTAATAATAAAAAAAGCATAAAGAAATGAAACTCATGGTTTTAATCATGACGTTGATGGTTTTGGGAAGAACAGACTACATTTCATTTCAAAAATTCATTAATGGTTGCAGTCGAGTAGTAACTTTGGAACAAAAGAAAAAATCGGAAGGTATCAATTTGTTTTGAATTAACATTTTGTAATGTTTGGTTTCGTATGTCTGGGTAAACAGTTCTGTGTTATATATTGCCATTTTTTTTTACATTAAAGTTACTTTTCTTCTGCGTATAAATATATTATTTTGAGCCATGTTGCTATTTTGTTTTTAATCTTCTGAATGTAAGAAATGAATTAAAAAATTAATGCCTGTAGAAACTTTTACACGAGTTAAATTTCGCAACACAACGCATACTGAACATGGGTGGCGAGCGACGCCGCCTGGGATGTTTTTGAGTTGCGATTCTATGATTTATTTTTTCGTCACGGGGTACGTACACGGGAATGGTGGATTTGACCTAATGTTTTCGAAGTTAAGTTCGGTAAAAAGTTTTTACCCGGGAAACTAGTTTAATTATAAAACATGCAAATGATAAGAGCATTACAATCGATATACAGCAATAACTATGACAGCAATAACTATGTCATTAAGCTACAAAGAGCATATGAAAGATACCATAGCTCATGAAATTTCGGAAAAACGGTCACGATTAGCTTCTATTTAATGAATTTTTAGTCATGTGAAGGACTTTAAGTGAAGAATTAAGGAGCCATAAAAATGAATGAAAATTGTTCTAACGTTACAAACGTCAAAATGTTATAAAATAACCACAAAGATTTAATTACAAGAATAAAAAACTGTTAAAAAATGCAAAACTTGGATACATTAACTGCCTTCAATAAAACGTCCAAAAATAGTGAATGACTTTCGTCTAGCCTAATTCAATTGAACACACTTGTAATTAGACAGAACTGTGATTATATTGTGATTATATTGCTATTACACTAACTGTGGTTAGGCACTTACTACGCTATTGCTTTAGTCTGCAGAGACTTTGAAATTATTTAAGTAATGCAAAATTCAAACCATATAAGGTGACTCGAACGCAAAAAGTAAAGGCGGACCTCCACTTAGCCGTGCGAGCGCGGCGCTTAGACGATCTATTGTTATTAAAACAATAGATCGCCTGAGCGCAAAAGGTGTTCGAAATGTTACCTCCACTTTCATACGAATAAAAACAAAAAAATGTTTTGCTGATTACGCTTTTGTTTTGTACTTTTCCTGAAAGCTGATTGGTGCGATCAAAATCGTGTCGCCTGAAAGTAGAAGTTGTTTCAACTCCCAGACGAACACTTTTCTTTCGTATACGAATTGGATATTGCGCAATGTCTAATTAGAAAAACAATAGATCGTCCGAGCGCCGCGCTCGCACGACTAAGTGGAGGTCGGCCTTAACTGTAGGTTTCTGTGCGTTTTACAAATGCGGGTTTTCCTGCACATACGCATCTGGTTGCTTTTTACCGGTTGCAGGTCTTCTTTTAACCAAGCAGATCAAGATTATGATAAATTGCAATGCACAAATTGCAATAAAGACATAAGCCAGTATCTGGTACGTATTATTTGAAGAATCTTTTCGATCTAAACGATGATAATCATTTTTATCAATGCAATACAAAACCAATATACAATGTAGCAAACCAATATTCTCAATAATCTACTTCTGAATTACAGTGGAAATAGAGTGAAAATGAGCCCTCTACTTTTGATTTTTTTCGCAATTGTTATACTGGCCGAACGGCAGTAAAAGGGCTTTCAATATTACTTTTCAAACACTCCAAGAGAATTTCTTAACCCGTAGTACATTCTTTTTTACCTTAAATGCCTTCGTATTAACTAGCATAGTTAAATTTGGAAAGCGATAATTAATACAATATCTTAAGAAAGCAACAGCTTCGTTACCTATAGAATTTGATAATGTAACGAAACCTTATAAAAATGCTTTTACCTGCAGGTAGAACAATATTTGTCAACAATGTTTCATCGAAACTTGCACAAACTGGGAAGCCCATCGGGGTTTCTGGAATATTCTCCATTCCTTCAGATAAAACCATTCCCATGCCTTCTAAAAGATGTATTTCCATGTGGCAATGTACAAACCATTTACCAGGATTGTTGGTGCGAATCCTTACAACAGCATATGCGCCGCTGGGTACGTACAAGGTGTCCTTTCGAATGGCATTACTCATCTTCAATCCCGGTACATTTCCATTCTCCCATGTTTGATTTGCCCATTTTGCGTTATTGCAATATCTTTTAGGTGTGCTTCCACAATTTACATCCTTATGAGTATCCGGCGGAAACCGAGGTGGACTTAAATCTAAAGTGAAATTGAGCGTCTAATTCCTTCTACACACTCCAGTTTCCAAAATGCATTCCCTATATCAATTCCTTCTGTGCTTACAAGGACAGTTTAAAACAAACTTTGCTGCTAAGTGGGTCGGCTTGCTTTCCATATGACAACATAATGTTATAATTGAAATTTATGAGAACAGTCGAATTCTTGACGGAATGGGTAGCTGAGAAGAGATGATTCCCTTGTAACCCCTATTGACTATCCCAAATCAAAACTCAGTTGATGCTTTCATTTAGAAAAGCCTATCGCTTTAAATGACATTAAAGTAAGCTCCTCCAAGGTATTTCAAAGGTATCTAAAACAAAGGATTTTCTCAAAAACCTTTTTAATTCTTACCTTGATCACTCAGATATTCCATTTTTAAAACATGGAAACTGTGTCCATGCATGTGAATTGGGTGTCCGATTCCCGCCCCAACGCCCATGTTGATAAAAACAAACTGTATGGTCTTGTCAAATGGAAGTTCCAACTCGTGATTGCAGGTACAGACTTTATCATCACCACAATTGGCCTTGGAGCAACTTACATCATCCAGTTGATCAGTCTGAGTTAGAGAACTAACGCGTGGAAACTTGAATTGTTGACCATTGACAGCTCCAGGATTTAGAGTCATTGGTGGTCCAGGTAAATGAAAGTTTAGGAAATGTTCTTGACTTTCTTGATCATAGGCTGGAGTAGGTGAACCGTCAACACTTTTTAATTCGGTAACAGGAACACAATCAACGTACGGAGCGTTGGGGTATGTATAGAAGGGACAGTTTAGGACTTTACAATGGCTCGTGTTGGTGCAAGCGTCGCGACTGCTCCGCGGTTCATCCTCAGTAGATGCTCCTTGATAATGAAAAACGGCTTCCACATAACGCCGCCCATCTGATCTAATTTCACGTTCGATTGCCTAAAAAATTCGTCGGAGGATGTTGTCAGGACTCTTCATTTTCTTTCAATATTGGTGAAATATGAAAGAATGACAAGAAAAAGATACAAATGCTTTCTCACAGGGACATAGTCAGCTCTAATCCAATAGTTGCCGATAGCCTGGTCAGCAGTCACAACAAAATCATATCTTTCCCCTGGAGAGATAACAAATGATTCTACAGCAATGGCTTCAACGTCATATCCGTAAGTAGCGATTACAGCGATATTGTGATTGTCAACTGATACTCGGACCGAATAAAGAGGTGCAGCATTAATGACTCTAAAACGGTACTCCTGTCCCTTCGTTACTTTGTACCAAGTGACTGGACCATTGCTTCTTTTTCCTAAGAATAATTATTTTTCATTAGAAAAGCTTTGATGTTATTGAGTTAATAAACCACTTCATGATCGTGTTGTGAACGGTTGCCATATAGTAAAATACGGTGAAAAGACTACATGAGTAGGTTGCAGAATAACGTAGGGAGTTGAGAAAGAACGTAGAGCAATTACTATTCAAAAACTATCTATCCAAGAACCCAGAATCTTTTATCATACATAGTAACATACATAGCTACAGTTAATGTTACACCGTCTACACTAAGGTACAAAATATTTTTAGTCTGAATAGTTCTATTCTTCGGAACAAAAATCTTTCTTCTGACAAGAATACACCTTTCCCGAATTTCTGTTTAAACACCGTGTTATGGCCTAGCTTCTAAGTTTCGCCTCGTTTCTATGTTCTTTATTGTTTTTCTAATTGCATAATGTTCTCAGTAAGTAATAGTTACTCGTTTTTTCAGTTCCCCAGTGGAATAATTAGAAGTAATTAAGAGTTTGAAAAAGAGGCGAAACTTAGAAGCTAGGTCATAACACGGTGTTTAAACAGAAATTCGGGAAAGGTGTATTGCATTTATCGATTACTAACCCGTGTCTTCATTAATGTACCTTCCTTTTCCTTCAATCAATGCACTCCTCCAGTGATCGCCTGTTATTACAAGCCGTGATGTTACAAACAGCTAAGTGAGAAATGTATAACTTTATGTAATTGCAGCATGATTATTTTATTTTATCTCTACCCTACCCCAATTTATAAGTAACAACTATGAAATTGAAAAGAACGTTAAATCAAACGCTATGGTTGGATTTGAAACCCGCCAAAAGGAACAACTATATTTTACATCTTCAGCGCTTTTGTGTTCCCAGTTTCCAACAGTCATTATCATATCGACGGTTTAAATGGTAGTATCTGATGCTACTGGTCTCTTCTTGACAATAAAAGCACCAAACATCCCATCTGATGCATGACCACCTGAATGGCTATGATACCAATGTGTACCGGCATTTGCCACCTAAATTTACAAAACAATTCGTTATTAATTAAAAAACAATTTATCGTTTTTGGCTGAGTTTTCACAACTTCAGCTTTAAACGGTGGCGTGATCGTTTTGTTGAATTAAATTATTTTTGCTCAGGTACTATTCGAGTGAAGTACGACAGCTACTTTATACATGTTTTGTTGCTGAATATTAAATTCAGCATGGCTTTAGGCAGCAACATAAATATTGCATGACTTTATTGCAGACGTGTTTTTGCTTTAATCAAGCCAGATTTCTTGCCAGATTGCTAGTTTTACGTTCTTTTCTATCATCATTCTTATTCTGTGCATTATCTTCACGAAGTTCTATCAAAGTGTTATTAAATTTGACTATGCTGCGGCCGTGTAAAGCCATGACGGTTTTATGTCGATGATTGACTTGTCGATAATAAGGACTTAAACATAGAATTGTGAAATTAAAAAAAACGAGATACAACTTATGATACAAATACTAATACAAAATCAAGATATCTACCTGAAACCTGTAACTAAACGTTTGTCCAGGTAAGATTGGACATTGTGTAACAAACGCTGCACCATCCATGAATGGACTTCCCATCTGATGAATGCCATGCCAATGCATCGAAACCGAATCCGACAGCAAGGCGTTTGTGACGTGAATTTTAACATTTTGTTTCTCATAAACAATAATGGGTGGTCCTGGAATGGTGCCATTAACAACAAGTACTGCACGAGATATCCCATCTACTGCAAGGACCTCATCAATTGGTACCTGGATGTAAGATATCAAGCAAGCTTATAGCATTTTGGTTTAAAATACAAAGCTATTTATTGTGCTGTCATCTCGTTCTTAAGGCCGCCTTTTGTAAATAGTCCATTTATTTGGAGGTGTACATCGATCGAGCCTTTAATTGGAAATTGTTCTTTGTGTTATGTGAATAAAAAGATAGTAGTTGATCAATAAAATGATATTACACATATAAATATTATGTGATTGACTTTGTAGTTTCAAGTTGTTTTGCATGAAAACAATGGTTACAACAGACGAAAACATAAATTAAATTTACCTCTGTGGTGTAGTTATTTTGAAACTCGCCAACTTTGTATAACTTTGATTTATTTGCATAAACAAAACTTCCTTTATACACCATAGTGATAGTTTTCGTGACAGTAAACCAGTACTCGCATTTGGAGAGCATTCTTTATAAGTGCCATCAATAGGTGTATTTTTGCCATTGGCCGCTGAAACCATAAGAAGGGGCCATATCAAAAGCATAGCTGTTTTGTTTTCTTGTTGCTAAATATATGATAAAGGGAAAAATTAAAGAATGTCCTCTATACATGCACTATTATTTGTCCTATGTGTTTCTACTTTAAGCTTTTGCATAATGGAATGTGAAAAACCGTGATGAATGATGTCACAGAATTTTGAACTTTGGCTACATACTGACTAGGATGTGCTGCCATATTTAAAAATATCTCAAATTGTTAAAATATCTGTATAAGATCTGGTGATGCTCTGGTGGAATAGCAACAAAATTCAATTAATATTGATCCATGTTGTTTACGATGTTGCTACATAAAGCGCATAGCGTATAATCCCAGTTGTAAGCTCTATATTTATATTATTTTCAAGGCACATTTTGCGGAGCTTCCGTTAAGGGGACAATATAGCAGGGGAATTTTAACCGTTTGTCTTTTGTGTTGGATAAAATAAGTCAGCAAATAATGGTCTTCTCTGTTATCTCATCAAAATTCGTTTGTGGAGGCACAACTATCGGTCATAACTTCATTGTTTTGACACGCATTGATACTATCAATGCGTGTCTCTCATTTTTCCGATACGTCTACAAATAGGAAATTGTCCGAGTTATTGAAACTTCGTACAATCATAGGACGCTTAAAACTACACCTTGCCAGCCCACTTAGTGATTTGTACGCTTGTTTCAGTGGCACTGATTTTCAGTATACTGCTGCAAGTTCTATTCAAAATGGCAGAACATACGTGTTTTTGTGTACAATTTTCACTCTTGCTTTGATTTTGTCATTGGCTTTACTTCTACTATTTGGAACAATAATCTGAATACCGAAAATAATTCTTTAACAACTAAAGATACTGCTGAAAATATGACGATGCCTTTCTACAATAACATCAAGAAAAAGATCCTTCGTCATGATTTTATCTCAAGGAGAAATATCTTCTTGCTTATGTTGTTACTGTAAAGTAGAAATATTGAAATATCACAACAAAAAAGCAAATCATTTTTTATCGAAATAACGATCCTATCAACCTATCAAAGGAGATCAATGAACTAGACTGGACTATGTCAACCGGGCTATTGAAATTCTTAATACGGTTTTTTCTCGCATTTTTAACCGACATGCACCAATTATCAACAAGAGAATTAAAGGTAGACCGTGCCCTTGGATAGACCAAGCTACAAGGAACCTAATGGATAATCGTGACAGAATGCTAGAAAAAGCCAGGAAAACCTACTTAGAGAACGTTTGGAAGGTCTTTATAAATTTACGTAATCGCTGCAGTAACATGTTACGCAAAAAGTCGCAACACGTACTACCGAAATCTAATCAACGAACATCAACATCAACCAAAACAATTCTGGAATATCGTCACAAAAGTCTTTCCAACAAAGCATCTATCAAAGCGACTAATTGAAACAAAGAAGAAAAGGTACAAGAGTTCTCAGATTATTTCTCTGGTATTGTAAACAAGCTTCAATAAAATTCATTAAAGCTGGTCAATTTCGCATGGAGAAAACTTTTACCATTTCAAACAAAAGCTAGCTCAATTTTTCATTTTGCATATGTCTCGAACGTTTTCGTCCAAAATCAGTTGAAGAACTTTAAAAGAAAGAAACCTTCAGGTTTACACAAACTTCTTGCAACAATGCTAAAGGACTTTGCCAGCTCTTTTTCACCCATAATTACTCATGTCATCTATCGTTACAAACGGCAGCATTTCCTGAACATTGGAAGAAAGCCCGAATAACACCTGTTCATAAAGCAGGCCCTAACAACGACCAACATCAATACTTCCTATACTTTCTTAGATCATTCCAAAGGGTGTGCAGTCACAAGTCAATGATTATCTTGAACACCACAATCTTTTTTCCGAGAGCCAGTTTGGCTATAGAAAGAAACGTTCCACTGACCAAGAAGCATTGCATGTATGTGATGAGATCAGAAAAATGTAAATGATGGTAAACTAGTTGTATGTGTGTTCATTGATCTAAGCCGTGCTTTTGATACCCTTAACCAGGCATCTCTTATTAATAAATCTTCTTCCTATGATATTTCTGGAGAAGAACTTGAATGGTTTAAGTCTTATTTGTTTAATAGGAAACAAATCATTGACATTGATGGTGTAAGATCTAAAGAAGAACCAGTATCTTCAGGTGTTCCCCCAGGATCTATGCTGGGTCCTCTAATGTTTTTGGTATTTTTCGATGGTTTTGCAGAATGATTACACCATTCCAGTGTTATCAAATATGCTGATGACACTGTTCTGTGTTTGGAAAATAGTGACATCTTTGTGCTGAATCATTGTATCAACGAAGATCTTGATATTTTATCTCAAGTTTGTTACGAACATGAGCGATTCTTAAATATGAAGAAAGGAAAAAGTGAATCTATGCTATTTGTAGCTGCCCAGAGATTAAAAGAGAAAAAGATTGATGTTAAACACCGTGATGCAACACTCCATTCAACTGAAAGATATACCTATTTTGGGAGTAGATTTAACATTAACATTGAACAATGATTTTCAAGAGAAATACAAAAACGTCTCAAGAAGGATGAACCTGCTGATGAAAATGAAACCACTGCTACCAAACCATGCAACAAAAAAGATCTATACAACAATGGTCATACCCATCATCAGTTACTGCAGTAATCTTCAACTTGTACTAACAAAACAACAGCAAGAAAACCTCAAATCGCTGGAAAAAAGTATGACAGCATCTCAACAGATAAATCAATATCGATTGAAAACCCTTTCAAACGAAATGCCTGTGTCATGACAAGGAAATATCTAGATAGTAAAACATGTCAAACGTTTTCACAATATTTTACGACCAACGATCATAACAGAGTGGCTAGCAATGCTGGTTGCCTTCTTAAGTTATCGAATTTAAACAAGAATTCTCAAGAAAGTCGTTTGCCTATATTGGGGCAAAGTTATACAACAAACTCCCTGTTAATATTCGACAAGAAAGAAATGTTAATAAGTATTTGTCTATGCAGTTTTTATTGTAAATAATGGTTTGTTTCATTTTTATCAAACTTTTATTATTTAATCAACTTTTGCTTTTTATCTATTTTTACATCTTCTATTTTTACATTTTCACAACATTTCAAAGCAACTTCACAATTTGGGTACTCTCGTCTCATGTTTTGCTAAATGATTTTATATTTTTATATCATTCTATATTTTATTTTATTTTACCGCCTTGTGTCTTATTTCTATCTACAAGACCTACGTGATAGCAGTATTTAGTACTGGTGTAGCTCTCCTGTACACATATTTGATAATTAAATAATTAAATAAATGCTTTTCAAACCGTTGTCTAACACCGCTCTTAAAAATGGTTTAAAGAAACATCAAGAAGTGGAAATTCTTAATTGATTCATCGTCCCAAATATATGGTTGAATTGCAACCTGCATTCTCCAGTACCAAGCATCTTGCTCTTTGTGAGTAATTCTTAGCCCTTTTCCACGAAATATAACCAGTGGACGAACGAGGGGTACACCACTAGCAGATATAGTCAGTTGCAGATTGCACTGCCACTTATCAATAGCAGAAGATGTTGATGCGCACCATAAGTCACTACTTTCTTTATCTCCATAGGTTTCTTTATCATCAAGTACAAACGGTAGTAGACACGTAATTACTGGTGCCAATTGTTTTGATCAGTTTGTGCAGCATGTGATTTTCTTTGCAGAGCGACCGAAATAAAATGAAATTAAATGATTTTGATGTGTTTGGAATTAGGCGTTGGTCGATAACATCGCTGTTGCTTTCTTCGCTTGTTAAAAGATTTTAACACTGGAGTTTGCTGCAAAACATTTCAAACATTTCATTTTAATATCAATTTCATTTAACCTAGAACTAATTCATTCTATCTTAAAACAACACATGATTATTAAAAAAAAAAACAAGACGGCGTGAGCTCGAAGGTCATCAAACATGTTGGATTGTGAAGCAAAATCGAGAAAGCATTTTTTCTCCGGAAAAGTCAAAATAGAAAGTGATTATCAGACAGGTACCTTCTCGAAATAAAGTGTATAGCAGAATCATCATACAAATTTGATTCAATAAAATCTTAAAACTTCTCTCCGTTCAATTTACAATTTCTTAGCAGATCTGTTTCAATTTCAGTACAGCTTTCAGTACCGCACTTAAAACTGTTATCGTACAGCCATATTTGGGCACCATGAATATATGGAGGGCAAATCAGTAGAAGAAAACCTTTTAGTGTGTGCAGTACTTTCAGGAGCCTTTACTCAAAGACCACCAAAACCAAATTATAATTTTATTTGGAGTGCAAACAAGGTTTAGATTATATCATTAAACTGGATAAGACAGCTGAATTGTCTGACAAATTTGTATCCCTTAAATTGACCATATTATTAGCATTGACATCAACATCTAGGGCAAGCTCAATTCTTACTCTTGATATTCGTTACAACATTAAATTGCACTACAATTTTATAAATAAAACTTAAATTACGATACAGCCGCAAGTGGACTTTCGTAATTGAGGAATTGCTGTATATGCCATGAGAGTAGATCGTTGTTTCACAGACCAGGCTATTTACAGAAAAACTGTATTAATTTAACATCCGTATAACCCCCGGATCGTATGGTTTTCCACTACAGCTGGAAAATTCCTTGCAGTGATTGTTATTGTTTTTTAGAATCACATTAAAGGATATGTTAGGTTGGCGTAAAGGTTCAACTTTATCATTCTTTTCGAGGAAGCTTTCAGCAGTGGTGTTATGAGACCAAAGCCTGTTATCCTACTTAATTTACAGGAAGTTACAAATTACCATAAGGAGCACTAAAAACTGTCACGGAATAACATTCATTGAATCTTCTTAATGTTTTAGCAATAGACTTTTCATTAGATATGATATCTCGACCACAATGCAATATTTAAACATAAAGACGGGGAAGATCCATATTCCTTTGCATGAATTCATAAGTTAGCCTTCCTCTCCTCATTCATCTTGACGTTTGGATCAGTAGTCTTTGAGACGTCTCATTTTAATCGTAAAATGATCGTTTGGCCTTGAGATCATTTTGCGACGTCGTAGGAATGTTTGAAAATTGGACGTTGAAATTGGGATCCTTTTACGATCAAATTGCGATCTGATAAAAATTTTCAAATTTCATTCTGCAATCATTAAATAGTATACTTTGAGTAACAGCAGCATACTGCATATGGAATTTACATTCGTACCGTTTCTTTTTCTTGATCAAGTTAGGGATGCTTTTACGACGTTTTTGGGACGTCTCTATACAGATTAAGCCTTTTAGGACTAGGCGGTTTTGGGATGGGTGGGTGGTCTGGGGCATAGCGGCCCTCTTCTGATTGTTTCGTTAATAATGTTTATAATATTAAGGGTATCGTTCTGAAAATTTGTCACTTTTCCTACCTTTACGAATCCTCTCATTTGCATCATTTGGGCGATTAAAACTGGCAGTACCAAAAATATAGCACTTTCTTCTTTTGAAGGCAAGTCATGTGATACATCATTGGAGGCGTATTTTCATTCTGAATTGATTTATGCAACTTATCTACTATATACATTATTCCTAATTACAAACAATTGTAAAAACAATGGAGATAATTTTTTTCATTACAAATTGACATTTTGAAACGTCATGACACACCATTGCACGCGAAATTTTATGCTGCTAATTCAGACCAAATAAACACAAGAAATGTGTTTATTTGGTCTCAATGTAAAAAAATAAAAGAATGTGAACTTAATTTTTTTGTCAGTGTCATATAAATGGATAATTATGATGCAACTATGTGACTTGATAATGTATTGCACTTTGGAATTTATAGATCTATTATCAAATTCTAAGAACGGTGTGAAACAATTATAGAAGAGCTTCTTTTTGAAGTTATATTTTCTGAAATGGATAAATTAAATGATTTGATTGGAGAAAATAACGTGAAACACACTGTAAAAAATGTCTAAAAGAAAACCAAAAATATCTGCTGATGCTGAAATACAAGAAATGTTAGCGTTTGTTTTTGAAAAAGATGATGATGACGAAAGCGATTTAGGTGATGAAGACATTGATCTAGAAATTGATAATGTAGGTGTTGATGGTAAGCAACTTTTGATTTACAGTTGGGAATGTGGTTAATAGGCAAATAAAAGCTAATAAAAATAGTGCAAGAAAAATAAATAAAGTTTTTTCTTTTTGGAGACGGAGTTGAAGATGTGAAAGAAGAAAAAGAAGAAGATCTAGAATTTGAAAGCTCTGTTTAAAGACGTGTACATAAAAAACCAGCTAACTTATACAAGAAATGTCCACAGCATCGATTCAACGTTAGATCCTGAAAACTATGAACTGCTCGAGCTGCAGAGAAAAGAAATAAAAATTCTGGATATTTTCCAGTAGATCCTGCAACAATTACCTGCAATATAAAATGAAATAATATTTACTAACCGCAAGCCAAAAACAATTGAAAGACAAAAAAGACAAGATATTATGAAAAATAAACCGGGGGTGGCACCATCTGCAAGAAATACTAAAAAATGAAGATTACCATCTTTTCTTTACTGGCGAGATGTTAGATAATGTTGTGATATATATACAAATGCAAAAAATGAAGCACTGATGGCTAAACTTACTGAAAACTTACAAAACAAGGATACCCCTCATATCAGAACAGTAGATAAAATAGATAAAAATGCTTTTAAAGGACTGATGTATTACCGCGGAATGTATAATCGGAATGTATAATCTTTTCAGATAAACGAAGGCCGACTATGGTATATCAATGTCTAGCCTACGATTTCAATTTATTCTTTCTCACGTTCAGGGGCGGACCTAGGATTTTTTAAGGGTTAGGCAAATTTTTTTGCCAAACACACATAAGGGCGCAATCGATGAAATTTACGCCAGTTTACGCCCAATCTAGTGCATACTTTTCGAAATGTAAAAATATTAACTCGAATTCATTCGTCCTAACATAAGGAGTGTTATAATGCAACCCTGTATTGTTGCACTAACAGAATAAGGGAAATAAACAAAAGAAAACTAATTGAGTATGAATGGAATGTATTGAACTAAGTTATGTAGGCCAAAATAATATTTTCTGCCAGATTGGAGGTTAAGTAAATAACCAATAAATTACTTCATCTGTTATCTTCTTCTTTCTTGATTGCTTGTACATGAACAGAAAGAATCCACCAAATGAATACATACTTGTAATGAACCAAATAAATAAATTTTCAATCACCTATACCATGATAAATTGGAGCACTCAGATAAACATGATATTTTATCATGTACTGGTCAAGATGGTCAGATAGAAAGAAAAGAAAAGGAATTATGTTAAGAAATAGAGTAAAATGACCAAAATCAAAGTTACAAGCTCCTTAATCATTATCCGGCAGCAAAATAAAAACAGATTTCTGCACTAGGCGTTCATCAAATTAAATAGTATACCCTACCCTAAAATTGATCAATGGTTAAATAATTAATGTCAACCACAATAAAAAAAAGATGGTGTTTCCAGAAATCCCTGTCCAAGAAGTCCAAGAACCTAATAAAACTACACAACAACAGATATATTATGTACTGCTTCCTCTTTAATAAGAGGTACAGCATTTTTTCCAGAATCTTATGTCGCATGGGAAACAAGAAGTCAAACTAAAACATTATGTAATTACCTTTTTCAAAAGAAGACATAATGTACTGTAGGTGGTTTTTGTAAAATTAAAGAATATATCCAAAGATGTTAAAGTATTCCTGCATCCAAAATGACATTTCGAGGGATGATAGAATGCACAAAATGTTTCAGAAGTCTCATAGTTTTTGGAAATTCTGTTTCCTTGGGCAGATATTTTGATTAAAAAATCATAAAATGATACAATACATAATTATGATGTAAAAAGATTTTTATTCTTTGTTTATATATGTGTATAAACTCTCAATATTATTATAACTTCATTTTCTTATCACTCACTCAGAGTGAAAGCCCGTTCTCTCTACTCTAGTAAATTAAAAAGATATATATTGTATTAATGATAACTTGCGATGAGAAGTTTAACCTATATACTATCTCATTATATACATCATAATATGCATTGCATAAAGTGAATGTAAGATTTCAAAAATTAAATACATATCTCAGAAACTAGAAGAAAGTAGTTATACTAACAAGAGGCTTTTGAGCTCTATCGTATTGGTTCATATCATTTTGGACACAGTATCCTTTTAAAGTTCTTAAATTCAAAACCAGACAGTCATCTCAAACCAAGAAAAATTATGCTCAACTGTACAAATAAGTTACCAGGTAGAAATACTGGTGCTAAAAAAACCATGCAGCTGCCTACGCAAAACAACTCAGAAAAATAACAATAATGACTTTGTGTATTATAAACTCAGTCATTCAAACGTAATTTCATAACATTTACAGATGCATTTTTGGTTAACAGAAACAGATACCAAAAATATTTATATACATCATTAATAATCAATAAAAAATAGGCTTCGGTTCAGTTGACACAAATAAACTTACATATACATAGCTGAGCTAATAAATAAATGTCGTCATACTTATGGTCAACGAATTATGGTGCTAATAATCCATGCTAATCATTTATATTAAATAAAAATGAAACACTTGCTTTAAAAGCAGCCACAATGTTTTCATTTCGCAAAAGCAAAAGAAGAGACATAACTCGAAAAAAATGCTTTTCCTAGATTTTGAAGTCAGTTTTCAACAGATGTATTAAGTGAATTCAAAATTTCCTAATTAATACTTCATTATTGCTATCAAAAGCTGCAACAATGTTTTCTAGCGAATCCATGTTGAACTGGGTCTAATTCGAAGGTCCCACGGTCGTTTTGTGCAGACTTGGTGACCATTCATTCAATAAAGTGTGTAAACCCATGGTTGTACCTTAGGCAAATTTTCTTCTGGTTCATTCATTTAAAGTGTGTAAACCCATGGCTCCTTAGGCAAATTTTCTTCCAGTTCATTCATTAAAGTGTGTAAACCCGGGGCTCCTTAGGCAAATTTTCTTCGCCTAGGTGAGCGTTAGGCACTAGTCTGTGTTGTCAATGTGACTATGAGAAGTCATTTTCGGGGCAGATCACACTACCTATAAACTCAAGCTATAAAATACATTAATTTTTAACATCATGGCGCGCGCGCCGCGCCTCGCCGGGAGAGAATAATAATCCTATTTGGGAAAGAAAGGATCGGGCGGATTATTGGATGCGTGAATCTCTTGATATTTTCGATTATTTTCTGATTATTGTAATACAATACCTTTTTCATACAATTATGAAAAAGATTATTTAACAGATTTTGGGTTAGGCATTTGCCTAAGTTGCCTAACCCTGGATCCGCCCCTGACGTTACTTTCAATAATGTGGAAACAAGACCACAAAGATGGAAAAAAGACCGATTTGCTGCTGTAAGAGAATTGTTTGAAGACTGTAACAAACGTTTTGGGAAGATTTTGAAACCTGAGGATTATTTGTCACTTGATGAAACATTATTACCTATGCGCACACAAACATCCTTCAAACAATATAATCCTAACAAACCGTCAAAGTATGGCGGTACGTTATTCAAATCGATGAACAGTGCTCGTTTTCCTTGCACTCATCAAACTCATGATTATTGTGGTAAGCCAGAAGAAGAACCTGAATGGTACTATGTTCAAGGAACTATCAATTATATGAAGTATTTAGTTAAAAGCTTATCTGAATACCATAATCTTAGCGGTAGAAACCTAACTATGGAAAGGTTACATACCATCTTTGAGGTAGCAGGTTGGCTTTCAAACATGGGTGTGGGAATGTCAAACAGAGTGGGAATTCCACCATCATTGAAAGAAACCATCGAAAGGGAGGTTTAGATGGAGAAATTTACTGGAATGAGGATGGTACGGTGTTCCAGTTGAACAAAGGTAATGATCCAAAGAAAGTCAACTCCTTTGATTTTAATTGAATCTTGCAAAGCAACTTATAATGCCTCAAATTGTAAGAAGAAGTAGACAAGGATTACCTGGCACGGTACTATCAAAAACCATCGTAATCATAAATGAACCAAGAAATCCGCCTGTTCCACTACCAGAAACGCCAACACAGCGAAAACGCTGAAAAACCTGTTTAGAGAACATTAGTGGAAAAAAACAAAAAGCAAAAAATGATCATTTTTCTAAGGCAATATCTCTATGCCGAATGTGTGGTATGTACTAAATGTTTTCCAAAGTAACAATTTGTAACATTTTATCTACTGAAGTCCTGAAAGATATTGATAGTTTTCTGTATGATACGTTTTTTATCTATATTAAAAGAAATACAACTAACTCATTTGCTGCAACAGGTGTTAAATCATTTGCAGCATGATTTGGTATTTATTTCAAATAAGTATTTACAAGACAACTGAATTTAATTTTCTTATTTGCAAAAATATAAAAATTTTCATAAGGATTACGATATTCTATCAATATGAAATGTTGTAAGGTTTCAAAAGAAAAACAATAATACACTTCATTTATCCGCTACTAAGTTAATTATTAATAAATGTTATCACACTTTAATCCTTTCAATAAACATTTCGTGAAACTTAGATAATATCTGCCATTATATCAATCCACTGAAAAACCTTCACCAACATCTCAAATAAATTCAATAATTCCATACCCAATGTACCCAATCACATTATAACAAAAGAACAATAGGGCATAAAAATTAAATCAAAATGTACAAAATAGATTATGGTCAAACTGGTCCAAATTTCAACAAAAAATGTTGAGTCGTGTAGAATTTATGGAGGGGGACATTAATGGGAAGAGAGTTTTAAATGTGGAAATGCAAGTGACTCAAAATTTTACAACTTATTAGCCAGTAAATGTTGAATTGTAAATTGTTGTTGCAAATTGTAAAGAATTAGAAAGGAGACATCTTGAATTTGTATTTTTTGTTGTTTTGATGATCCCAACATAGTTGGCCTATGATCTCAGAAAAAAGGAGGTTATTAATCGGACGTCTTTACGATGTCGTTACGGGCAGAGATTGACATCGCTGCGATATCGTTGTGATGTTGTTGAGACGTCTCCGTAAAGATGTGATTTGGACGTCTTCTGAGATATCCACTTTACGACCATTGAGCGACGTCTTAGGGACGTCTTGGAATGACGTCTCTACGACGACTTTACGAAGATGAACGAGAAAATTTCATAATTCTGCAACATTTTTACGACGTCGTTGGGATGTCATCGAGACATGTTAGTGAAGATGTGATTGGGATGTCTCTTGAGATTCCCACTTTCTTGACCATTTCGCGACGTCTAAGGGACGTCTTGGAATGACGTTTCTACGACGACTTTACGAAGATGAACGAGCAATTGTCATGATCCTGCGACGTCGTTGTGATGTCGTTGGGATGTCTCAGTGAAGATGGGATTGGGACGTTTTTTGAGATTCCCACTTCACCATCATTTCGCGACGTCTTAGGGACGCCTTTACGACGTCTTTGTGCTCACTGGGTTCCTTTATTCTTTTGAAAGAAGAAGATGTTAATAATTTGCTTGTTTAACCCATACACAAATGACAAATTTTTGAGCAACTCAGAATGATGGGGTCACGTTAGGAAAACCTACAAGTTAAAGTGAAAATGTTTTGATAATTCGACTCAGTTGTCATAACAGATCGAAAAATCAGTGTCAAAATCAACAATTTGTTCTTCAAACCGAAAATTAATTGCCGCTGCAGTGAGAGTAAGCGAGATGTTTCCGATTTTGTTCATCATCATCATCTTCTTCATCATCCAACTTTCGTATCGCTGTTACACGGAGGTATGTAATTATTAGCTGATTTTGATTTTTTTCCGTTGCAAAACCTAGCATTGTAGGTGAAAATCTGAATTATTTTTTGTATCTTTTTCTTTCTTCATTTATTATTATACTAGTATCCCGTGTAAAAAATTTTTTACGGGTTTTCTAAAAGTGACGTCTCAAAACTGGTGCCGAAAAATTAAGGGTATCAGTGCTGTAAGTACTTTCAACTTTAAATAAAGGAGTGCAGAACAGTCATTTTACTTGGAATATCTTAAACCCTATACGCGCTGTGCTTTCGCCATTTTCATTGTGTAAAATAAATTGATTGAAGATGCAATGCAATGGTTCCCCGTGATGAAAATATTGAAATTCAATACGGAAAAAAACTTCTACTCACCCTATTAATTATAAAAATCTATAGGTACTCCATCCAAAGCATTTTTTGTTCTCTATCAACACTGGAGCTCTGAACAGAAAAACTTTTTAATCGGAAGATCTGGAACATATCAAAATATTCATAATGCATCTTTTACGATACGATATGCAGAAGTAAAATTAAATTGTGCTGACATGAAAACAATAAAAAGATTAAAGTCACTGTAACTATTCATGGAATCTTTACCCCAACGTAAATAAAAGTCGAACGCGCAAGTGTCAAAATAATTTTATACCTTCTTTTCTTTGCACAAACCCAGAACATCATGATTTAAAACCATGACATTCATTTCTTCTATCAATTATATATTGTTTATATGTGTCTTCCCTAAAGAAAAAGTAATAATGCAGAAACCACATTATAAGAAAAACAAAACAAAAAAAGCAAAAAAGTTCAAAACAGCGGACTTACCCTAAAAACATTAATAAGTCTTCGTGCAATACTTTCGTTGTTGTTCATCGTTTCTTGATCAATCAAAACATTTATAACGAATACGAAACGATCAAAACAAACGCAATTTTAAGGTATCTTCTCCTAATACTAATCGTAGAAAAATATTAACCGTGGTTTGACACACTTTCATGAATAAGTGGCTGCAAAAATGACCCTAAATTTTAGAGAGTGAAAGCGTGAAAAAAGCGGATGCACAGCACGTATAAGGATATAGATTATGACGTTATTTGTTAAGCCTTATTTACACTTTTTAAAAGGTATGTTAGCATTAGTGTGACTTAGGCGTAAGAGATAGCAAAAAGTAAGGGTTCAAGTTTCTTAAAGTTTTATGAAGATTTTCAACTGCGTAAGTAGATCTATTTGGTGTGCATATTCCAAGTAAGTGTAGCCAGGGTTACACTATGCTAAAAGATTACGCGACTCATTAAACAATTCGTTGTATTTGTAAAACTTAGATATTTATACTTATATATGCGATTTTCGGCCCAACTTTTCTTCACTGCATATAGATCATGATTTGTATTTGCTAATCTTACCATACGTAAAAGACTGGCTTTGTCTAAATATTCAAAGTATGCCACTTATCAGGCCCCAAATCAACCAAAAATATAATTACTAAATTCCTTATATTACAAAATGTTTTGCCCAGTAAACACAAGACATTTTTAAGACGTCTCAAACTGGTACGGACGTATCTGAGACGAGTGAAGACGTCTTTAGCTGGTCTTTTATAAAACGTCTTTCTTGAGACGTCTCTAAGACGTCTGCGACTCGTCTTTATTAAGACGTCTTTGAAAATACGTGTTACAGACGTCTTTGCCGAGACGTAGATAAGACGTCTTTTAAAACACGTTTCTAAGACGTCCTCAACTTGTCTTTACTTAGACGTCTTTGATAATACGTGCGAAAGACGTCTTTGCCGAGACGTAGATAAGACGTCTTTTAAAACACGTTTCTAAGACGTCCTCAACTTGTCTTTATTTAGACGTCTTTGTTAATACGTACGACAGACGTCTTTGCCGAGACGTAGATAAGACGTCTTTTAAAACACGTTTCTAAGACGTCCTCAACTTGTCTTTATTTAGACGTCTTTGATAATACGTGCGAAAGACGTCTTTGTCGAGACGTAGATAAGACGTCTTTTAAAACACGTTTCTAAGACGTCCTCAACTTGTCTTTATTTAGACGTCTTTGTTAATACGTACGACAGACGTCTTTGCCGAGACGTAGATAAGACGTCTTTTAAAACACGTTTCTAAGACGTCCTCAACTTGTCTTTATTTAGACGTCTTTGTTAATACGTACGAAAGACGTCTTTGCCGAGACGTAGATAAGACGTCTTTTAAAACACGTTTCTAAGACGTCCTCAACTTGTCTTTACTTAGACGTCTTTGATAATACGTGCGAAAGACGTCTTTGTCGAGACGTAGATAAGACGTCTTTTAAAACACGTTTCTAAGACGTCTTCAACTTGTCTTTATTAAGACGTTTTTCATAATACGTCTCAAAGACGTCCTTGTCGAGACAAAATAAAGCCTTTCTTAAGTCTATGTAAAACGCTTCTTTAAAGTCATAACTGGTCCTTGACGACATAATGGCGATTGCTGATATTAGATTACACGGTCCTTTTATATGCATTGGTGAAATGGTTCAATTCGGGCCTACGTGTTGTACCTTTTTCGTTAATTAATGTTCATGATAATTTAATGGGAACACACCCGGGTATCTGATTTCAATTTTAGTTCCATTTCTCATTCTGCTTTCAATGCTTTCAGCAAATTATTATCAAAAAGCAAAGACAACTTTTTTTGGGAAAACATAGTCGATATTTATTTAACACCTGTTTTGAGTCGATGATTTCGAAAACTCATTGAATTATTTTGTATAGACAAGTTGAACAATGAAGTACAAAAACAAAGCGCGCGAGTGCTCTAAAAAATTCAATGCTCCGAATCATATAAAGCCCGTTTTCCAATAGAAAAAACTGATAAGCGTATCGTATTAAAATCTGACATCTGATTGGCCAGATTGATTGATCTTGATACGCTACGGTACGACACGTGAAAAGTTAAAATAAAGTCAACTTTTTTAACGCAATACGCATATCAAAAATTATTTAAACAAAAGGATAATTATAAATAAATATATCAAGAACCAATCAACAAACACAATATGATACGCTACGACACGCTAGGACACTTTTTCTATTGGAAAATCGGCTTAAGTAATCACCTGCGTTCCACACAAGTTCTTTCTTAACGCATTATTCTACTTGTGATTTCTGTATGAAAGTATCGAACACACGTCTTGTTATCAAGTAATTTCTACAAAACAAACGTTTTTTTCAAAACTGCAAAGGGGAAGATGAAAAGCGTGTATTTAAAAGTTTGTATTGGAAATTTCATGTAGATATTTTATAAAGAGTTGTATTGCATTTTTTAAAGGAAAACTTTATATGTTTTGTAAGACTTTGTATTGGAGAAAATATTTATGGAAAAAGGAATACTTTCGTTGTTTATGTTTTAACAAGCAAAAACCTTTAAAATCACATGCGTTTCAAGATTACAGCCAGGAGAAGATTTAAAGACGTCCCTTAAGTTTCGAAATAGACGTGTTAAAAACGACTTTAAGATGTCGAAACAGAGGTCTCAAAGACGTCTTTAAGACAACTCTAAGACGTGTTAAAGACGACTTTAAGACGTCGAAATAGAGGTCTCAAAGACGTCTTTAAGACAACTCTAAGACGTCGAAATAGAGGTCTCAAAGACGTCTTTAAGACGTCGAAATAGACGTCTCAAAGACGACCTAAAAACTTCTTAAAGACGTTCTGTAACTCGTCTCAAAGCGTTACATATTTCAACCAGTCCAAGACGTTTCAAAGACGTCTCTTGGGTATGTTAAAAGACGATTTAAATACGTCTTAAAGACGACTTTAAGACGTCGAAATAGAGGTCTCAAAGACGTCTTTAAGACGTCGAAATAGACGTCTCAAAAACGACCTAAAAACGTTTTAAAGACGTCTTTTCAGCTCGTCTTAAAGACGTCTTAAAGACGTTCTGTGACTCGTCTCAAAGCGTTACATATTTCAACCAGTCCAAGACGTTTCAAAGACGTCTCTTGGGTATGTTAAAAGACGATTTAAATACGTCTTAAAGACGACTTTAAGACGTCGAAATAGAGGTCTCAAAGACGTCTTTAAGACGTCGAAATAGACGTCTCAAAAACGACCTAAAAACGTTTTAAAGACGTCTTTTCAGCTCGTCTTAAAGACGTCTTAAAGACGTTCTGTGACTCGTCTCAAAGCGTTAACACATTTTAACCAGTCTAAGACGTTTCAAAGACGTCTCTTGGGTATGTTAAAAGACGTCTTAAAGACGTCTTAGAGACGTTTTTGTGTTTACTGGGTGGCGGAAAGTTTTCTCTTTTAATGTATAACTTGCTGTGTGTACAAATTGGAAAGCTTGTGCACGGGGGCATGTTTAGCTATAGCTACATGCTAGTTTACAAATATTTAGATATTATTTTGAACAATAAACAAAACAAATGGTGAAAACAACCTTGATGATTTATTAAGATAGAATTGACGTCTATTTTTGCAACAATATTGTGCATGTCATACTTCTTAAGAGCTTTATATAATGTTGTGACATCTAAAAGTTGATTTATGCTGATTCAAGATTTACAACAACAATTGAAAAAAATATTTACTCAAATACTTGGCTGTCTACACCTTGACAAGGTTTGGACAAGAGGCCCGGAAAATCCGAGTTATGAAATCGAGTTATAAAGTCGAGTTATGAACTATGACGTCACAATTCGAGTTATTAACTCGAAATTTTTAATTTTCTATATTCTTTCGAGTTAATAACTCGAAAATATAATTGTCGCTTTTACAACTCGAGTTATTAACTCGAAATTATAAAAGTCAAATTTTGAATTCGAGTTAATAACTCGAAGTTAATTTTTCAAATAAATCAAATCGAGTTACTAACTCGATAGTATTATATTGCTTTAAAGGAATCGAGTTATTAAAGTTTTCAAAAATGTCTTACGATTTATCGTGTGTGCTTGATTTTCAGAATATTTTTCAAATATGGCAAGGGATATTTTCGAAAGTTCACTGGGAATGGTGTGAGTTTTTAAAAAAAGGCAAAGTAGGCCAAATTTGAGGCAAATTTTGACAATCGTTCAATTTAACGAAAATTTAATAGTGGAACAAGTTTGTACTGCTGATTTCAAATATGAAGGTCAAATTGTGGATAAGGTCAAATTAGGCCAAACTTGGATCAAATTTTGAAAATTGTTCAATTGTAATGAAAATTTAATAGAGGAATGACTTTGTACTGTTGATTTCGAATTTGAATGTCAACTTGTGCATAAGGCCAAATTAGGCCAAATTTGAACCAAATTTTTTAAATTGTTCAACTGTAATGAAAATTTGCACACGGAGCAATTTTATAGCAAAAGTTTTGATTTACATTAGTGCAGAAACGGCATCAAAATTAATCAGTTGAGCAAGTCGATGAATATATGTTAATCCTAATGATAATGCAGTCCTGATAATATTTTTAACTACAGCTGTACCATGTCACCTCTGACATATTTTTCTATTGATCTTACTCTTGCTGTATTGTGATAGCTGAAAACTCCAAGATAAAAAGTTGCCGAAGTGAGAAAATAGATTCTATATTTCTATATGAATTTAATTTAGGTGTTAAGACTGGTGTTTCGCACGTGCAATTTATAATCTTGAGGTAAAATCATTTTAATTCTAAAAGAAATTGTTTGTCGAAATATTACTACGTGATTTTTGTATCAGCAAAGATGGATGAGAAATTTGAAACCACCTTTTCTAGACTGAAGAATAACGAATTTCGGAAAGTGTTTGCGCCATTTTCAGTTACCGAAAAAACTTTAAAAAAAATTTGGTCCAAATTTGGCCTAATTTGGCCTTATGCACAAGTTGACCTTCAAATTCGAAATCAACAGTACAAAGTCATTCCTCTATTAAATCTTCGTTAGAATTGAACAATTTTCAAAATTTGGTCCAAGTTTGGCCTAATTTGACCTTATCCACAATTTGACCTTCATATTTGAAATCAGCAGTACAAACTTGTTCCACTATTAAATTTTCGTTAAATTGAACGATTGTCAAAATTTGCCTCAAATTTGGCCTACTTTGTCTTTTTTTAAAAACTCACACCATTCCCAGTGAACTTTCGAAAATATCCCTTGCCATATTTGAAAAATATTCTGAAAATCAAGCACACACGATGAATCGTAAGACATTTTTGAAAACTTTAATAACTCGATTCCTTTAAAGCAATATAATACTATCGAGTTAGTAACTCGATTTGATTTATTTGAAAAATTAACTTCGAGTTATTAACTCGAATTCAAAATTTGACTTTTATAATTTCGAGTTAATAACTCGAGTTGTAAAAGCGACAATTATATTTTCGAGTTATTAACTCGAAAGAATATAGAAAATTAAAAATTTCGAGTTAATAACTCGAATTATGACGTCATAGTTCATAACTCGACTTTATAACTCGATTTCATAACTCGGGTTTTCCGGGCCTCTTTGGACAATATATAAACGGTACTTGTATATATCGTTGTAGATCACATACCATTGACAACATATTTAACAATAACGAAATAGAGACCGTAAAAACACTGTGCCATTTGAAGCTGAAAGAAAATATATTGGGATGATAACACACAATTTTATATAATCCAAAGGAAAACAACACATCACTATTAAATTATGTTAAATCTATGTGTCAACTTGGTTAGTCTGAGTACTTATAACAATATTATAAGTCTTACATGAGTACATTTCCAAACCAAAATATTTTTTAAAAAAAATCATATTGTTTTTTTATTTAACCTTTTCTTCTTCACTGTTATTATAACTACTATATTTATAATAATAAATTATTATTGCCACCGCAGCGAGCGAATGCGAGCAAGGAGGCATAGTAGCTTCACGAGATAGGTGAATGTCAGCTTCTGATTTTGTTCTTCATCATCCTCATCCTCCAACTTTCGTGTTGACGTTACACGGTGGCATACAATTATCAGCTGATTTTGCTTTTTTCAATGTCAAAGCATTGTACCATAGGTGGGAGACAGAATGTTTTTTTCCTATTTTATTGTAATACTAGTATCCCGTGTAAAACTTTTTTATGGGTTTTACTTCTGAAAATGACGTCTCAAAAATGGTGTCGAAAAATTAAATCACAGTATAAAAAAACAAAAAGTGCATCAGTGTTGTAAGTACTGTAAACTCTCTCTAATTCCCTAAAAACCCTAACCTTAAAAGAAATAACAGGTGCAGGTGCCATAAATTCGTTAGAACTTGGAGATCCTAACTGTATTACTGAACTCTAAAAAATATACCAAAGCATGTATGATCGTTTAGTGACGACCAACCGTTACCGAGGTATCATCGATCAAACATTTGAGTGACGTCAAAGCTCTATTCGTTACTCCTTCGTCAATGTCTCGTTGACCATAAAAATTGTCAGTTATTTTCTTAGAGGTTCTAAAGATATTTTCCAAATAACTAATTGAAGAGGCAATGCAATAGTTCCTCTGATTTAAATATCCACTTATATTTAAGTATCTTCTGATTTAAATATCTACTTATCCACTTAAATAGACGCCAACACTTTTTCAGGCTTGCAATCAACTCTGGAGCACAGAACAAAAAATTCGTTTTACTTGGAAGATCTGAAACCCATTAAAAATAATAATACGCGCTGTACATCCACTTTTTTCACTCTGTAAAATAAATTGTATTGATTGAAGATTGCAATGCAATGGTTTCCCGAGATTAAAAAATCTAACGTCAATACGGAAAAAACAGTCCTCACCCTTTTAATTAAAAATCTCTAGGTATTCCGGCTAAAGCATTTTTAGTTCACTATCAACACCGGAGTTCTGAACAGAAAAACGTTTTAATCAGAAGATCTGAAACACATCAATATATTCATAATAAATCTTTCACGATGCGATATATGCAGCAGTAAAAATAAATTAATAAAAAATGAATTGTGCGGACAGGAAAGCAACAAATAGATTAAAATCGCTGTAACTGTTCATAAATATGTCAAACTATGAATTATAATCAATTGCGATTTTCTTGTACGAACCCAGAAGGTCATGATTAAAAACCATGATATTCATTTCTTAAATAGCGCAGAAAGAAACCCTATTCATACTATAAGAAAAACAAAACAAAAAAAACAAAAAGGTTCAAAAGTGTACCTTATTCTAAAAACATCAATAAATCTTCGTGCAATACTTTCGTTGTTGTCTATTGTTTCTTGATCTCGCGAATAATAAAAAAACGATCGAATGCAATGCAATGTTTCCCCCTTATACTAATGGTAAAAAACATTAACCGCCGTGGTCTCAGGGGCGGATCTAGGATTTTTTAAGGGTTAGGCAAATGTTTTTGCCAAGCACACATAAGGGCGCAATCGATGAAATTTACGCCAGTTTAAAAAGAAAACAAAAGAAAACTAATTGAGTATGAATGGAATGTATTGAACTACTTTATGTAGGCCAAAATAATATTTTCTGCCAGATTAGAGGTTAAGTAAATAACAAATAAATTACTTCATCTGTTATCTTCTTCATTTTCTTGATTGCTTGTACATGAACAGAAAGAATCCATCAAATGAAAACATACTTGTAATGAATCAAATAAATAAATTTTCAATCACCTATACCATCTATATTTCATCTATGTACTGGTCAAGATGGTCAGATAGAAAGAAAAGAAAAGAAATTATGTTAAGAAATAGAGTTAAATGACCAAAATCAAAGTTAGAGACAAGCTCCTTGATCATTATCCGGCAGCAAAATAAAAAAATATTTCTGCACTAGGCGTTCATCAAATCAAATAGTATACCCACCCTAAAAATGATCCATGGTTAAATAATTATGTCAACCACAATATAGAAAAAGATGGTGTTTCCAGAAATCCCTGAGACAAGTCCAAGAACCTATATATAAAACTACACAACAACAGATAAATTATGCACTGCTTCCTCTTTAATAAGAGCTACAACATTTTTTCCAGAATTTAATGTAGCATAGGAAACAAGAAGTCAAACTAAAACATTATGTAATTACCTTTTTCAAAAGAAGACATAACATAGGTTTTTGTAAAATGAAACAATAACTCCAAAGTGTTCCTGCATCCAAAATGATATTTCGAGGGATGATAAAATGCACAAAGTTGTTTCAGAAGTCTTATGGTTTTTGGAAATTCTGTTTCCTTGGGCAGATTTAAAAATCATAAAATCATACAATACATAATTATGATGTATAATTATGTATAAGAATAAGATTTTTAATCTTTGTTTTTTTGTATAAACTCTCAATATATTATAACTTCATTTTCTTATCACTCACTCAGAGTGAAAGCCCTTTCTCTCTATAGTAAATTAAAAAGACTAGCCGTCAAGGCGGCGTCGCTCGCCGCCCATGTCCACCTGCTCTGTATCACTGTATCAATAAACGTCAAATTTCCTTATAAACGGCTCGTACAACTTGTGTTCAATCAGAAGCAGATTCGAAGTCACAACTTCTGGTAAAACCAATCTTTCATGAGTGTAACAATACACTCAAAACGTAAAGAGAGAAAACTTCAACTTTTTATTAGCTTTTGTTTTAAAAAAGTGACGCGCTCTAACATGGGTGCTATCAAAAGTAAGGGGGAAATGGTTTCTCTTCTTAAAAAGATCACACGGGAGGAGAAAAAAAAGGCACGTGCTAAATGAATAAAGTGAATATAAAAAAACGTTCGATCTGAAGCGCATAACAATTAGAAAAAGAAAAAAAAACGTTCAATCTAAACGCATAACAATTAAAAAATGAAATCTCAATCTTCATTGGTGCATAAAGCGCCACTATTTCGCAAGGGTGCTAATTAACTTTAATAGCGCTAGTTTATTGGCTTGATATTTTCCGCCATGTGATCATCCGGGTATTTTTCGACTTCACATTTGCACGCCGTTCGCATAATGGTAGAAGAAACCGAAGAAACCCACTTAGACTTCCACGTGTTGACTGATCAATATTGAACAGATTTAAAAGAAAATTTAAGGGAGAAGGGGAGAAATTTATAATTATCTTACAAAGATTCTACTACGTTCATTCTTTTCTAAAAACAAGCTCTCAATGTTTTATAAAAACAGTGTGTGAAAAGGAATGCTTTTTTTTGGAAAATGTCTGGAATTCTTTTAAGCCTTTCTAAATACCAAAGATCCTTTATTTCATGTGTGGGCTGTAGTGCTTTTTAAGCTCTGGATACATGCAGCTCGGCTGAGTTTCCTCTTCAGCTCTAACAACATACAAGAATGTTCTGTCTACGCTCTACCTGTGCATCATTTTGTGTTTGATGTTTCTCTAGCTATTTTAGCTTATTTACTTGTATATTCTAAATACTGGACATCCTTTAACTCAAATTTCTGCTTTCAGTTATGTTTGCTAATTTTGGTAAATGTAGGTCTTAGTTTTCATAATCCTAATCTTTTTTTTACTTCTGGATGTTTGGGAAGTGTTAGTAATTTGGAAGATTGACCGTACATGCATAATCACTGTAATATCTGAAAGCACATAAATTTGGTGTTATTTTGTTCATTAAGTTTATTGGGAGTTAACGTAAGTTTCGTATTGTGTCAGTTATCCTTTCATAATGCCCTGGCGTGTATACGTAATTAAAAATTTAACGTTTTTTAAGTTTGTGAATAAATCTTTATAATCTTTTCATGAAATTTAGTTCAGGTAATGCATGTTTCTAAATTAAAAAGATAGCAATGACATATTGTTACTCAAATTAAAGCACAAATTTCTGTTTTCCGTTATGTATGTTGATTTTGTATGATGTATTTTGCATCATTAAAAAATACGCTTTCCTTTTTGTGCTTGTGAATTAGGAATTCTATTAGGATGGTAGGCATTTACATTAACTTACATTGTCTTACCTGAATTGATCACTGAATCCTTAATATCATTTCGTACCAACGAAATAAAGAACATCACGTCATTCAGATATAATCAAGTTTATTGGTGTTGATTGGTATAAAGTTTTGCATAGTGAAAATTATGTTTTTTTCCAGATTTTTGGGGAGTACATGATCTGCGGAAATTATTAAGCCTTTCTTAAATTTCAAGAATGTCAATCATAGTCTTTCTTTTTTCATACTTCAGCTGGTTTTGCAGAAATCCTTATGCCTGCAAGGGCATCTTGTTAAGCCTTATTTACACTTTTTGAAAGGTATATAAGCATCAGTGTGACATAAGTCTAAGAGATAGCAAAAAGTAACAAAGTTTTGTTTGGTTTTGTTTCCGTTGTATAGGCTTGGAATGTGTTATTAGCAAATTTAAGTCAATTACAACAGCAACAACAGTCCACACCAAGCCAGAAAACGTATATTTCTCCACAAGAAATTAGTGAAGAAGTTGTCCAGGAAGATTTTAATGCTCATCAAGTAAACCTTGCGTTTGCGGTCGAATTATTCTTAGAGGAATTCCGTAAATTCCCTTGTTTAAGGAATACAAACAGTACAAAATATAAAGATCGCAATATTAAAACAAACGCTTGGATAAAAATTGGTGATGTATTTAACAGAGAAGGTATAGTTATAAATATTATTAAAAATAAGCAGAATTTATGAGAAAAGTTTTGTTTTGTTGTTAAACTTTTCTTTTTTGTATTCTATCATTTAGTTGAATTCTTACAAAGAAAATTAAAAAACCTCAAAGACAACTTGAAAAAGTGCTTAGATAAGAGGAATTCCATGAATCAATCAGGAGCAGGTGCTGAAAGTCTTCCCAAATGCAAATACTTCGAACAGATGCGTTTTTGCACGACAAGACAAAAAACAAACCTACAGTGAGCAATGTTGATGTAGTTCTACCTGTGGAAATAGGCGGTTCTGAAACTGGACAAAACTTCAAGCAAAAAAATGATGGAACTGAGACGGCTTCAAAAAGTCGACGCAACAGCAATGAATCAACTGTACACATGGCGATTTTAAAACAAATACAAGTAAACAATGACATTATCACTACAGCAACAGCAACTGAAAAACATGCTGATGATGAAGCAACACTTTATTGTAAGAGACTTGTGCCAATCTTACAATCACTTACTTTACGTGAAAGGAGAATGGAACAAACAAAAACTCATCAGTTGCTTTTTGACCTGGAGTTTGAAGATGAATAGGACCCTTCAAAGGTGTTACAAAATCATATATACAGATTATGTTTTTTTTGCTGTTTTCATTATATGTTTAGCTATTTAGTTTTTGCATCCTTAATTTGTACGATCTACTAAATTTCATTCCCATTCAACAGCTCTTTCTTTGTTGAAATAATCCATGAAATCTTACCTAACAACAGAGGCATCTTTATTGTAGTTATGTGAACCAACACTGTTAATTGATTGCAAAGCTTGAACATCTGCGGTTATGTTTCTCCACAATAACATTTGGGCTATCTCGGACAGTATAGTTCTTTGGGCAATACATGTAGCCATTTACTTCATTTGGCATCATTGAGAAATTGTGAAGCATTACAACTGCCTTAGTAACTTATATAACTTTGGTGACACTTGCTATTAATGGACGATGAAATATTCGTAAGGGACTAGCACAAATGCCAAAGCAATTTTCTATAACTCTTTTAGCTCGAGATAATTAAAAACTCTTTGACAGAGTGGCAGACCTGTTGAAGGAAATGGTTTCATCATATGCATTTTCAACCCAAAAGCATCATCTCCTATAAAAACATATGGCAATTTCTTTGTTGAGTTTGGTCCTTGTGCAGGCTTTGGTATATTCAGCATGTTATTTTCAATTGCATGGCCCAGATGACTGTTTGTGTAAACACTATCATCACTTTGTCTGCCACTGTATCCAGTATAAACTAATATAAAATTTGTATTTGGCGTCACATATTCCCATCAAATCATGGCTGTGTGTTTTCTTGTAATTAAAGTATGATGACCCTAAATTAGCTGGTGCTTGAATAACAATATCTTTTCCATGAATTGCACCAATTGCATTTGGAAAATTCCAAAGCTCAAAACATTCTTTGAAAATATTTTTCCATTTTCTTTCATTTGATGGGTGTTTTGAATATCCCTTTTCAATTAAAACTTCTTTCAAAACATCACAGGTTTCATTAATTATGCCTGGGCGTAATTACCTGGGCGTCTGCAGTAGCCAAGTACCGTAAACAAACACATAACCTTTCACTGGGTCTATAAATGGGCCTACAATGGAGAGCAACTCCTCGAAGATTCCTGGAAACATACGAAAGCAACGAAAAAAGGAATTTTTGTCAAAACGCTGTAGATCTTTCACTAGAAGATGGTATTCGTCTTTTTTTCTGCCTATTCATATAAATTTTACGAATCCAAAATGACTTTTTACATTTTTTAATCTTCTTCGACGTCTTAAAAGTAACAGATACAGTAGACTCCCGGTTATTCGAAGCTCCAAGGGGGATAAGAATTTACTTCGAATAACCGGGAGTTCCAATAACTGAAAAATTCGTTTTCCCGCCAGATTTTCAACTTAACCTTAATGGGATGGACTTTTCTGAAGTAATTGAGGCATTGTGGTTCAGTTGAGCGTAATAAACACAAAGAATTTTTACTTTTTGAAGAAAGAATAAATTTGAACAAATTGTTAACAGGTTTTAAAATATGAAAGTTATAAAGAAAATGTATCTAGTAAATACAAGGAGTTCAACTCTTAAAAAAATCTTTAATGCTACATTGTTTTTTACTATCAATGTAGTGTTTTTGGCATGTACGTGTTATCATGTTTAACTGCTTTCTGATTTCAAGACTATTCTCGTCAAACAAAGACCATCTTTCCAACAATTTTAAGGCCTCTTCCAACTCTGACTGCTTTGGCTTCTTCGGGGGGGATGTCATGTGCCTCAATTTCATCATCATCGTCATCTTCGAGATTTGGCTCGTTTTGATCTTTGTCCTCATTAAGTACGATTTCCACGATTTCCTCATCAGTCAATTCAATTAATTTACTCGTGCATACCTCAAAATCAATATCCACAAAATCATCTGCGTTCAAGATGTCGCCGTCAACTTCTCTTTTTTTCAACTCGCTTATGCCGTCAGAAAGAGATTTAAATGGGTCATCAGCATCATTGAGACTCGTGATCTGTGCTTCTTTTGAGATGCCTGCCTTCTTAAAGCAGTTTTTAACAGTGTCTTTGGAAACAGCGTCCCATGATTTGACCAAGATTTGCATCCCTTCAAGAATGTTAATTTTAGGGACCTCTTTACCGCCGTCAATGAACTTTATTTGACGTTTCACAAGATTTGACCGATAATATGCCTTCAATGCTCGGATTACACCTTGATCCATGGGCTGGGTCTTAGACGTTGTATTTGGTGGTAGAAAAACTAATTTTACTGCTTTAAGACCAGTGACTTCTGGATGAGCTGGGCAATTGTCAATTATCAAGACAATCTTTCGCCCCGCAGTTTCAAATTTAGCATCAAGATTTTTCACATAATCGGTAAAGATTTCAGAATCCATCCAGGCCTTCTTTTGAGCTTTGTACTGACAGGGAAGACTTTTGACTCCTTTGAAACAGCGCGGTGTAACCGATTTTCCGATAACGAACATGGGCAACTTTTCACCTAGGGCATTTCCTGCTGCAAGTCCTGTTAAACGAACTTTGCTGAACTTTCCACCAGCACATCTTTCACCTTTGGCATGATAGGTATTTGTTGGAAGCATCTGGTAGAACAAGCTGAATTCATCAGCATTGAAAATGTCTTGTAAATCATAGCGTGACAAAATGGTTGGCAGGTGTGTTTCTTCCCAGCTTGCTGTCATCTCTGGTGTACAAGACTTTTCCTCTCCAGAAATAATTCTGTAAATGATGTTTTGTCTGTGCTTCCATCTGTCTAGCCAGCCTTCTGAAGCTTTAAAATCAGGTTCGTTGAATTGCTTTGCAAAATCCAATGCTTTTTCTCGAATGATTTGACCACTAATCGG
This sequence comes from Turritopsis dohrnii, assembly GCA_027922465.2. Taxonomy (NCBI): domain Eukaryota; kingdom Metazoa; phylum Cnidaria; class Hydrozoa; order Anthoathecata; family Oceaniidae; genus Turritopsis; species Turritopsis dohrnii. The sequence goes on along the minus strand of BQMF02000636.1, from coordinate 63,582 downwards.
CACAGTTCTTTCACGAGCGTTAACGAACCACTTGTAAACTGCTTTATCAATGTTATCGTATTTTCCGGAAGAAAGCTTTTGTCTTTTAGCTCCATACTGGCCTGATTCATACTTGGTAAAAATGTCACTTTTATTCTTAACCCAGTATGAAAGTGTGTTAGGTGGGACACCATACTTTTTAGCAATAGACTTTTTAGTTGTTCCTTCTTTTTCAAGCTCTTTCAAAGCAAGATATTTTTCTTTGATCGTCAGAACAGCTTTTTTCCTTGACGTTGTCTGAGCGGTTGCCATCTTTGATGTGGATTTGAAGAGCCTTTAAAAAGTTTGTTTACATCCACCCACTTGTTTTTTAATCGAGCTTTCGAAACGTTCGAAAATTAGATGAAACGTTCGAAAATCAAAGGAAACGTTCGAATTTTGAATGATCCTTTTAAAACGTTCGAATGTTAAAAAATGAAACGAAACAACACAACAACAAAGCAGTCACACCACAATTAGGACGAAGAAGTGAAAATTACAATGGATTTTGTTTCAATGATAATCAACGAAACACAGCCGATAGAAATCATTCTTATCAAGTATTATGAGAGTAACTCAACCGTTATGGGATATCATGAGTATCAAAAGAAATGGAACGCTTTTATTGGTGAAGTTCTAGAAGCTAAAATGGAACCAACAAACGACATAGACAAATATGCAGTGGCGGTCTGCAAAAAAGGAGATATTGTTGGTCATTTGCCTAAAGGAAAAACAGGAAAATTTGCCAAAACGATATTTTACTTTCTGAAGTCAGAGATGTTGTGTACTTGCAAAGTAAAAGTGACAGGGAAAAGAACTAACTTTGGAGATGATAAGGGATTGAGGATCCCCTGTTTGCTTCAATTCTCTGGACCGAAGGAGAATATTGAACTTTTGAAGAAATTGCTTGAAGAGTGTAAATAGCCATGAATATTGAAACCTGATTTTTTGAAGAAAAAAAGTGTTTAATCGCAGAAAATCAATGTTCTCACTCGACGATCTCCCAATAAGAAAAATTCGAATAACTGAGGGTGACTTAGCCTATAATTGGCCCCAAGGGGAATAGAAATCACTTCGAATAACCGAATTATTCGAATAACTGAAGTTTGAATAACCGAGAGTGTTTTTGCCTGAGTTGGGTAAGCAGATCCAAGGGGAACGCCATCTCACTTCGAATAACCGAATTATTCGAATAAGTGCAGGTTCGAATAACCGGGAGTCTACTGTATGAACGAGTTCGATAAATTTTGATAACTCACAAGATGTTACCAACAACCAAATTTTAAAATCATAAGTTTATTACAAGTGATGCTTTGAATTTGGTGGAACTGAAGTTCTCCATTGTGTTTTTAGTGGGAGAAATGTCTTTTTTTGTACAAAAGTAGCAAAACACTAAAATACTTATATAAAGAACGTTTTGGTAGTTTTCATGTAAAGGCACACACGAATTTTCAAAGGTTTGGACAGCAGACAAAAAAAAGCCAAAGTCGGTTTTAATGTATTTCTTGCTTTCACAGAAATCCAAATACAAGTTATTGCTAGAGCATACCTTATCGGACAAAACTTAGTCGGACAAAATTTTAGTCGGACGAAAATATTAGTCGGACAAAATTTTAGTCACCTCCAAATATTTTAGTCACTTTTGTCCGACTAATAATATTGTCCGACTAAAATTTTGGTCCTTTTCTAGAATTTCAGAACTTACTTAATTTTCGATAAGGATTCTCTAAAAGCGTGCGGAAGTGCGCCAATTACTGTAAGTTCTAGATATGTATAGGAAATCGAGGGGAAAGGCATATTTAATAAAAACAGTTTTGCCAACGTGAAAAACATATGTCCAACAAAATCATCATACCACGACGGCACAATTTTGCCGCCGGAAAAAACCCTAATTAAATAGGTTGTAGTATAATTTTATTTTTCAATTTCATATTTCATATGTCATATTCCTGATCAGTATAAAAGTCTATTTTGGTTCCTGCAATGGCTCCAGGCGTTTCTTCTACTATGTCTGTCTTCTTCATTTTCTTTTGAACTACCTCGCTATCACTTTCATCGGAAGTTTCTGTTATTACCAGTGCTTTTCTCTTTTTTCCTGTGGATTCCTTCCTGGAATTAGTGGGGCTATTAAAAACGTCCAATCTGTTTACAAAAGGGTCGAGAATCCCTTTAGAGCGTAAAGTTTAAACAATAAACATCATGAAAACAAGCGTTAATATTATTCATCAAAACACTTTACCACTTTAGAAATTGTTTATTTATGACTAAGTCATGTAAAATTATTGTATTCGTTGGTGAGCAAAAAGAAAAATCATAAAGAAATTATAAATATTTAAAATTTTGTAATTAAACTGATAAGAAGAAGAATTCTGAAAAAAAATGATTTGGACCAAATATTTAGTCGGACATAAAAATTAGTCGGACAAAATTTTAGTCACTTTCAAAAAATTTAGTCACTTTTGTCCGACTAAGTTTTGTCCGATAAGGTATACTGTATTTTGACCAATAAGTCTGACAATGCCCGGTTCTATCAAGTTAAGATAATAACACTAGGGACTTTAAGATTTCGAAAACGGGAACGGGGACTTCATAATATCGCTTAACTGCGCATGCATGAGATGATTCCCATGAAATTTTGAAGTTCGCTCTGTTTGTTCCGAACGTGAAATCACACATTTTGAAGTTCTGAGAAAACGTGAACGCTCAAGGAAGAAAGATGGCTGAAACTGCTGAGCGAAAACCACCGAGCATTCCATTGTCGTGGCGCTTACCCTCTACAGGCCCAAATAAGTTTGCGATTAGACCATTAGGAGCTACTACTGATTGAAACTTTATTGAATGCACTCTTTTGTGCCCATTATAAACAATCCTCTGATTTTCGTTTGGTCTACATATAGCTAGGTCTAACGGTTCCATCTAATGAAACCACAACAGTTGTTCAATGGGGGCATCACTTTCGTGCACTATGTCTGCAAAGATTTGGAGATTATTAGGTGATAGCCAGGGGTGATTAATATCACTCAATAAATGTCTTCATCGGTCATAAATTAGATTGAGAATATGATTGTTTATTATACAAAGTTCAGGCACAGACCTAGCAAACCTATGTACCATATCTGAGCATCTGCAGTGATATGCATACCTTTTCAAAAAAACACATAGTGCCTCGAGGCCACACACATTCGTGCCATTGTAACAAATTATTCTCTCAGGGATTTGTAGGGTTGTTCTGAGAATTGGAATATCATCTTTTTTAAAGTGAAATTCAGCCAGAGACTCATTTTCAGCTAGATTATTCAAGCTGAACTTCTCCTCACACACCTCCAGTAGATACAAATTAGAGGATTTTTCTAAATCCTGAAGTAACAAAAATTCTTCATCATCAATAATTTTATCATAATGAGCAAGGTGTAAAAACTCTTTTTTTCTCCATTATTCAGGGCCGCCAGATTACGATTTAGGGTGAGGGGGCCAAAATTGCGAAAAAAGGACCTTGAGATAGATAGGTATATTTTCTGTTAATAATAAGTTTACAGGCCGGTAATATATATATAATGTTACAACAATTTTCAGAATGTTAAAAACAACGTAAAAACGTTACAGTTTCTATAATTAAATACGTTGAGTGGATATTCTCGTAAACTCATAAATAACAAGGAAAACTCGTAGAAGATCAGGGTGATCTTATCATCGAGAACCTATTTTGCTTGTTCTTGTTGAGATATTTTTTACAAATCTAATAATGTTCTATAGATGTAATCTTTAAAAATTCATTGGCAAAATGTGTGTTAGAAATATTTCTCCATGTTGTCAGTATGTAGGAGGAGCATAGCCTTAAGTTTTTGCTTAAAGTTTATATAAGATTTGCAATCCAGTGGAGTGTTTGTGGAATCGATTCCACTTATAGATCTATAAGGATATTCCACAGATGCGGTGCACGAAAAGATATACCGAATTGCTTAACTTTATTGCGACAATAAGGTTCAGATAACATTCTCGCAAATCTTGTTGTGTACTTGTTTGTTGGTTTTAGTTTGTACAAGTCATGAAATATGGGTGGTGCAGTCTTAGTTTTACATTTATACATAAAACAAAGAATTTGGTAGATGTTGATTTGATAAATAGTGAAGGTTTTCAGAGCGTCAAAGAGTGGCTTAGCATTTGTATAGCGGTCTTTAAAGTGTATAACGCGCATTGCATGTTTTTGAAGGCGATAAAGTGGCATTAGTTTTGACTTAGATGTACTGGCCCAAACGATATTTGCATAATATAGGTGGGAATATATAAACGCATAATAAAGTTGCTTCAGCAGTCGTTTAGTCAGCAGGTGTCTTACTCTATATAATATACCAATACATTTAGAAACTTTTGTACTGACAGTATCAATTTGGTTTCTCCAGGAAAGGGTTTCATTTAACATAACTCCCAAAAATTTACTTACAGTTTCTCTTTTTATAGAAATATTGTCTATCTTTAATGTTGGAATAATTTCTGGAATAAATCGTTTTTTATTGGATGGATGAAAAATAGAATACTTTGTTTTCTTTATATTTAATGACAGCCTGTTGGCTTTAAACCATTCTGCTACTTTGGTAAGCTCCAAATTCATTGTTGAAAAAAGGTCTGCGAAATTTTCGTTGGAATAAAATAAATTCGTATCGTCAGCATACATCACTTGTGAGAGTTTTGTAGAGCATTTACAAAGATCGTTTACGTATATTAGAAACAGTAGTTGCCCTAAGATAGATCCTTGGGGAACTCCGCAGATAATATCAAGTGCTTCTGTAATTTTTCCGTGTCCATACGCCACATATTGTTTTCGATTTTTCAAATAACTTTGAAACCATTCAAGAGTTGTCCCATGAAGTCCATAATATATAAGCTTTTCTAAGAGTATGCTGTGGTCAACTGTATCAAATGCTTTTGACAAATCTATAAATACACCAATCGTACACTTAGTGTAAACCAACCGTGTGCGATTTTAGTCAAATTGTGCACTTTTTGCTAAAAGCATGAAATTTTGCATATTGTTATTTTAGGGTATTAATTTTGATTTGAGTCCGGGACCCAAAAAATAGAGCCATTTTTTTGCCTGTTTTGGCCGTTTTTATATATAACTGTCGCTCAACGATGTCATTGTAGTGCTTGTATCTTTCTAGGGATATCATTGTATTGCATAGTCATTAAAACCTTACTGTGTTGTGATAAATATTTATGTTATTTTGTCTGATTTAAAACTGTTAATGAATATTGTATTGAAATTAAGAAGTAATAATGTCGAAGAGAAGAAGTGTGGTGGCTGTTGACACTGAAAAGGGTCCAAAGACGACCAAGGCTGGTCAAGATGGAGGAGTTGATTGGTTACGCTGCTTCATTTGCCAATCAGACGAAACAGAGAATCTTCAATCATCATTGCAAGCCTTGTCTGGTGATAAAAAATAGCCATACAGAGAATTGGCGAAACGTATTATAAAATTTGATACAATTGATATGCTGCCAGTGTATTTAGACATTGAAAGGTTAAAAGATGGAGAAGTTACACTTGATAACTCGCTTATTAGACATAAAGCGAAGTTCCACAAGTCTTGTAAGAATAAATTTGGAAAGGACAGGCTTGATAGAGCTATTCAGAAATATGAGAAAGCAAGAAATAATGAGAGAGGTATATAGTATACCTCTCTTTCAAGTATAGCCATGTAGTTAAGCTGTTGTTTTTAGGGTTCATAGAAGTTTACTAGTTTTTCCTTTACAAAAAATGAGAATTTAGGTGCTGGGAGTGAATTTTGTGACGTTTATTTCTAGACTCGTTCATTTTTTAATTTAATTAAAATTAAATTGCATTTATCTTTCATCTATTCTTCTATTCTTTCATAGTTACCCGCCAGAAGCTCCAGTCTTCAGAGTCTAGTTTCTCAAATGTCGAAGCGTGTTTTTTCTGCAGCGAAACTCAAAGTAATGAGAAAGATCTACCTCCATTTAGTTCAATCACACAGACTTGATCAGCGGGTTCGTATGTGTTCAGGGCATTTAACATTTTAACTTTTAGGAAAAGGTGGTTTTGTCGGTTTAACTGAGGATGAAGACAAGTTTCGACGTTGGCAAATCTGTAGTCCTGAAGTAGGACAAGCGGTTTCTGAGTTTGAAGATTTGATAATTCTCAAGAAAAATGAGCATTCAATTTACAACCATCATGAACACTTACCTACCTTTCAACAAAGATTCAATCAACACGTTGACAAGCTTTCGGCTGAAATAACACAACTGGGAAACCCTTTTACCTGTTCTGGTGACTCAACGGAACTTGTTCAATTGGGAACTAAAGATGTGATGGGCGAAGATGCTGCGAAAATTGTCTTGAGAATTAAGGAGCTTGGAAAGACACAGTATGAAGAATTCCGAAACACAAGGATTTTTATGAAAACAAGTGCGATCGACACACCCATAAAGAAGAACAACGTATCAGTTTTCAAAACACCCTACACGAAGGGAAAATCAAGCAAAGCCGAAACGAAAGAGTTAAAGATGCACATCAGACTGTTTTCCCAAATGTACATAGCAACACAGGTCAGAGATGGAGATCAAAAAGTGGTCAAATGCGTTCAGGAAACAAATCTGATTTTGCGAAATGTATTCATCCGTCAGAAGCCAAATCTACTACGCCTGTGGTGAACGCAGCCATTTTAGAGGGATCCGTGATTGTAAACGAAGCCAAAGAAAAATCGGAATTTCAAAAATTATGCCGCAGAAAGTTTTCACCCACAGGTGGAAAAATACCAACGAGAATACCAATCGCAGCGAGTAGACGTGGTGTTTGACACTTACAAAGGTCTTAGCATGAAAGCAACAACAAGAACGAATCGAGGAAAAGGGATACGTAGAAAGGTACACGATGACTCGATTGCGCCCTCAAATTGGCATAGATTCATTTGGATCAAAACAAAACGGAATTATTTGCCTACCTTTCGAAGGAGTTGATACTTAGCAGTTGATACTTAGTTGATCACCAAACAGTTTTAACGTGTGCCTATGCTACAAGTTGCATCACCAATAGCGGTCAGATGACATCTTCATTTATTTCACCCTGCATCCACGAGGAGGCAGACACAAGGGTATTTTTACACGTTAATGATATGTCACTTTAAGGCCATAGTAAGATCACCGTCCGCACCGCAGATGTTCTGGTGATAGCAGTCTCCATATTTGCTCGATTAAAAGAACAAATTGAAGAACTGTGGATCGATTTCAGAACGGGAAAGCATCGCCAGTTCTTCCCAATACACGTCATTTTCGTCAATTACTGAGGTAGCAAATTCTTTCAATAATCATTTTAGCACTATTACTAAATCTCTAGATATATCTCCATGGAATTCTGATTTTGTTTGTAGAAACGTTTACGATATCATTGATAAGTTTGATGATCATCCTAGTGTCCATATTATTAGAGAGTGTATTAATGATGGTTCTATATTTACCTTTTCCCACATCCATCCATGGGATACATATCAAGCTATTATGGATCTTGATCCAACTAAATCTACAAGTGGTTCTCTGCCATCAAAAATCCTACAATCTGTAGCTATGGAGAGTTGTGTTCCTCTAACGGATTGCTTTAACAACTGTATATTGGATGGTGTTTTCCCATCTGCTTTAAAGTTAGCAACTATAACCCCTGTACTGAAATCTGGTGACGCAACATCTAAGGCTAATTATAGACCTATCAGTATTTTGCCTGCTATGTCTAAAGTCTTCGAAAAATTGCTCTTTTCCCAAATGAATTCTTTCCTTCAAAAGAAGTTCTCTGGCTTATTATGTGGGTTTAGAGCTAACTACAGTACTCAACAAGCCCTCCTAAATCTCATACAAAAATGGCAATCTTGTCTAGACAGTTCGGGTATAGTTGGTACGATTCTTATGGACATTTCCAAGGCATTTGATTGTCTTCCTCATGATTTATTAATAGCCAAGCTTGAGGCCTATGGTTTTTCTTTTAGCAGTTTGAAACTTATGCTGAGTTATTTAAGCGGAAGATTTCAACGGGTTAAAATTGGCTCCTCCTTTAGTTCATGGCTTGAGTTACTTCTAGGGGTACCTCAGGGCTCAATTCTCGGTCCTCTACTTTTTAACATTTTTCTTAACGACTTTTTCTTGTTTATATCAAGATGTGGAGTTTGTAACTTTGCAGACGATAATACCATTTATAGTTGCGCACCATCAATTGAACTTGTTCTTTCGAACCTAGAAATTGACTTGGGCAATGCTTTATACTGGTTTCGTATTAATCAAATGGTGGTTAATCCTGCAAAGTTTCAGCTCATGTTTCTTGGTGTGGATAAAAAAGATTTAACTTTACATATAGGAAGAAATATTGTTAAACAGAGCAATTCAGTTAAACTCCTTGGAGTATATATTGATAAAGAATTGAAATTCAATCTCCATGTAGATAATATTTGTAGAGTTGCTAACTTTAAAGTAAGATGTCTTTATCGAATTAGGAAATATCTAGATGAAAAGCATGCACTTCAGTTATGCAATGCTTTTGTTTTGTCTAATTTTAGTTATTGTCAACTTATTTGGATGTTTTGTGGTAAAGGCCTCAATAATAAGATCAATACTGTTCATAAGAGGGCTTTGAAAGCAGTTACCAGGACTTACAATGTTTCTTTTGATGAGCTCCTCACATCAGTTGGAAGCACTTCAATACATCAGAAAAACTTGTTAGTACTTTTAACTGAAATATACAAATGCCTATTTGGTTCACATCCTGACATCGTTAAAAACCTATTTGTACGGAAAATCACTGATTATTCCCTCCGTACCTCAATTTTGTTGAAGCTTCCTCCTACCAAATCCATTCGTTACGGTACAAACTCGATCTTATTTCGAGGATGTCAACTTTGGAATTCTGTGCCAGACCGGATTAAACTCAGCAAAAGTGCTTCTATTTTCAAAAAAGAATTGAGTCTGTGGAATGGACTTAAATGTTTATGCCCCCTTTGTTCCCCTTGATATTTTTTTTTTCTTTTTTTTTATATATATATATATATTTTTTTTTTCCAGTATATGTATTCTTTTTTCACCCATTTTATTGTAGTTGGTTTTAATTAGTACTTGTAACTATGGTTATACCAACGTTAAATAAATGTTTACTTACTTACTTACTTACTAGGGCAGTCAAAAGCTCTAGGGCTTCCATTTTTCCATGCCTTCGCAGGGTGTGATCAAGTATCGTATTTATCAAAAGTTTCAAAGGGTTCAGCTTGGAAGACTTGGGATTTATTTGATGACATCACCACTGCTTTTGAAAGGTTAAGCTGTCAACCATCGCATTCCGATGTGGACGAATCGCTACCAATAATCGAAAGGTTTACAGTGTTACTGTACAACAGAACATCGAATTGCCTTACCACTAACAAGTATCGCAAAGATTTGTTCTGCAAAGGACGTTCCATTGATTCCATTCCACCAACAAGCGCAGCTTTATCAACGCATGTTCTGCGATCGTCATACATCGCTGGTTATGTTTGGGGCCAATCAATTATCGTTAATCAGGTTCTACCTCATCCGGAAGAGTAGGGGTGGAAAATTGTCGATGGAAGTTTCATCCCACATTGGACTGACCTACCTGATGCCACTGTCGCCTGTAGACAACTGATTAAATGTTCATGTAATCCCGAAAAAGGTTGTAAAGGACGTTGCAAATGTGTTAAATCTGATTTCTTTTGCGCGGAACTTTGTAAATGCAGAGGAGAACGTGAACGTGATTAAATTGAACATTGAGTTTTATTTATTACAGCTGCTTAAGTATTTTTGTTAGGATCTTCTGCTCTAGGGTATTTACTTTCCAATTTAGCGACTTCTAAGAGATTAACTCGATACTTTTTATGTGTATGACGTGATAGTGCTCAATTTGAGCATCAATAACTCTTTGTACATTAATTTTTATGACATGAGATAGCCCTTTTAGCCCATGAGCTAGATCCCAAACTTTGACAATTAGGGCTCAAGTGGGGGAGTAAGGTTTGATTGGGTTTTTAGCATCCTCAAGGCATATATTTTAAGGAATAATATGTCCCGCTGTGTGAATCGATAGCTTTTGACCTGAATTTGATGGGTTTTTGGATGTGGTCAAATCGAAAATTTCAAATTTGTAAGGGTTCCCAGGCAAAATGCAAAATAGGTCCCTTCTTAAAAATGCTCATATCTTTTGATCTACTCATTAAAACTGTTTCAAATTTTGACAGTAAGTAGAGATTATATGAAAATTGAGGAAAAAAAAAAAATTGGAAACTTTTTTATCAGGGGGTTATGTACATGAAAAAAATACTAAAAAACGCGTTTTTTTCTAGTTTTTGACAATGTTATTAATGACAATCATCATTTTCTTCCTGAATTTACCATCAAGTTACTTTATCTAACTACATATACAATAAAAACGATTTTTAACTCTCTAAAATCTTTTATTTTCTCAAAATTACGCATCTCAGGGGGTTAAAATTGTTAAAAATGGAGTATTTTGACCACCAAAATCTGTTTATGAGTCTTGAATTTGCTTTTCTAAAGTAGTTTTTCATCTTCTGAGATTGTTAAAACATTTAACTATGATTTAACAATTCATTTAACTATGATTGCACTAGTATTTGATCATTTCGGGGGGTAAAAATAGCTAGAAAGGCAGAAAAAATGTTATTTTGCACATTTTGGGTTGTTTTTAAGCATGATATTGCTTTTCAATGAACCTTGTATAATTTCCGACGATAGTTATAGAATCTTCATATCCAAAACTGACTTCATTTAATTACACTCCTATTATTATGTTTTTCAGAGGGTAAAGTTAATAGAAAAAAGACGTTGATTAATGTTTTTCTGGCAGTTTATATAAAAATTATTGTCTTGTGATATAGTTAGTCCCACATACCCAGTTGGACGGACTTCTTCATCGATTTACACCAGAATAATACTGTGAATAAAAGCAATATTGGCTATTTGGACTGCGTTGATGACCCTGCAATTGCAATGTCTACAATCTATTATATGATAGAGAGATCCTGTCACATCAAAGACCAACTGCACCTTAAGTCAATTGTGTGTGTATATGGATCAAGCCATATATGCGAAAGTACATCAGATCAAGTCAAGTCAAGTCCTCCATTAAGAACGCAGAAAGAAATCACAGGGAGTCTGGCAAGCTGAAATTCAAGAAAATGGTTGGGTGTTAGCAAATAAAGCAATGGGGGTCATATCTTTCAAGTGGCGAAAACAAAACCGAGCTGATCAGATTCATCGCCAGTCGTTGGAAAAAAAACTGTAATGTCATAAAAGAGTTGGATGTATATGTTGCATATGATGATATCTGCATCAAATTGGGAACAAATGGAAGAAGCAGCGAAGTACTAGTGCTTGCATCGAACCATGATTAAGCAGACATTCGAATATGTCAAAAGAAATAAATAAATAAGAAACTGAGGTTTTCGCAAACGATGAGTTCTGAATGAAATAATAACTCCTATCTATGCAACAATACTCCTATCCATAAATTCATAATTTATTCATCGCACACCAGCCTTCACTTCGTTTACTTTTACGATAATAGTGACGTCTGTATCATTAACAAAAAGTGATATTTTTTGATCAAGATGGCGACACGCACGGACGTGTATTTGCTGTCTTTGTTAATATTTTCTATGGTTTTTGCTTATGGTATACAATGTATTGACTGTGGAAAAAGTATCAGAAGAGGACAGAGTTATGATAAATGTTGTTTATGTGGAAACGAATTGCATCTGACATGTTTAATGGATAAATTTGATGGAAATACTGAGAGATTGTATTGCAGAAGTAGAAAACATGACTTTCCCAGTTGATCCTGAAGTATCTGCATTTCTTTCTCAGCGAGGAATGAAAATATTCCATCAAAATATCAACGGGATATGTGGAAAATTGGATAGTATAAAATCATTCTTATCCGCTTCAAAAAACTCAGTTCATATTTTTAGTTTCTCCGAAACACACACACACGACTCAATAACAAACTCTAAACTTTCAATTCCGGGGTACATGTTAGAAAGAAAAGACAGAATTAATGGTCGACATGGTGGAGTATCCATGTATATTCGAAATGATCTGGAATATTGCAGAAGAAGCGATCTTGAAACTGATGAATTAGAGTTTTTATGGATCGAATTATACATTCCAAAGTCAAAATCTATATTGGTTTGTTCTGCTTACAGACCCCCCGACTCATCTAAGTATCTAAATAAAAACTTTGTTACAATTTTCTCCAACATTTTAAATAAGATATCAAGATGCAACAAAGAAGTAATTATAGGCGGTGATTTCAACATTGATTACCATAAACCAAGAGACCATTCTGATATAAAAGACATCGTTAAACTTTACAATTACAGTCAACTCGTAAAGTCGTTTACACGTATTGATAAGAATACCAGAACAATCATAGACCTGCTTTTTACAACTGATAAATTAAAAATCAAAAACACACTCGTTCACTCAAATTCTCTTAGTGACCATTGTATGATTGCAGTCAATCGCAAAGCAAATTACAAACATTTTCCGGCAAAGAAAATTAAAGTCCGCGATTACAAGAATTACATCAAAGAAGATTTACAAAATGAAGTTCGAAATTTACCATGGGAAAACTGTCTAAATTGTGTAGATTTTAATCAAGCGTGGAACTTATTTAAATCATATTTAACCGTAACAGTTAATAAGCATGCATCTCTTATCGAAAAGTCAGTTCGTGGCAGGCCAAGTCCCTGGTTATCAAGGGAATTGAGAAATGAAATGCACACCCGTGATCATTATCTGCGTAGATTCAAACGTTCTAATTCCACAGAAGACTGGAATTACTACAAGCATCACCGAAATATGGTGACTCAAATGGTCCGAACTGCCAAGGCTAACCATATTCGAAAAACATTGAAGGAATCTTCTGGAAACCCTAGTTGTTTTTGGAAACAAATAAAATCATGTTATCCCACCAAGGATTCTTCCAACATTAGTAAATCTTTCTGCATAAATGACACCGTAACATCTAACACCAAGACAATTGCTAATGCATTTTGTTTATTCTTTACCAAAGTCGGAACAAATCTATTGAAATCAACTCGCAACCTTACCTGGAAACTTTTTAATATTCGAAACTATCTACATAATATAAACCCATCAAACGCATCTTTTAAATTCAAACCTGTGACACTTGAACAAGTACTGAAAGTGCTAAAATCAATTAAGAAATCAAAAGCGGCTGGTATCGACACATTGCCAGGGAGAATCATCAAAGACATTTCGAACGAGCTGGCGGCACCACTTATGTTCCTGATCAATAAATGCCTCGAAACTGGGACATTTCCTAGCTGTGAAAAAATTGCAAAGATAAAACCTCTCTATAAGTCTGGTGATCGATCGAATGTAGACAATTACCGTCCGATATCTATACTAAACGTCCTGTCAAAAGTCATTGAACGTATTGTTTATGACCAATTAGTTGAATATCTGGAATCCAATAAACTACTGAGCAAATACCAGTTCGGTTTTCGCAGGAAGAGATCTACTCGTAAGGCAGTAAGCAAATTAGTTGATGATATCAGACTGGGTATGGATGAAAGTAAAATCACTGGTGCTCTATTTATGGATTTGAAAAAGGCATTTGACACTGTCCACCATGGCTGTTTACTCCAAAAGCTACCTTACTATGGCATAACTGGCGATGAAGTTAATTGGATTAGTAGTTACCTTTTCAACCGTAGTCAATCTGTTTTCATTGATAGTAAGTTTTCCGATTATGAAAAAGTTACACATGGTGTGCCCCAAGGCTCCATATTGGGGCCTTTGCTATTTGTTTTACTTATCAACGATCTTCCATCTCAGCTAAAACATTGTCGTATTTTGATGTATGCTGATGATACAGTTATATATATATCTAGTAAATCACTTAATGAACTCGAAACTTTGATCAATGCTGATGCCAATCTTATTTTCGATTGGATGACAGAGAACTGCTTGGTTTTGAACCCAAAAAAGGGTAAGACGGAATTCGTGCTTTTTGCCAGCAAATCACCTAAAGCAAATGTTGACATGGTTATTAACCACAATGAAATAAATCAGCCAAATGTGTACGAATATCTTGGTTGTTCTGCTTGACTCACATCTCAACTTGAACCTCCATCTTCAAAGAACATACAAACGTATTGGCTCTCGAATCAAACTGCTGAAAAAAATCCGCCACAAAATTCCACCTTATGTAGCTGAGACGATTTTCAACTCAATGATACACCCATTGTTCTTCTACTGTTACCCAATATTGAGTGGACTGAGTAATACCTGGACTGAGAAATTCGAGTCGTTACAGGGAAGGGCAAAGCAAATTGTTGGTACTAAGAAGTCATGGGCGTTGTGGTCTACTCAAGTCAAACGTAAGATTGCTCTTGACGTATTTAGGGAAATCAATGCTGGTAACGAACCCTCTAATTACAAATTGTTAAATCATTCTTTTGACACAAGAGGGAATAAGTTGAAATTGGTTGTTCCCAGAATAAGATCAGAATCTGGAAAAAAACTCACATACTATCAAGGAACACTTGTTTTTAACTCCTTACCTGCAGATTTAGCAAAAGAAAGGAGTATTTTGAAATTTAGAAATGGTCTAAAAAATCACCACTTTTGATATTGTATGTTTTGATTTGGCCCGCAATTTTGTATAAAGCTTTAATTCGGGGGTTACTCTATTCGTTTACCCTATTTCATTGCCAATGTAAAATCCTACATCTTTGTTGATTTGGGCTTTGACTTCTGATTCACCTCCTGTTGACTCTTGTCTAAGTTTGACTTTTCGTTTTACTGGTTCTATCTTTCATATTGTCATAGGTTATAGTCTCCGTGAGTGTCTGTGAAATGAATCCAATCCCTCTTTTTTATCTAATGTATATACTGTAAAAAATTAAAAATAACAAAAAAATTTATTGTGATATTTATTAACATTTTTTGTTTATTTATTTTTGTCAGGTCACACGTTGATACCAGAATTTTTATAAATTTTCTGAAGTTGTACACCTGGATAAATATGAATAATAATAATAATAATAATAATACTTCTGCACGCCAAACATATCGACGAACAGAACGTGACAAACATCATAATCCACACCTCTGACACTGATGTTGTTATGATTTCTCTTGGAGTCGCTGAATATAGGCACCCTTTTCATTCGTACAGGGACACAAAACAAGACACAAATCATTTCAATCACAAAAGTTAAACAAGCATTGGCAAAGAGGTTTGAAATTGAAGAGATTTGAAAAGCTTGTCGACCACTTCTTGGTTTGCATGCATTTACAGGGTGTGATACTGTTAGTGCATTTTCTAGGAAAGGAAAGTCAAAATCAGTGAAATTACTGTTAAATGAAATGGCTTACATCGATATGTTCAGTTCATTTGGTAACGAGCCTTCTCTCACTGAAGAACAACATCAATCACTCCAAAAGTTTGTTTGTCATCTCTATGGGCACAAAGTGGATGAAACTACTGACATTGTCCGCTACCAGCTCTATTCGGCGAAGCAAGGGAGATTGAAAGCCAAGTGTTTACCTTCGTGTTCAGATAGCCTTTATCTCCATTCAAGCAGGGCCTGTAACCAAGCCCACCTCTGGCGAAAGTGTTTGGAAAGTTTACCTGTTATACCATAACCTGTTGGTTTGGGATGGGACCAAAACGATTTGGTTATTTAGTGGAATACAATATTATCAGCACCGGAGCTAATGTATTGTTCCTGTCCAAGAAAATGTATACTAGACTCGTGTCCACCCAGCAGGCACAAAGACGTCGTAAAGACGTCGTAAAGACGTCTTTTCAAGACGTCCCTAAGACGTCGCAAAATGGTCGCGAAGTGGGAATCTCAAAAGACGTCCCAATTACATCTTCATTGAGACGTCTCGATGACATCCCAACGACATCGTAACGACGTCGCAGGATTATGAAATTTACTCTTTGAAAAACGGTAATAGGCCACAGGCGGACCCGAACCGGGAACCTCTGGTGTGCCAGCCGAACTCGTAACCGTTATGCCACCGCTGCTTGTTGTCAAGACGTTTAAAAACATTTACAATAAATCATTCTTTACAGACTGATTGCTTTTGAAAGTTTATAATTGTTTCGAAGATCGTTATTCAATCCGCATAAACACGTCCCAAAAACGTCGTAAAAGGATCCCAATTGCGACGTCCCGTTTCAGACGTCCCTACGACGTCCCAAAATGATCTTAAGTTTATAATTGTTTCGAAGGTCGTTATTCAATCCGCATAAAGACGTCCCAAAAACGTCGTAAAAGGATCCCAATTGCGACGTCCCGTTTCAAACGTCCCAACGACGTCGCAAAATGATCTTAAATTTATAATTGTTTCGAAGGTCGTTATTCAATCCGCATAAAGACGTCCCAAAAACGTCGTAAAAGGATCCCAATTGCGACGTCCCGTTTCAAACGTCCCAACGACGTCGCAAAATGATCTTAAATTTATAATTGTTTCGAAGGTCGTTATTCAATCCGCATAAAGACGTCCCAAAAACGTCGTAAAAGGATCTCAATTGCGACGTCCCGTTTCAGACGTCCGTACGACGTCCCAAATGATCTTAAGTTTATAATTGTTTCGAAGGTCGTTATTCAATCCGTATAAAGACGTCCTAAAAACGTCGTAAAAGGATCCCAATTGCGACGTCCCGTTTCAGACGTCCCTACGACGTCGCAAAATGATCTGGAAAGCAAACGACCATTTTACGATTAAAATGAGACGTCTCAAAGACGTCTTGTGCCCGCTGGGCATGTATTGACAACTCGTTACCTTGCACGAACGCGTGTTTAAACCAAAACTGTGGGAACTTTCCAATCGAAGAAGAAGATTCACTTGCTGGAAACAACTATAGTGGCGAAGAGAATGATGAAGATGATGACAACTAACTATATCACAAAACAATAATTTTTGTATACACTATACTCCCTACTTTTGTATACTCCCCCGCTTGAGCCCTAAAATCGACCTAGCTCATGGGCTATTTTTGGAATCTACATAAAATTTCCGATCCAATGATGTATGATATGTCTAGTTATGGCAAAATTGATTTTTTAGGCAAAAAAAGTGCCTATGTCAGCAAAAAATCCAAATTTCTTTTGGGTCCCGGACTAAAATCAAATTTTGTAGCCTGAAGAAGCAATGTGCAAACTTCCATGCTTTTAGCTAAAAGTGCACAATTATATCACCATTGGTTTACACTAACTTACCATGCGAGAACGAAGTAGTTATTTCATTTACTAATTGAAGGATAGCATGTTCAGTCGAAGTATTTTTTTGAAAGCCAAATTGTTTAGAGGATTTTAATTGTTGCTTTGTTAAGTAATTATATACTTTGTTATACATGATTCTTTCCAGGATCTTCGAAATGACTGGTAGTACTGATATTGGCCTATAATTTCCTAATTCAGAAGTGTCCCCTGTCTTGAAAACTGGTGTCACTTTCGCTATTTTAGTTTATCGGGAAATTTCCCTTCTTTGAAAGACGATTTACAAATGTAAAATAAAAGGATTTTTTATTTCATCATATACTTCCAAGATAATATTACTGTTTATATCATCAACCGCGATGGCTTTGTTGCGTTTTAATGATTTGAACGCAGATTCAAATTTTTGAAATGTTAAATGATTATCCTCAAACCGTTGATAAGTATCGGTAAGATAATTTTGAAAATTTTTAGTTCCTTTGGGAATATTTTTAGCAAGGTTTGGCCCTATATTAGCATAAAAGTTGTTGAGTTCATTAGCTATAACAGTCTCGTCTTCTTTTGTTCCTTTGTCAGTTTTTACTATTTTGGGCAGACTATTCGATTTAATTTTGATCTTCCCAGTTACTTCTTTCATGATATCCCACATTTTTTTGGAGTTACTTTTATATTTTTGTATTTGTGATGCATAGTAGCATTTCTTGGCTCGCTTTCTTAATTTCTCGAACAAATTCTTGTAATATTATTTTTTTTTGCTAGGGCTTAGAACTTTTTCCCGGGGCATGTAGATTTCAGATTGGTTATAGCTGGCAAATTGCTACTTGAGAATGCACTCACAGTAACATGCTGAAATTAGTTTTTCTTAGTTGTGTTATATAACATCTTTGAAATGTATGTCATCAAAATAAAGACTTTCATGCAGGGACGGCGGCACAGATTTGAACTTGGTGGGGCTGAGAATCTGGTTTGTCGAAGGAGGTCCCACCATGTTTGGGGCGGACGTGCAAGAAAATTTTGAAATTAGATATTCCAGATTGGCTTAAAAAGCACTTTCAGAACTATAATTCGACTTAGAAGGTCAAAGTGTTTCAGTAAAATTTATAAAGGGAAGAGTCGTTCCTTAACACTGAGAGGCACATAAATAAGTTTTCCTTTAAAACGTCATTATCTGACAATAAGGTAATATAAGTCATACAAATTGATACACAAAAAATGGCTTCAACACTTTTTTTTCAAGAGAATCCTGTGTATTGTGTATTATTTTTGTGTGTATAAAATGCAAAAGAAAATATAAAAGAATTTAGTCTCACAAATGATAATAACTGAAATGGAGAAAATAATGAAAGAAATTATGAAAAGAGAAAAACTTCTTAATGTTGTAAAAAGGACCAACCATTAATGAAAAAAAAACTTATCTGGCGGCCCTGTTATTACTCTTTCAATCTTTCACGCTTCTAAGTTTGTTTACAATTTAATGCCCCATTATGAAGTCGCGCGCTTTCTTAATCCCCGTTATTACACATAACCGGAACGAGAACCTAACTACGGAACGGCGTTCCCGTTCCCGTCCCGGTTGTGAAATCTTAAAGTCCCTACTATTAAATGTCGGACGGAACGTCTTATATATTATCGAACTTAAAGTTTTTTTAAAATTCTATCAAAACTGTGATTAACCGTTACAATAGATTAATATACAGTATATTGAGCCAAATTTCCAGAAACCAGTCTAGTCACTTAGAAGAATGAGGAGATTAAAGAATCCTTCCGTCCTACAAAAAATTAGCTAGCAAATATGAGTACACTAAAGCAAAAACGCTTCACATTATAAAAGTCTGACCAAATCACGTTCGTCACGAATAGTGTTATACAAACTAACTATCTACTTTCAATAGTGATGATCATGGTAGCCGATACGATGGACGTGTCGATATAGCTCCGTGGAAAGTTGATACATTTAATGTGGTTTTATTATTTATATTGGAAATTGTTGGTTTATTTTGGATTATTATTAACCTTCTTGATTGATGCTAGGACCAATTTCAAGTGAAATTATTTTCTCTTTGCGAAATACTGTCGTTAGTGAATTTCATAGTCATTATTTTGTTTTGAAAAGTCACATCAAGCTTCTTACACCGTAGTAAATAGAATTCATACCAGTATGTTGTTAAAGTTGACTTTCTTTATCGTTTTAATTGTTGCACTACAAGTTAAATTGAACTATGATTCTCACTGCTGCAATTCTTTTAATATAAATCCCAGGAGCAGCAATAAAGTTAGAAGATGTAAAGCACGAGTATTACATTATGCAAACTCTGTTAAGTGCTTTGACATAATCCTTAGTGGCGATATCGAAAAGAATCCAGGACCTGGTCACATCCGGTCAAATGCGACACATGTGAGAAAACCATTCGTAGAAACAGTAAAAAAATGACTCCCTTAGAGTTTTTCAAAACGTTTCTCATTTGAAATGTATTACTTCAAATAAGAAAATCATACCTAGCGTAACCCACAATAATTGGATATGTTCAACTTGTATTCAAAGCACTTTACCGTCCAGCAAAGTAAGAGATCTCAATGCATTAGATTCATCGTTGATAACTGAAGAAGATCAGTTTCATAATCATCATATAAATATGCTCAGTAAACATCGTTGTTATACATCAATTGCACATAGTAACACACAAAGCTTAGCTTCTTCATTTGATGAATTTTCTCTTATGATAAATACAGCCCACTTCGATATTGTGAGCGAGACCTGGTTCACAGATAACAAAGCGCAGCTTGAATAAGTAAAAATTGATGGTTACTCATCGGAGTGGAAACATAAGGAGTCCAAAACTGGAGGAGGAGTTGGTTTCTTTATCAAAAAACATTTGTCATACAAAGAACGTAATGACTTATGCAAAGTTATGGTGGCCCCTATGTACCAACATAAAATAACACGTTTTTTTAAAAAAACACAAAAAAATGAACTTCTCAAGAGATATCGCAAGTTTTGTTGAAAACTTGCAGTTTTAAAAACTTGCAATTCTGCGAGTTTTGATAAAAGGTCGCAATTTTGGGAGTTTTGTTGAAAACTTTCAATATTAAAACTTGCAATCTTGCGAGTTTTGATAAAAAGTCGCAATTTTAAAAATGAAGAAAACAAACACGAAGGCTGCTTCTGCACCATGTCGTTCTGTGGTAAGTAGCACGTATGATCTTAGTGAGGTTTGATAAATTTTTGTCTCCCAAGAAACCATGAATGTTTATTATGTAGTTTACTCCTCCAGCCACAAACAATATGTTTGGACAGGATTTTGCAGGACTTTAGCTGATGTTTTTACGTTATGTTTGTTGTGATTTGGTGTGTTATGGGTTTTTAGTGCATGTGGTTTTCAGTCTATGTCTTAATGCAGAAAAATGTACAGTTATGAATGCATACGTTATTATGATTGACAGTCTATCTCCCTATTGCAATCTGACTCCCATGTGTGGAAATCCACATGATTTTCATGGCAACCCGTTGTTGAATCTCCAGCAATTTTTGTGTTGATAACCCTTTTGGATGTATAGAAATATTTATGAATCATCAAGAAACCTGTGGTTGTTTCTTGAAATTCGCTAAATTTGCTTATTTTATATACACATTTTAAATGGATTCTCTATATATATGCTTCACATATATTTCCATTCTATTTCTTGAAAATTTATATAGTTGAGTAAGTTTGATCTTATTTTTATGATCTATTTCTATTTATGAAAAGTACCTGGCACCTAACTTAAACTTTTACATTTCCGTTTGGTTTGATGAAATATGTAGATATATCATTTCCGAACAAGGTCGAATACTAGTCATTAATGAAAATTTTTATAGAGTCAATATGAGAACTCTAAGGGAGTCATTTTAAAGTGCCTGTGGCGACACCTTTTACGAGTCATTTTGACTCCCCTACAAGTACCTTTTTTTTACTCCCTTTAGCTTCTCATTACCATGAATGACTCCCTTTCAGTTCTCAAGAATGTTGATATTTGTGACCTTTCAAAGGGAGTCACTTGAAAAAGACTCTCTTACAATTCTTATTTCTTCACTCCCGTTTGAGCATCATTTGGAAATAATGCTCAAACAAAAGTCATGTTTTGATCACCTTTAGAGCTTCAATCCGCTATGACTCCCTTAAGAGCATCATTGTGTTGATATCAAATGACGGGCTTACGGGCATAATGTGTTAATATTAAATGACTCCCATTCCAGTATCATAACATTGACGCTTGGCCATCTTGCTTATCTTGCCCCCGGATTTCATGGTGATCTCAAGATAATTAAGAAAACAATGCCATTTATTTAAAATCATGTATCGATCTTTTCATAAAAACACCACGAATTTATACATCCAAAAACATTTATGAAAACGCAAGTAACTTATACACAAACTTGAATATTACTTGAATATTATTTTATACCTGAAATAAGAATGAAATATATCTGACAAAATTTAAATACAATTACTAAAAACTTCACTCTTGTTCAATTTGGTAATAAGATTTATTACTTTAGCAACAGGTCGTCACATCGTGAATTCTGAGTAGCTACTTCTTTTTGAATAAAACATAATGTTCCATTAATAGCTTTCGGGTACGCTAAGATATAAACACAAAAGGTACCAAAGAACAGCATTGTTGCTGAAATAAAATCGTCTGTATGTCCAACTTTAACATTGTCGACAATGACGTCAAAATCCTCAGCAATTATAATTTCTAGCAGTGTGTTCATCTTTTTTGCAAACAATTTGCGGATGAATTTTTGCTCCAAAATTCTGGAACATCGTTGAAGCATCTTCCCGAAGTAACGACGGCAAAAGAATAGCAGCATAGGATACGACATCTAAAACCAAACGTTACATACATAAAGTTGAACAAAAAATGATGTGAAAATAATGATCCATTTAAATCACCAATAGTCAGCGTGTGGAAACATTTAGGCTCTCAGGGTGTTAAAATTCAAAGAGTGCTTTAAAACTATAAAAAGCTAACGTTCATCTGCAACTGCAATTTGTTGAATATACGACTCCAAGTAATCGACACGAGCAGACTTTGGTGCCTTGCATTTCAATATAGCAGGTGTCATTTTTTGGAAATAGCTGTTCCAATTTCTCCCCAGTGAAATGTCCGTTGTTCTTTCAAATTCGTTAAGTAGCTGAGAAACACAAAAAGAAGTAATGTATCCATAGAATCAATGCTGTGAAAATACCAATATTTTTTGACATAAGAAAACTAAAATACGAGACAACACTTACTTGCAATCCATCTGCTATGAACGGAAATTCATCGATTATCTCTCCACTCCAGAAACCATGAAACCAGTGAATGTAAATTGTGTATCCTATCCGTTAAGCCGTTAAAATAAAAACACGTTACCTTTTAATGTTGAAATTGCAGAAAAAGAACGACACAGTCTTTTATCAACGAGTTATATTTCAATCTTAAACTTTCGCTCACATAGTGTGAGCACGATAATTTTAAATAAGTTTACAATTCTTGTGATTACATCGGGAAATATCTCTACAAAAGAATGATTATTTAGTAAAAGGCAAAGAAAGTACACCCAGGAATTAATAGCCGTATCTTTATCGTTCGAAGGTGCAAAATCTTTTATACCAATATGTGACATCTGAGACTTGCAGTTATGGAATTGCTTACGTAAAAATTTATTTAGACGTGCGAAAAAGTGGCTCCAACGAGCATCAAAATGATTCCCCTGAAGATTCATTTGACTTACATCACTTGTGATCACTTAAAGGAGTCAAATTGACTCCCTTCAAGGTGGTTATTTTAAGGAAATTGAATTTGACACCCCGAAAAAACAAAATGACTCCTTTTAGGTGCTCTCTGTATCATCTGAGTTACTCCTTTAGGTTATCATTGTTCAATGACTCCCTTTTAGGAGTCGCAATAACTCCACTAGAACTTTCAGTGTTCCTTTTAAAATGGAATATAGCCTTGAAATTAAACACAGGTAAAGTTTCCACATTGATTTTGGATGTTATACGATTTTTATCTTTTAGGTTGATAAATATCTTGATGAACTGAATGCCCTAGAAAATTTCAAGCAGGCAAAGGTATTTTTTACTGAATGGCATATTTTATTGGTACAATGTTATTTAAAAAACTTTCTGTGACAGAAAGATACAAGTCAAAAAATTCAGTTTTTTGGCAGGAAAAATCTAACAAGCTATAGACTTGCAGATGTAACTGGTGAATTCATAATTGACACATAAACTGATTTGGAGGGAAAGATTGTGCCTTTCACTGTTCAAAGCTTTCCTGATCGTCACAATACTTCAAGACCGCACTTGATATTACGCAGTAAATGTAAGTCCTTCTTGGAGTCACTCATTGATGAAAATGAAAGTGATAACAGTCTTATGGACTTTGACATTTTGAAGCAACCAAAATCAACTCCGAAAGTCAATACTTCAAGTTAAAAGTCTATGTGGAATAGCGATCATTCAAGGGACAGTAGTATATTACTGCCTATATGACCACCCCATCAATAATCATCCAAGATGATGAGGAGCCAGGTGTACCTGATACAGTCGCTGACCATAAGGAATTGATTAAAGAACGAGAGGCAGAATTTCAATTGTCCTTACAAGCTGATCAATTGAATAATAACTTGAAACAGGAAGAAGAATTAGAAATAGAGCGTTGAATATCAGTTATGAATTTGCGAAAGTCCGAAGTTCCTGATGAGCCAGATCTTACTGATGCTCATGTCACTGTGACTATTCAAAGTGTTTTTGGTAATGAGGTTAGACTGTTCAATACTGAAAATACTTTTAAAGCTGTTTATGATTGGATTGGTAGTTTGTATCATAATCCTGAATATTTCGTCTTGTGTCAGCATGATGGCAGCATAGTCAGCCCTATCCAACCAGTAGTGTCTGGCATTTTCAATCAGGAAGCTCCCGAAACACCCTACGGTTTTGAAAGTATGTGCAGTGGTTATTTAACAGATGAGCCTGAGACTGAACAGTCTGAGATTAACAATCATGAGACATCCTTTCAATTTATTGATGATCTTAGATGCATTGAGTTTGAAAAGTTAAGGGAACAGATAGACCTTGAGTTGAATCGAGACAATATTTATCAGGAAATGTTGCATTTATATCAGAAACAAAAACCGAATGCTCACCAAATTCGATTCAGTTTCAATGGTGAGCAGGCAAGACACTATTGCAAGTTTTTATAAAAAGTGGCAAAGTTGCAAGTTTTTAAAAACACTCGCAAAATTGAGACTTTTAATCAAAACTCTCAAAATTGCAAGTTTTTCCCAAAACTAGCAAAATTGCGAGTTTTCCACAAAACATGCAAAATTGCAAATTTTTGAAATTGAGAGTTTTTAGAAAGACCAGGAAAAATGCAAGTTTTACTAAAAATATGTGTGACTTCATGCTGGCACATAGGGGCCACCGTACAAAATCGATAAATCAATCGAAATTCTTTGGATCAAGCTACGCGGTAGAAACAAAAATAGTTCTTTTTTAACAGGAGTCGTATATCAACCTGGCTCAAATGAAACTGACAAATTAGCTTGGCTGAAAAATTCGAACACGTTCTTAGCGAAGTTTATACAAAATGGAACGGTGTTATAATCTTAGCTTGGGATTTAAATATTGATCTTTTAAGTAGAAGTAAAGAATCACAACGACGGTACAAAGATTTTCTACACACCTTTACCTTACGACAGCACAGAACCAAGCCAACAGGAAAATTAAAAACCCTAATTGATCACGTTGTCAGTACCATACCTGATAAAGTTATACATCGTGATGTCTTGAATACCGAAGAAATCGCTGATCATGACACCCCATACGTAATCTTTAACATCAAGAAAGAGAAATACGAACGGATTTATAAATTTATACGTAACAAAAAATTTCCAACATCTGCCCTTAAATTTAGCATAGTCATTTGATGATGCAGACGATCAGGTAGAAATTCTGAACAAATTAATCACAAATTGTATTAACATTCATGCACCATTAAAAAGATTTAAATTTACAAGACCAATAGCTCCATGGATGCATGACCTAAAAATCGTAGAGCTTCAAAAATAATTACTTTTACAACGGGAAACTTATCGCAATGGTAATTCAGTGATTAATCATGAGAACTATCAAAACACTGTAAATAAACTCAAAAAGGTTATAAAAGAAACGAAAGCTAACTTTCTTGGTAAAGCTCTTTCTGACAAACAGCCTACGAAAATTTGGAACACTGTGAATAGAATATTAAAAAAACAAAATAATCGCGTAAAGTTTCACCCTACCGATCTTAACACGTATTTTATTACACTTGTATCTCGATTAACTCGTAAAGATAATGAGCCTCACTATTTTTTTGACCTTTTTAACACCATTGCAGAGAAAACTGATCTTGAAACCTTTAAAATCAAGCACACATACTACGATGAAGTTAGAAAAATGAACGCACTTCACGATTTGACAACGAAATGATGGTTGAAAAGGTCACTTTCGGTGATCAAGCATATGAAACATTTAATGAACTGCCCCCAAAAATCAGATTAATTAGAAATAAAAGTTTTTGCTAAGGAGAATGACACTACTGGGGAATGTTGGTAATTCATTTGAAATTTAATTCGTGATTACTTTGCTCGTGGATTTCAGTATAAAGAAATTTTGGAGATATTGGAGAGAGTGCATGGTATATGTTTGAGTTTGAGACAGTTTCATCGAATGCTGAGATCAGAAAATCTTTACAGAAAACGTAATCAAAGTCATTCAAAAACGGTATACGCCTGTCACAATTAAAGGTTGCAACAATTTTGAAAATACTTTATCCTGAGGGTGTAGCTAATCGTCGGGAAAACAGACTACAAAGAAGAAATTATTATTCACGAGGTCCAAACTATGTTTAGCACCTTGATGGGTACGAAAAATTGAAGCCATACGGCCTGTTAATAGACGGCTGTATTGACGGTTACAGTCGGAAGATTCTATGGCTTGAAGTTGCCGCCACTAAAATCCAAAAAGCTAGATTGTCGTTATTTCAAAGATTTTGTGCTAGATATACTCGGTGTCCCGAGGAAAATCGTTGCGGATCGAGGTACTGAAAATGCAAAGATTGCTGCCATGCAGCGTTTTCTCTGTCGTAATCACTTGGATAGTTTAGCAGGATACCAGAGTTTTGCATATGGAAGATCTGTAAGAAGCAATTTTGGGAAGAGCAACAAAAATATTCATCCTGTTTATCTTCTGGTGTCCGATATTATCCAATGATAACACCCTATTGCTTGGGTTTAGCAGCTCAGGCTCCTTCATTTTATGATGAAATAAGGCTTGATGAAAAAAAAATGGTAGTGGTTTTCTTGTTTTACCTAGTGGAAGACGATTAATCAACTATAAGAACTACATTCGTCCACAGCAGGGTTTTAATAAATGTGTCATCCAAGAGTTGGCCAGTATTGTTTCTAAATTTCAAGCAATTGAAAGGTACGGTATTTTGTTGATGGATGAAATGAAAATCCAAGAGAGTTTAGTTTAAAATAAACATACTGGTGACTTAATTGGCTTTGTTGATCTGGGTAATGTGGATGTCAATTACACTACATTAAGGAAAGCTGAAGAAATTGCTTCTCATGTAATGGTCTTTCTTTTGTGAAGCATTGTAAACCCTTTAAAATTTTTTTTGGCAAATTTTGCAACAACAAATGTCACTTTTGTGCAAATTTTTCCATTATTTTGGAAAGCAGTTGGGATCCTTGGGGATAAATGTGGCGTAAAAGTAGCTGGTATAACCTCAGATGGTGCTTCTGCCGACAGATCTTTCTATCGCATGCATTTGAATATGACCAGAGTTGTCCGTAAAAATGAAAATGTGGGTGTAACGTATCGCACACTTAATGTAATGGCTAATAAAGAACGTTTTATATATTTCATTTCTGATCCACCTCACTGGATTAAAACAGCACGTAATTGTCTTGCTAATTCCATTGCTGGACGTTGTACAAGAAATATGTGGAGCGATGAAAGTTGTTTAACATGGAATCATAATTCAAAGTTACTTCTTGAAGATTTGGATTGTGGCTTACATTTTGTACCTAAAATTACAAATGACCACATAAATTTAACTCCATTTTCTGTAATGAATGTTCGACTAGCAGCACAAGTACTTAGTGAATCTGCTTTCCAAGCTCTGTAATTGTAGGGTCCTCCAGAAGCACAAGCTACTGCTGTTTATTGTCGCATGTTTGACCAAATGTTTGACTGTCTAAATGTTAGAAACAAAGAAGAAACTGTCATTAAGTTGAAACTCTTTTTGAAACCCTACAGGTCAGTAAATGATGAGCGGTTTACTTGGTTAATTGATACATTTCTTGCCTACTTCAAACGATGGAAAAATTCCGTTGAAGCAAGACCTGGTGCCTTTACTGATAGTCATCGAGCTAATATGCTTATATCATGGCAAACATATGAAGGTATAAAGATAACTGTTGATTTATCCATTGAATTAATCAAGTATTTATTGAATGAAGGTGTGCCATTATGTCGTGACCAAACGTTTTTGTCAAGATCCTCTAGAAAACTACTTTGGACGTCAACGAGCATTTGAAAACCGAAAAGATAATCCATCACTTTATGATTTTGGGTACAATGACAACACGATAAGGACATAAAAAGTTTTTCGACCTAGAAATTGTTTAGATCCCCTTACTCAGATTGACGTAGAGACTGTGCCTTACTAGGAGTAAGCAAGATTGAAATGAAAAAAAAAAACAAAACAAAAGCAAACAAAAAAAATACTAAAAAACGGTTATTTTTATAGCCACACATAATAAAAAACATTAACATTGGTATTAATTATTTATCCAATCTCATAACAGAAAATGAAGATGCTCACCTGCTTTGTCATGTGACGACGATGTAGTCAGTTCTGATGCAACAGGTAGGGTTTGGGATAGCCAATGAGGTAAGCCATGTTTTTTATAAATTTGTAGCTATAAAAGTAGCTGTTTTAACAGGTTCATAGTCACTGCTGTTACACCGTCAAATGTAGTAACTCCGTCAAATGTAGTAACTCCGTCAAATGAAGTAACTCTGTTAAATGTAGTAAATTTTCTACGACAAATGTAGTAACTCCGTTAAATGTAGTAAAAATCTCCGTCAAATGTAGTAACGCTAAATGTAGTAAAAACCTCACGACAAATGTAATAACTTCGTCAAATGTAGTAAACCTACGACAAATGTAGTAAACACCTTTAAGTTTGGAATGAGCCATAATTAGGCCAAACACGTGAAGGTCTTCACCAGGTAACTTTTCAAGGGCTATGAGGTGGTCACATAATTAAAACCAAAATCGCGCATGCGCAGTAAAAAAGACGCTAATATGAGCTGAATGAGCCGTAATTAGGAAAAACACATTAAGGCCTTCGCCAAGTAATTTTTCCAGTGCTACGTAATAAGCCTGGAATTTGCGCATGCGTATTTACAGCATGTTAGTACACGTAAAATCAGTCATAATTAGGCAAAACACATGAACGTCTTCACCAGGTAACTTTTCAAAGGCTATCAGGTGACCAATAAAACCAAAAATCGCGCATGCGCAGTAGAAATATGCTAGTATGAGGTAATGAGCCATAATTAGGCAAAACACATCAAGGTTTTCATCATATAATATTCCAGTTGTTATGAAGTGGCCATATAATAGATCCCAATTTCACGCATGAGCAGTGACAATATTTGGCTAGAATTATGACAAGAAAAATAAAGCCCATATAAATATACAAGTATTTTCAGTACTGGTAACAAAACATAAGGAGTGTTTGTTTGGAGGTATCCTGAACTCAATTGACGTCACACATACAAGGGTTTACTTCCTTCTCACAAACTAAAAGTCGGTTAGAAATGAAATATTTAATTAAAAAGTGACAATATGCTAACTGCGTGCTTCACTAAAGTTTAAAACTACCTATGTCCCAGTTAAATCAATGAGTTCAGAATACCTTTAACAATAACAGAGCAAGTACTTATTCAAAGAATTATATAAAGAGACCCTATTCAAAAACAATTCAATGATTTTCAACGATGATAACCAAAGAATTAAACAAATATTTGAGTTTTAAAATACCCTCCATTGCAGGATAATGGTGCATGTAGAATGATGTTATGCAAAATTGTCTAGTAGTATAAATTCACGGCCAAGCTATACTTTTAATTATATACCATGCATGCCCAGCAGCCAATAGAGTTATAAGTGCACCATTCCACTTCACACGGCTACCATTTTTTATTTCACACTTTTCAATAATGTCTCTAAGTGCAAAACTGCACCACTTACTCTACCACATACATCGATGATTCTATTGACAGAGACAACTTGCTCATCCTTCTTAATGATGACTTCTGTCAAATAACTTGACAAATATAAGTTCATGTCAGGATTATCTGGAACTTGTTTATTTGAAAGTAAATGTTCAGGAGAACTGACATATAGCTTTAATGAAAATTTCTCTTCACAAAAAAATATTACGTAACACAATGATGGAAAACAATAGCCTGAATTGATAGAGTTTTAAAAGTTACCTGGTTAAAACCTTGGAGCATTTTAACTTAGTATGGCTCATTAACCTCATACAAGTATATTTCTACTGGGCTAAGGGATTTTGGTTTCATTTTATGGCTACATAACAGCCCCCACAAAACTGATTGATGAAAACGTTTATGCGTTTCGCCTCTTTATGACCCATTTTTCTTGTATGGACAGTCTCTTACTGCGCATGTGCAAATTCCAGGCTTATCACGGAGCCACCTGATAACACTGAAAAATTACGAAATGAAGACTTTGATGAGGTTTGCCCAACTATGGCTCACTTAGGTCATGTTATCGGGGTGTTTCACTGCGTATGCGCGATTTTTGGTTTTATTATATGGCCATCTGATAGCCCTTGAAAAGTTGCCTGGTGAAGATGTTCATGTGTTTTGCCTAATTATGACTGATTTTACGTGTACTAACAGGCTGTAAATGCGCATGCGCAAATTCCAGGCTTATTACACAGCCACCTAATAGCACTGGAAAAATTACTTCGCGAAGACGTTTATGTGTTTTTCGGCTCATTCTGCTCATATTAGCGTTTTTTACTGCGCATGCGCGATATTAGTTTTAATTCGAAACTTAATTGTGTTTACTACATTTTTCGTAGGTTTACTACATTTGACAGAGTTACTACATTTGTGGTAGATTTTTACTACATTTAGCGTTACTACATTTGACGGAGATTTTTACTACATTTAATTGAGTTACTACATTTGTCGTAGAAAATTTACTACATTAACGGAGTTACTACATTTGACGGTGTAACAACTGCTCTGGACTGCCAATGATCATTGTCCTTCTGTCATCGATTTCTTTATTTCTTTATATGTGCGAAGAGATCTTCCTTTTTTCCTTTTTGTTGCGAATTTGTGGAGCTCATTCTGATCTTTAACAGTTGAAAAGACTCGAGCACGAACATATAGCATAATAATATGTTGAAGTAGGTTCGTAGATACATCCTTACTGACCTTTGCTGTTGTCTGGGAACAAAGTTTGTTATAATAACAGAGAACTGTTGAGCACTTTAAGAGTTTTGAGACAATTACCTTAATATTGATGTTTTTCTTAAATTTTGTGGTTGCAACACGAAATCGCAACTCTACATGACTGAATATTAGAAAAACATCAGTTGTTACAGACCATGATCCTCCTCTGTCTTTGGCACAAATTAACTTATCACTCACACTACCTTTGTCCTCCATGGAGGCTTTCCCAGCTAACAAAATGGAAGAACTTTCAGCACTTAACAAATTACGTGAATTGTTTGATCTTCTGATAGGCCTATATAATGTGCTAAACACATAACCACTCAAATATTTTATTATATTGTTCTCTTTTTCCGTAAATTTTAAAGGTTTTTTTATATCTATGCTATCATCTGTTGCCTTGAAACCAGTTAGATGTGCCAAAACATGATTTGCAACTTTGAATCCAACAATGACAGAACTTCTCTTAGAAAGATTTTTGAAAATGAAATCATCTGAAATACATTTATAAAATTCTGGATAAAACTTTTCAGCATTACCCTTAAAGTTACCAACAGTTTTCTTTATAAACTGATAGTAATGAGATGTATCCTCGTTGGATACAGCAAAATCAGCAAACTTCCTTGTTGTTTTTTTCAGAGTAGCATTCATCCTGAGCAAGCTCTGATGCACTCATCTGAAGGTACTTTTTAAAGGACAAAGGATGGAGTATTTCTTCAGGTGCAGATATAGAAGCAGCGGTCAAAGAAGGATTTTCAACAACGTCAACATGTTTCGAATTTTTATGTCTTGAGAGTCCCCTTAGCGTTTAGTAAACTTTGTCCCAAAGACCACGTGAAAAACTGCTACAAGGCATTTGAACTAATTCTTCAATCATATCAGAAACTTCACGACTAAAAGCATTGTCTTGATCGAGCATATCCTCGTCAATGACGGTCAAAGTCGCATCGAAATCATCGCCATCAAAGTAATCTTCATTATGCGCAGATATTTTATGTGTTTTCTGTGCAGGCCCACTCGGGCCGTGCGAAATAAAACATCATCATTTCAAAAAAACAGTTGGAAAACTTGTAGACGGCCCGTAGTCTCCAGACTATCTTACTTCCTGTGACTATGATATGTTTTCTTTCTTGTTATTAAAGCTTATCAGTTCAAAATGTCTCTATCACCTTTTTAGTTACTACACTTTTATTGTGTATTAAGGCTTTCAAAGATCTAGTTCAAAAAGGCATTTATTGTTGGAATTCAACTTTGGTTTCATCATGAAACAAGATGCCCTTACAGGCATAAGGATTTCTGCAAAATCAGCTGAAGAATAAAAAATGAAATATTTTATGACATATTTTAAAATTCGAAAAAATCTTTGAAAGATTTACGTGGGCTTGAACCACCGACCCTTCGGTTATCAGCTGACTACGCTACCGTATTTCTTCTGATAAACGCCGCCCTCTGATAAACGCCGCCCGCTTTAAACTTACTTTATGATCAACTTACCTTATGACCCTATATATAGAAAGATTTATTTCAATTTCGTAACTTAAAGATAAATGAACTGTTTTAAATTGGAAGTGAGCATTGTAGTGAGGTGATGTCTCACCAGTGGGAATCTTTCATTTTATTGAGTAATGTGAGTTAAGAAATGAAGATAACTCAAACTATTTGCCATGTTTGATAGCAATAAAATACATAATTTTATCAATTAAAAATTTTTCGGCTAACGTCATCAGTATAAAACAAATTTGGCATAAGCCGAAAAGCTTTTAATCAATAAAATAATGTATATATGTATATTATTGTTAGAATGAAGATGTTTTAATAATAGCTTTAGTGCTTCCACCATAGTCACAAGAAAAACAATTGTCTGGAAACAGGGCCGATTCCGGCCGTCCGATGAAAATGTGTTAAGTTCCGCGAAAAACTAGAACCCATGCTTTTTTATGGTGCAAAAAATCTTTAAATCAGGCTGGAAGCTTTAGATTTTTGGAATTATTTTCACTCTCTCTGGTCTTCCAGGGGCAAGTTTCACTATTTTTGGCTGTTAAATAAACTCAAGGTATCCCTATATTTCGTCTTCCTCGAAGAGACGAAGAGTATAGCAAGAATTACCGATCGAAATGGGTGGATGTTGTGACACAAAGAGACAAGATGGTTCGTTGATAACCCTCGAGCAAATTAAGAAAATGAATATACACAATATCTTATGTGAATGTTATTTCGAAGAACAACAATTGGGAAGGGGAGTAGGTTCTATCATATGAAATTTTCTTTACTATTTTTATGCATATAGCCAGCTACAGCTAAAAGTATATGTATACAATATATTGTGTTTATAAAGTCTCTTGTTACAAAATATGCTATTTCAACAATGTAAGTAATAAATGAAATTAAAATAAATAAAAATATGAAATTCTATTGCAAAGAAATCTTCGTCTGCCAAAAATATTTAACTAAAACATTTATTATATTAAACTTATTATATATATTTAATAAACTTCTTATATATAACAGCCAATTTCTAGACAAGGCCCTTAGAGAATCAGGTAACTCTATTTCTACAAAGGCTCAATGACCATTATCCATTGATCATTATCGTATTTGTTTAGGTGCTCTACTTATAAAATTTTACGAAAAGCTTTCTGCAATATACATTTATAGAATTTTATCATTTCTATAAGTTGATTCACAAGTGTCATAAATTGTTACAAAATGTTTTAAAAAATATCTAACAAAAATGTATTCCTTTACAAAGTATATATGATAAGCCCATTTCTTCCTGTTTTCCCATATGTAACTTTGGTTTCAGGATATATCCCTACTTTAAACCTACCAGTCAAAAGTATTCCACCATCAAGTTCCACAACAAGACAATCTATAATTATCTTTTTTTCCTTAGCATAAAAAATTTTAACGACAATTCCTTTTTACCTTTCAATTCCCTTATTCTAAGCATATACAGCCTGCAAGACTTAATAATTTTATTATTTTTTATGCAACTCAATAATTCTAGTGACACAACTCATATTTATGGGCCATAAAAGAGCCTCTTAATTAGGAAAAACAGTGCTGGTTTTAGCCATTTTAGACAATTAAAATTTTCTTGCACTTAATCAGTTGGCCCCCTCAAATAAATTTCAGTTCTAGATGCATAAGGCACACTGAATGTGTCTATAGGTCAAAGCCATTTTTTATGTCTATTTTCTAACATGTTAATATCCAAGCTAATCTTAAAAAGGGATCAGAATCAGCATGCATTCAGTGATTGAATTCGTGAAATATTTGGTATCTATACGATATGTACTCTGGAGTCCTCAATAATAAGAGGGGTGCAATAATAGGAGACTGGACGTTGCAAAAGATATTAATAATAGGTAGGGAGGGGTAGAATAATTGGCGACAACTTGAAGGAGTCAGCACACTTGAAAATTACTTTAGGCTAATAGAGTCAGCGGGTGTAAGAAAATGCATTTTCCTCCCTTCCCCATCTTCATCGGAAACTAATTGAAATACTTAAAGCAAATAAATAGCTTAAATCCATAAATTATTCTGTTCACAGGGAACTTTATTGATAGCAAAGCTAGGATCCAAACTGCTATGTCTTTTGTAGATACAATTTCTTTATTTGTTTTGGAATGTTTTGGTTTTAAGACAAGCTAGTCATGATGGAGATAATTACGTAAAAAAAAACTTTGGGCGTACGTCTGCCTCACGGCGATCTTCCATTGGAAGTATGAGCGCTTAATTTTTTTCCGCCCGAACAGTGACGGAAATGCGTTCGGTAAAATACACTGTCGTAAGTTGACTGGATCTGTTGTATACATCCGCAGTGAGACAGAAACCGAAAGCTTTAGCAAAACAAGCAGCAGGTGAAGATCATCATGTATTATCCAAGCGAAACTCAACTGAAAGAATGTTATAAAAATTTGTATGATTCTTTATTGACGAACACTCGTATCAAATTGAAGGAGTCAAACAAAATGAAGTCTACCCAGCCGGCAAAAAGACGTCTTAAAGACGTCTAAAAGACGTCTTTTCGTGCGTCTAAAAGACGTCTAAAAATGTTCTGAAATGTCCGCTTTTAAGACGCATTTTTCAAGACGTCTAAAAGACGTCTGTTTTAGACGTCTAAATGACGTCTTCTCAAAAGATCTAGACGACGTCTTTAAGACGCATTTTATATATACGTCTTAAAAGCGGACAAATCAGATTATTTCCAGACGTCTTTTAGACGTCTTACAAAGGCTTCCTGGCCATAAGGGAAAGTAAAACATCCAAGTTGAATTAAAATGTTTATATTCTTTCGAATGAATCAGTACCTTTTCATACGAAATACAACAAAATCACAAAATAGAATATATATACCCAGAAAAAAGACTTTAAGTATAGTTAAGGTTCTTGCTGAAACACATAACGTTTGAAAGACACTGTATTTCGTTCACTTGCATTTGAAATCGTATCTGTTATTATTTCTTCCATATCTCATCATCCTGACATGAAATAAATACAAAAATAATGTAGGGAAGGTTTCTGTATAAAATTCTCTATACCATTTACTAAACCAATACATTTACACGTTTTGCAAGAGACTTTTTATCTCTAACATCCATAACAAAAACATCGAAAGAGAATAAAAAAAACTTACAAAAATCCAAATCAGAAGTTTGAATCCAAATGATCAAGTATGTAAATCTGTAAACATAAAGAATACACACCCATCATTTGACATTAAAACTGCAGCTTTTTGTCCACTCTAGCAAAATTTTAAAAGCAAAGCAACTAAATCGCTGAATATAAATGTTATTACCCTAGCACAACAACCAAGTAGTTTACGAAATTTCAGATTAAAAGATTTACTCATATTTTTGTAAACAGCACGAACTAGAACTTTTCGAAGGAACAACTTTGAAACTGCTTAAGAATTATTTTGGTTCAGATGCTATAATCAAGCGGTGACAGGTTGCAGCATATCATGATATCGAAAATCAACCAGCTTTTAAACATCAAATATGATCATATAAAACCTTTCACACTAACATTAATTCATTTGTCCTCGTAGTTTGACTGAAGATAACAACATAAAGATTTTGTTTCACTCAGTCATGAAATCGAATATCAAACATTCGAAAATCGAATAAAGCGGGAAGAACAAAAAAAGACATATTAAAGACGTCTTTAATATGTCTTGAGAAAGATGTCTTTTTAAAGACGTTTAAAAGACGTCTTGGAAGTGCTAATAAAATACGTACTTTCAAAGACGCTTTTTAGACGTCTTTTAGACGTCTTAGATTTTTCAAGATATCTTAAAGACGTCTAAAAGACGTTTTAGCTAGACGTCTTTCTAAAGACGTAACTTAGACTGAATTTAGACGTCTAAAAGACGTCTTGTGCCGGCTGGGTAACTTGATGGACCCACACTTGAGAACTGTTGTCCTTCCAGATATACACAAGTTGGTGTTTGCTGGTGCATTTTCATCTAAGTTTTTGCCGGAAGAAAGTTGTCTTGGTGTCATCGCCAAAATTCCTCCTAAATACGATACAAAGAGTTGATGAAGTTTTTCCTGGTGCTTCCACTAAAATTCACAGCTCAGGAGATATATCAGTAGTGACACCATGGTCGCACATAATAAGAAGTGATGGACATTAAGATTTTTTGCGAAAAGGAACTCTAGTATTACCCATAGAAGAACATTTTGAAATTGTAAAATGTTTCATACCATGTGCCGGATTGGATCCAGAAACTGACAGCATTCCAATATGGTGTCAGAGTTACAGTATACGTGAAATTCTACCACAATTACATATGCAGGATCTTTATCCAATAAGACAAGCTGGCATTGGGAAAATGTCAGCAGTTAATAAGATGGATTTTACTAGTATATCAAGCGGTCAAGTAGAAATAGGCGATATCATCCTGTGTCGTGGACAATGGATGGAAGTGCTTGCATATGGAGATGATGCGTTCTACCCTGAAGATACACGTAGTATCGTGAGATTGACAAAAAAATTTACGAAAAACATAAATAAACAAAAATACGACATAATGAAGTGGCCGACACTTCAAGGGAAGTTGATTGAATTCAATAAAAATAACATTGCTCAAGATGAGTCTATTTCTGTGGTATTGAACAAGATACATGAAAATAATTTAGGCTCGTTAAAAATAACATATCGGAACGCTTGCTTCAACAGTTTGGGTTTCTTGACCCATGATACACATGTTCTATTATAGGTTCTTACCATAATATATTGGTCCATATAACATAAATTTGATGATTTTATTTCTGAATTGAAAAGTGTGGAAAGGTTTTATATTACTTACAATCCTGTGAAGGGAAGAAATTATAGGAGAAGATATTTTTGCAGAACTTTTTTTGTAAATAGAGGTCTTGAAAACTGTGACTTTTGCCAAATTTATTTTCGCATTAGGTTTTAAAGGTGAATATCGCTGAATTACTTAATTTCGCATTTTGTGATGTCAGATGAGTTTACTTTAATGTAGAAAAAGGCATCATAGGAAGATCACTTGCTATTCTTTGAAGGTTTTCATGATTAAAACTGAACAAACAAAAGTGTACTTTTTCTAATCGTAGCAGGATTTTTTTTTTCATTTTTTAAAAAAATTTTTCACAATTTATTTTCATAAATTTATGGTATTTAATTTTGCGAATCAGGGGCAAATTTGCAAAAAAAGTATTCTAACAATCATAACTTCTGCGAAAATATCTTCTTGCACTACCTTAGTTGTACTTATTTTTGTGCATATTAACTTTCACGCAACAAACCGTAAGTGTATTTTGCCCGTATATTCGTGCAGCAGCAAGAATAAGTATGATTTCACATGCATTAATTTTTATGCACAGCCATTTTACAAGAGTCATATAAAATAAGGTGTTTGATAAAAAAAACATTTTGCGCATATATATAAATTTTTTTTCAAATTTTTGCAAGAATGCGTGAAAATTAGTTGGTACGAAAATTTTAGTACAAAGAAGGTAATTTCTTCCCGTAAAGGTACATTTTCGGTGCTCAATGTTAGAAAAGTCTGCAGTTAGCTTTGAATAACAACATCTGTTTAATTTACTTTTCTTCATCAGATTCGTTAAATTCTATTGGAGGGTGACTGGGGTGCATTTGACAACTCTTGTTTTTCCGATTGTGCCCAATTTCCCCACATGCACTACACTTAATGATGCAATCTTTCTTCATGATGATATCCGTAAAAATAAACTGCTTTACGCGCATCAGATGGGTCACTGTGAAAAATCTTTTTTTATCCAGGTTGGTGTCGGTAACTTCACTCGTTTTAATCAATTTGTTAAGATGCTCCGCAGCGTGACAACAAAATGCACCATAACCAAAACCAAATAATTTTGAAAGCTGCATCATCAAGTCACCAAGATGGTTACGTAGATAGTGCATGTACGGTAGCTTGTTTAATAAAGTGCTACTTGCATTTGTAAGAAATTTCCTAAAATATCTTTCTGCACGTTTATTGAAGGTAGAAATTCTTTCTTCGTGTACGTTTACTGATTTAATATCTCTAAAAAATGAATGAATAATTCTCACTAGCACAAGGAAATTTCTTTTTTTTTCTTTTTCTTGTTAAGTTTAATTTCCATGTTTTGTTTTGACCTTAATTTTTTGCTGGCTTGCTTTTTTGTTGGTTAAAAAACATTGGCAGTTGTCAGCTTTTACGAAGCAATACTTTCTTACCTTGCTAAGTCAGCAAAGGAATTGTACAACATCATAATTTGCTTCAATTTCAGTGTCGATCCACTATCCCAAGTTTCACCTTGATCTTTGCGTATAAATGTATCTAGAAATGCATCAATTTTCTGCAGTTTGCAGTCATTGCCAATCATTTTTAAACTCTCGGAGCCATCGTATTGTTTCTTTTTGCTACAACCAACCAAAAACATAACCACAGTCAAAGTTGTTGATTTCCTCAAGTTAATATTACATTATGAAAAGTAGTTATATAATTTATATTATATGATACGATGCATACAAAATGTTTAAATTTTTGGAAAGCATTGATTTAAGAAGCTATACATTATTCACACTTATTTTCACGCGCAAGTTAAATGCAGCAAGAAGAAATATGGAAAATTATGCGCAAAATAAGTATGAAAAAGGTATATATGCAAAAAACGAGAAAAAAAACCTTTATTGTGTTAAAATTAAACTGTTCTGTAAAAGTAAAAGTATTTGGGAAAGACATGCAACATGCAATATTAATTATGTTATATTTGTTTGGTCCAAATTTAAGTCAACATGAAATTTAGATATCACCTTTTATGATACTGCTCCACTTGATATGCCAGGTAGCCACATCCAATTTTGCGTAGGGCTATCGGGATTAGATGTTCCATTTTTCGTTTACTTAGCACATCAAATAAAAATTTCCAGATATACCGATGGTTTGCTAGTATCAAATGAAGACCGCAAGGAGGCATTAATTCTGTAATGAAGGCTGGAAAAAGATTTGTTGTCTAAAAAAAAACAATTCACAATGCAATGTACTTTCAAACCATGAACTTGCCAACTTACTGCAGGGCATTCAGGAACGAAAACTTATGATGATTGGGTGTGTTAATTTCACAATTCCAGAATTTCCATGGTCTATACCTTTTCGATTAGAAAATTAAAAGAGAAGTTCATTTTTGAGAAGATAGTCAAGTTGTATAAGACTTTGTGAATCAGGGGTGAATTCGTGACAATATCTTCTCGCAAAAGTAACTGGCTGAGAAAATATCTTCTTGCACTAAAACTTGTTCCCTTAATAATTATTATATAATACGGTAATGAGAAAGTATGACAAGTTTATAAGAACATTCCAGTATTACAAAAAAGGGGATTTTATCCTTAGGTTTGATTCACAAAATATCTTCATGCCAGAGTGTACATAATACATACCCACTGACCAGCATGACTTTGTTGAAAGTTAGTAAATTTTGACGAATCCTTATCAGGATTCTTGCCCAATATATTTATAGCCTCCACTCCATATCTGTTCATTTCAGACATGACCTTCTTTTTAACAGTTTTCTTTCCCTATTATTCCATTCCGTGCTTTTCATGTGACAATGGTAACAACCATACATTGACATACACGAGCATTGCCCAATGATATCCTTTACGAAGCAAAGATCAGCAACAAAAAAACTACATTAAAATGTTCAGGTGTACCATTAATGACTAGATCAATACCGTGCTTGACAATATCTAATAACTCATTGTAGTGG
The DNA here is from genome assembly GCA_027922465.2 of Turritopsis dohrnii. Classification (NCBI taxonomy): domain Eukaryota; kingdom Metazoa; phylum Cnidaria; class Hydrozoa; order Anthoathecata; family Oceaniidae; genus Turritopsis; species Turritopsis dohrnii. The sequence goes on along the minus strand of BQMF02000636.1, from coordinate 23,457 downwards.
TTGGCTACATGTTGCTCAAGCATTTCTCTGCTTTCAGAACCTCTCCATAAAGTGGAAATAAACTGTCCATACGGATTATTGCATAATTGCTTCATGTTCAATACACTAAAAGATGTTTGTTCAGTTGGCATTCTAGCAGAAGCTCTAAAATTGTCCCCAGTGGATCGAAGTAGAATTGTTCGATATGAAGCATCTAATTTTGCATATAATTCGGGGTCTTTAAACTTCAAATATTGGCAGCACTTCTCCTGTCTTTCTTGAGTGGGGAAATCGAAAAGGTCGAAAAGTTTCTTATTTACAACAATGAGTTGAAGTGTTTCTTTGAGATCTGTACCAACACCCATACATTCACAAGTACTATCATTTTCCTCATGGATTTCGTAAAGACGGCCTATATTTAGATTTGAACAGTATTCTCGCAAAGATAGATGGCTCGGTATGCTCACTTTATTTTTTTGTAATATTGATCTAAGGTTTTTATAACCTCTCTGTGACAAGTCACATCGTCCCAACAACAGCTCCGCAGCATCCGAACAGGACAAGTCAATAGGGTGTGTAGATATTTTACGTGCCTCGATGAAATGCTTCAAATAAGAATGTGAACTTTCCAAAGCATCATCAATTACGTCCATGTAGTTTTGACATAAATGTGAAATGTAAGCTAAACAACAAACAAATTATGTCTGTATAATTATAAATAACTAAACACTTTCATTAGAATTCCGAAACAATGATGCTGCTCTTCCATTGAGCTACTCTGGTTAAAGCCAGAGGTAGGTTTGATCCTACTACCTGCTCATTGTGGGATGGAATTACATTATGCAAAATATATACCGGGTGAGTCAAAAAAAAGTACCGTTGTTTCACAAAACGTATCTTTCGATTGACTAATTATGAAAGCTAGTGTTTTTTATTTCTGAATAGAGGAATCCTTTGCCTACATTTTGGTGTATCATTTGTCAAATTTGCTTGAGTAGAAAAAAAGTTATGGGCAAAAAACTGGAGGTGGTCCTTGTAAAAATCGCCGAAAAATGACGAAAAAATCTAAACAATACTTCTCCAAATAAGATTTTCTGTTCTTATTGCAAACCGTATGGGATTGAAACTCATACACACTTCAATGTGCTAAAACTTTTTTTTTATTCCCAATGCTTAAATTAAGTAAAAAGTTCAAACTTTTTTCAAAATTTTATTAAAACTTTACTTGATGAAGTTTTTTATAAAGACTGTTTTGTAAAAAATGCCACAACTCACGTTACAACAAAGAATTTGGGTATGTATCCAGTTTCCAGTTTCGAGAAGTTTTGTTCAGCTTTTTTCGTCATTTTTCGGCGATTTTTACAAGGACCACCTCCAGTTTTTTGCCCATAACTTTTTTTCTACTCAACCAAATTTGACAAATGATACACCAAAATGTAGGTAAAGGATTCCTCTATTCAGAAATAAAAAACAATAGCTTTCATAATTAGTCAATCGAAAGATACGTTTTGTGAAACAACGGTACTTTTTTTTGACTCACCCGGTACATAAAACATAAAAAATAAATTTTAACTCATTATTTCTCTTATTCATCTTTTCTAAATTCATTCATATACTTCAACTTTCTGTTGTCACATAACAGATATGCTATCTTCACTTATATAATTTCTGAAATTTTCAGAATTTCTTATATATGCACATTATAAGTCTTCCTCTTTTCTATCACAAACAAAACTGAAGCTGAATTATTTACCTCTTACATCACCGGATGAAGCAAACATCACAAGCTGGTGAATGAGTTCATTTCTTTCTTTTTGCGACTTTTGACACAAGTTGCTCGTCGGTCCGGCATTGCGGTGTTTTGTGTTCATCACATCCTTTAAAACAGCTGGTAATTCAGTGGACTTTTTCTTCTTTTCTTTTTCTTCTTTATTTTGATTATTTTTTAACATTGCATCAATGTTATTTACTACTTCAGATCTTGTCAATCCAAAGAAGTCAACCCCTGACCATCTGCGAGAATTGGTAACTTTCAGTTTTTTTAAAGCAGCACTTACAGCTTTGCTAGCTGTAACAGAAGATGATGATATGATGGGAGCTTCCTTTGTGTAGCATGTATATAGCATTTCACTGTTTTCTAATTCCTCAATTTTGCAATGCAGTGAAAGTGTGTTGTTGTTGTAATTTACATTTCTTACAGCCTCGTAACCTGGCGGAGTCCAAATTTGCCTTTTACCCACTTTTATATGATGTTTCAAATTGATGTCGCCCAAAGAAATAACACCAACCCACTGCGTACCAACACTGGGTTTCGTCAAAAGGTTACTTTCCTGCTGTCCACCACAGGTTATATCTTTTACTGGGGATGTTGCTAATAGAGACTGAACATCTTTCCTGTACAGTCCAAAAATTCATTTCCATTTCAGACTCTTTTCGGATTTATCCCAGTGAAATTAAATACTTTTTTCATGACAGTAGTCGGATTTTTTGCCATAAAGTTTTCTTGATTTGAATTATATTCCACTGAGCAACAAATGAGTGGCTTTTTTAGTAATGGACTTGCAATTGAGCAAGTTACTTTGTAAACAATGTCAGTGACTTTGGAGGCCCGGAAAACCCGAGTTATGAAATCGAGTTATAAAGTCGAGTTATGAACTATGACGTCATAATTGGAGTTATTAACTCGAAATTCTTAAATTTCTATATTCTTTCGAATTAATAACTCGAAAATATAATTGTCGCTCTTACAACACGAGTTATTAACTCGAAATTAAAAAAGTCAAATTTTGAATTCGAGTTAATAACTCGAAGTTAATTTTTCCAATAAATCAAATCAAGTTACTAACTCGATAGTATTATATTGCTTTAAAGGAATCGAGTTATTAAAGTTTTCAAAAATTTCTTACGATTTATCGTGTGTGCTTGATTTTCAGAATATTTTTCAAATATGGCAAGGGATATTTTCGAAAGTTCACTGGGAATGGTGTGAGTTTTTAAAAAAAGGCAAAGTAGGACAAATTTGAGGCAAATTTTGAAAATCGTTCAAATTAGGCCAAATTTGGACCAAATTTTTTTTAAAGTTTTTTCGGTAACTGAAAATGGCGCAAACACTTTCGAAATTCGTTATTCTTCAGTCTAGAAAAGGTGGTTTATAATTTCTCATCCATCTTTGCTGATACAAAAATTACATATAGTAATATTGCAACAAACAATTTCTTTTAGAATTAAAATGATTTTACCTCAAGATTATAAATTGCACGTGCGAAACACCAGTCTTAACACCTAAATTAAATTCATATAGAAATATAGAATCTATTTTCTCACTTCGGCAACTTTTTATTTTGGAGTTTTCATCTATCACAATACAGCAAGAGTAAGATCAATAGAAAAATATGTCAGCGCTGTGCCATGGTACAGCTGTAGTTAAAAATATTATCAGGACTGCATATCATATTAGGATTAACATATATTCATCGACTTGCTCAACTGATTAATTTTGATGCCGTTTCTGCACTAATGTAAATCAAAACTTGCGCTATAAAATTGCTCCTTGTGCAAATTTTCATTACAGTTGAACAATTTTCAAAATATGGTCCAAATTTGGCCTTATGCACAAGTTGACCTTCAAATTCGAAATCAACAGCACAAAGTCATTCCTCTGTTAAATCTTCATTAGAATTGAACAATTTTCAAAATTTGGTCCAAGTTTGGCCTAATTTGACCTTATCCACAGTTTGACCTTCATATTTGAAATCAGCAGTACAAACTTGTTCCACTATCAAATTTTCGTTAAATTGAACAATTTTCAAAATTTGCCTCAAATTTGTCCTACTTTGCCTTTTTTTAAAAACTCACACCATTCCCAGTGAACTTTCGAAAATATCCCTTGCCATATTTGAAAAATATTCTGAAAATCAAGCACACACGATAAATCGTAAGAAATTTTTGAAAACTTTAATAACTCGATTCCTTTAAAGCAATATAATACTATCGAGTTAGTAACTCGATTTGATTTATTGGAAAAATTAACTTCGAGTTATTAACTCGAATTCAAAATTTGACTTTTTTAATTTCGAGTTAATAACTCGAGTTGTAAAGGCGACAATTATATTTTCGAGTTATTAACTCGAAAGAATATAGAAAATTAAAAATTTCGAGTTAATAACTTTACAAAGAAAGTATAACCAAGACATACAAAAAGTCAGACACCAAAACATACGACAACATAAACACTGAGGCCCAATCTGTTGCCAAGCATCTCGGAATAGACGATAGAGTAGAATGCCTTGCCAGAAACGTATCCTTCATTACTTTGAAAGACCATAAACCTGACTTTACAAATAATCCCAAGTGCCGACTCATCAACCCTGCTAAACCGGAACTTGGAAAGGTAAGCAAGCAGCTCCTAGAAAACATCAACAAATCAATCCAAGAGGCTACAAAAGTCCACCAGTGGCACAACTCTGACGACGTCATCAAATGGTTTAAGAACATCCAAGACAAAAGTAAATATGTATTTGTCCAGTTCGACATCGAGGAATTCTACCCCTCTATATCTGAAAACCTCCTCATGAAATCACTCTCATTCGCCAGAGAATTTACGAACATCTCGGATGATGACGAGAAAATCATTAAGCACGCTCGAAAATCTCTTTTCTTCACACATGACAGCAGCTGGATTAAGAAAGACGGTAACCCAAACTTCGACGTAACAATGGGTAGCTATGACGGCGCCGAACTTTGCGAACTAGTCGGTTTGTTTGTACTTAATAAACTTAGCAATTTGTACGGGCCAGATGCATGTGGCTTGTACCGAGACGACGGACTTTGTTGCTTTCACGAAATTTCCGGTCCCGAAGCTGATCGCTTGAGAAAAGACATAACCAAACTGTTCAAAAATGAATTCGAATTAAAGATCACTATCAATACCAACCTGAAAACCGTTAATTTCCTTGATGTTACATTCGACCTCGAAAGGGATTGCTATCGACCATATGCAAAACCGAACAGTCAACCAATTTATATAAGCACAAAGTCGAACCATCCACCCAACATCATCAAGTACATCCCAAGTATGATATCTAACCGCATTTCAAGAATCTCTTCAAACAAAGAAACCTTTGACCGAGCCGCACCCTATTACAACAACGCACTAAAAGCCAGTGGATACAAAGAAAAGATCACGTACGTAGAGAAGCCAACCAATCAAAAAAGATCTCGCAAGCGCCAAATTATATGGTTCAACCCCCCATTTAGCTTGAACGTAAAAACTAATGTTGCCAGAAGATTCCTAACCATTGTTGACAATTGTTTCCCACGCAATCACAAATTCCAGAAAATATTCAACAGAAATACGCTGAAAGTTAGTTATAGTTGTCTCCCAAACATGGCTAGCATTGTCTCCACACATAACAAAAAGATTTTGAGCGAAAATCAGAAACCCAAAAATGATGTAAAAACCTGTAACTGCAAAAATAAGAGTGCATGTCCCCTTAATGGTACATGCTTGGTGGAAAGTGTTATTTATAAGTGTCTCGTTACAAAATCTGAAAATGATGAAGGAAAGCATTATATTGGTTTGACGGGTGGAAAGTTTAAAGACCGCTGGGTGGGACACAACTATTCATTCAGACACGAAAAAGCAGCGAAATCCACTGAACTTTCCAAATACGTATGGGAATTAAAAAATAATGGAATTGAACCAAGACTTTCGTGGGAGATCGTGGATCGAGCCATACCTTATAAAAATGGTAGTAAAACTTGTAACCTTTGTTTGACGGAAAAATACCACATCATCACGTCAAAACTACCATTATTGAATAAAAGAACAGAACTGATCTCTAAGTGCCGTCATGTAAACAAATTCATCTTGAGTAACTATAAATCAGTCCCACCGGACTAGCCACTATTGATATTTTTATTACTTTTAATATTTTTAATAATTTCAACATTTTGTATATAAAGATTTTTTACAAGCAAATTTTATGTATGAAAGGAAGGTAACCGCTCGTTCTATTAGTTACACAGACCCAGTTCGAAGGAAAACTCCGAACCAGGCGGGATTTGAACCCACGACCTAGGAATTCTAGTCCTATCGCTCTACCAACTGAGCTACCGGTTCATGGTATTCAATCCTCATTATCGATATGTAACTAGTGTTGCAGAGAAATCCATCTCCGACGTGATGTTATTGTGATTCGCGTTGGAATCCACCAACTACTACGATCACGAGTTATCACGAGATAACTTGGAGCATACGAGCATCGAATCAGTGATACAAGGTTTCGCTCCTTCATAGTATGAAAGGAAGGTAACCGCTCGTTCTATTAGTTACACAGACCCAGTTCGAAGGAAAACTCCGAACCGGTTACCTTCCTTTCATACTATGAAGGAGCGAAACCTTGTATCAAATTTTATGTATATCTGATGATCGCACTAAGCGTGAAACTGACAGTTGTATACTGGCTTTTTAACAAATTTTAATAAATAAATAACTAACTCGAATTATGACGTCATAGTTCATAACTCGACTTTATAACTCGATTTCATAACTCGGGTTTTCCGGGCCTCAGTGACTTTGCTACTAATGTTCCTTATGCATGCATAACCATTATTGTATTCATATGTTGCATTACTTATCCAAACATCTTTTTCATGAACTTGACTCAAATCTTGTTTTACTTTATGTCCAACTTCTTTAACACCTTCCCATGATATATCACCTACTTTAATAATTTCCTCTGTCATTTTGACTATCTACTATCTACTATCTACTATCTACAAATAAATAAACTAAAGGACAGTAAGAACAATAATAACTTAATTCTTTTGTGCTTCATTATTGCCTGCCTTGCTTGCTTCTTCCTCCTCCTCAAAGTTTCATCAGGTATATAAATCAGCCATTTTAAAAATCTGTTTACCTGCTAGCAAGAATAAAACAGAACGGTACTTTTCAAGGATCTTTAGAAAAATGAAGGTGTGACAAAAAATAATCAAAAGAAGTTAATCGTGCTCTTCCCACACTTGACAATTTGTGGGTAAATAACCCAGAGATGTAGTTCTTTCTGTCAGTATATATACCAGACACATTAGCTCTATGAATGCGCAACACCATCCTGATAAAAAATATGCACCCAAAAATATCGTCAAATGCACCCGAAAATATCGTTGAACAAAACCTGCTAAAAAAGATAGTAAAATCAAAATTTGAACGTCTCACTTCGTTTCTGATACTCCATATTTGTTTACCTTTCATAAAAACCAAAACTGGGCACAAAGCGCCGTGTATCAAATTCAGTATATGCAATTTTCTGTACGTCATGCTGATATTTTGCATAAACACGCAAATTTATACTTTCGCCCCGTGGAGGGAAGACATGGGCGGAAAGATCGGCGTGGCTACAGAAACTTTTATCTCAGTCATTTTTATTATTTCTCAGTAATATGGCACATAGGTTGAGATTTAGGTTTAATTTAATCCCTAAAATAGACTTTTGAGGGGTGTAGGGGATGAGAACAATGAGCAGCATGAGCAAACTTTCAAGTAAATTCATTGAAGGTTCTTTCTTCATAACATGGTCATTTCTGGTCCTTATTTTAGAAATAAGTCAAGGATGTAGGAATCTTTCACCAAGGGCTTTCCTTGTTGTCAACAGCAATAAAAATATATTAGAAGATACATTCCAAAATCCATTTTAATCATGAACGTCAACCAGTTTGTGCACCAGAAAACATGCAGTGATATCGTCAAATTTTCCAGCAAAAAGAACTGATAAACAATGTCGATTATTAAGCTTTCTTGAAACGTATTCATTGATATGTATTCCCAAATACATATCCATTCAAATAAGCAATAATTGAAAATCTTTCTGTATCTTTGCAGTTAAAATTCTTCTTGAAAGCCTCTAACATCAGTTAAGTGAGCCAAAATATGATTTACAATTTAAAAGCCCACAATTACAGAACACTTCTTACTGATCCCTTGAAACAAATCTTCAGTCTTGCACATGCACATGTATAATTTTTTGAATATAACTTATCAGCATCTCCATGATGATCTTTGAAAGTATAAAGCCAAACAACATCTCATTTTATTAACTGTAGGTCAGGATAACAACCCTCTTCGAACAGTTTTTTCCATGATTTTCCTTTCAAAATCGTGTGAAGCATTTTTTCTGCAAATTGAGAGGACGCAGAATTTATCATGTTTGGAAATTAAACCAGAAGTTAGAACACGTTCTACCAGGCAAACCTTTCTTGAAATGTTTACAAGTAAACGATGCCCAACAAGAAAAGTCATAAACAACTGAAATACATCCCTCATTTGACTGACCACTTACTGATTTCAAATCATGATCAATAGCCGCAAAAATTGCATCAAGGAGTATCTCCAGAAAAGAAATCTTCCTGTCTTGCTGCTACTCCTGCTTGTTTTTTGCACCATAATTGTGTGGGCCGTTCAAATTGCAACATCTCGCTGCAAATCGGTCGTTTAGGGCCGCATTTTCCAGACTATTTTTTTTCTTGTGACTATGCTTCCACTAAATTTGATATAGACGTTTTTTCAGTTTGTTTAGTGTATTAGCACTTAATAAATTTTATAAGTATTTTTATTTATAACAGGTAACACAAATAAAAGTATATATAACAGCATTTTGTAACAGCAAACAAACAAAATTACAAAAATGATTGGCTACCTCATTGAGATTTCCTCATAGAAAACGGTTGATTCATCTTACTCACAACCTTTATAGCAATTCCTTATCTTGATTTCAAGTAAACCTATTTTGGCTCCAGTCAAAGCTCTCATAAAACTCTTTTGTAGCATCAAACTATTAAATCTGACTTACTTACGATTACTCTCATAAAACATAAAATGTTAAAAACTATTACCACAACATTAATTTTGCTGCTGAGGTGAGAGCCCACCTTTTACGAATCAAGATCTTTTCCTTTTTATACATAATAAGAAAAATGTCATAAAGTTTATTTGAATAATACAGGTATTTTTCAAGAAGAAATGCATAATTTCTGAAAATACACTGACACCTTTTGACTCTTTAATTGTTTATACAGATTTTTTGAAGGGCTTTTGAGTAATATCAGAAGTGGGTGCATTTCTTATCTTTTATATGTATATATATAAAACAGCTAAAATTCATGTGTCAGAAAAGAATCTGTTTATTTCTGAGGAGAACTAGCGCAAGTGGCTACAGAGGAGTTAGTATTGATATTTTGTAATTCTTTATTATTGCTTGAAGATCAAAAAATACATTCAAATTATTTGTCTCAAAATTCTGAAAGAGTCTTTCTGTCAACATAAAAAAACATTTACTATTGATAGCGACCCAGTTACAATCCTAATTTTAAATATAAATGAGACAATAACATAATAAATTATGGTATGTATTATGGTAATTTTTAATGAAACCTTAATTTTTGTTCTGACTTCAAATTGGGCAGGTGTTTAAACTAACTGGATTCACACAAGTAATTACTATTCCATAAAATTGTAGCAGAATCTCCTGACTTTAGCCATTGTGTCTGCTAAATGATTGATTAAATTGTTTAGTTCCATTGCTATACTTTGCATGTTTACCGCTGACTTCCGGCCTTTTAAGACTGCTTTATTAATTTTGAAACATGCTTTTCGCAGTGTTGAGATGAATGGAATTTTATAGCCATCTATTATGACATCGATGGTTGCTTTGTTTACCTTTACGGATTCCCAAAAAGAAATATTCTTTTTCAAGTTACCTTTTACACATACAAAATTTTTGCCAGATTGAGATGCCAATGTTTCACTCAAATTTGAATTTGAGGACAGTCAGAAAATGAAGAAAATGAAGAAAATTTTAACTTATCTTGAAATGCATTATTGTCATTTAGATTCGGGACAGAGTTTTCTCCAATTTCCGCTTTTTCCACAACTGAAGAAAGTTCCCATTGGCTTAAAGCTGGCTGCATTGGTGCGAACAACGTGCCTGAAGTCGGGTTCAGCATTCCGCAACTAGATCTTATCCAGTGAGTTAGAGATTGTAGAAGATAAGTTCGAAAATGATTTTCTGACACACGGAACGAACTTTGCTTCTTCTTCAAGGCTAGCACTTCAGCCAATTCTACTTCTGCTCATCAGCAAACTCGCTTGCTAGATCATCAAATATGAACTCAGCGACAGTACTACATCCTACAATAGATCTATCCGCAATTTTTATCAATTTGTTTCTTTCACAAACATTGGAAGATATTTTCCGTAAAATTTTCTCTGATCTATGCTTGGGACATTTCTTTATGAGGTTACCAACGCCCCGAGGTCACACAAAACAGTAGACTCATTGAACTCGTATTGCTTGTTATTTCCTTTAAACCTAAAAGTGTGTTCAGGTTCCTTTTTTAACCTCTTAGCTTGTTGATAGTTATCGTTTTCAAAATTATTTTTTTTAAATATTTCTTTATGTTTGACAAAGTTATGCTTTCCTCATCCAATCTGGACTCTCTACGTCGTTTGTGTCCTCTTGAAATTTTTTCCCCAGATGTTTTCTCTTCAACTTTGAATCGTCTGAAGCGTACGAAAAGAATTGACATGTGAGCAAAGTTCAGCGAGAACACTGTATTCAAGCATGTGCTATAAATTGCGCATGCGTAACTTTCCTCGATTCCGAAGATAAGTTAAATTATAAAAATAAGCATTTCAAATAGGTATAGAACTTCTTGTATTTGTAGGAATTAAGTAAAAGACCTTTTTGGTGGGCTTCATGCATAAACCATATAATGAAGCAACTCAAAAAACGTTAAATGGTTATAAGTTTTCCCGTCAAGATTGCTGTCAACTATGATACCAGGAGAATAATTAAGATTTCCATGGAATGGATAATCTTATTCATTTCTGCAGCGTATCTATTTATCTATTTTACGCGCTAGCCTGTGGTTCACAGCAAAAACCATTATTCTTAGTTAGAATTATTAAAGAAAATATTTCTTGTTTTCAGTAAAGTTTTACTTGAAATAAGAAAATTAAGAAGTATTTATTCTTAACCAGAAAATTTTTCTTAAAATAAGAATATTATTCCTACCAAGGAAATGATGTTCTAAAAATAAGATTTGTTTGCTTAAGTTGAATTTTTTTTCTTATTGAGAAAAAAAATTCTGAAAATAAGATTTTTTTGCTTAAAAACAAGTATGTGCGTTCAAACATTGATGTGCGTTCAAACATTGATGTGCATTCATGGATTGATGTGTGTTCAAAGATTGATGTGCGTTCATGGATCGATGTGCGTTCAAAGATTGATGTGCGTTCATGGATTGATGTGCATTCAAAGATTGATGCGCGTTCAAAGATTGATGTGTTCAAAGACCAGTCATGCATTAAAGGAACATATTCTTACCTTAACGTAGCTTTATACTTTTCAGTCGTTAAGTTATTTACGGTGAATTTCATGCTCGGTTCCCCTTGAGAATAGATTTTCAGTGAACACAGAATGAACACAGCTTTAAACGCTTAATTGTTCTTTAATGATCTAATGTGTTCTTTATAAATAATGGTTGTACATTTCGTGCACTCTTGTTCCTTTGGGATTGACAGATTTGTTCCGTTCAGCGGAGAGCAAAACGGAGTGCCTGAAAACGACCTATTTGTTCCTGATAACGCGCTTAATTGTTAACAAAATGTTCCGCTTTGCCGTTCTCATATTGTTCTCACTTATATGGACCAAACTATTCTGTTTTAAAGAGAACAAATGATTCTATTCTTCAAAAAGAATTGATCATTCTTTGGTGGAAAAAACAAACAAATTACTCTCTTGTGATTCGTTAAACAGTATAAAAAATGTTGACTGATGTTTAAAGAACAGAAATGACAAGGAGAAGAGAGGAATTAATCGATTACAAAATAAAAAGATGTCAAAAAGAACACTTTTCGTCAACTGGGTCGGAATCAATGGAGCAGCCAGACACAAAAGGAAGTTGATATTGCGACCTAGTGATACGAACATCTACATTTGTCCAGTAAAGAACTGTTTGCACGTTGGCTTCAAAAGCAGTCGAGGATTACGGAAGCATATCGATAAGAAGCACGGTTGGTATTATTATTTTGACGAAGCACCAGACGTGAAGAGGGAAGAAGTAGTCGCCTATCAACCGACGAAAAAGAAAATTTGCACAGCCAACAAGCCTGCATTTTCCGTAAACGAAGGCATTGGAAAGGACTTCTTGGAGTGGCTTTGTACGCCCTGTGGTGGAGGAAAATCCGAGAAAGAAGCGAAACAATGTGCACAAAGATGTATGAAGTTTCTTATGGCCAGCATTGACGATGTCGAATCCGAATCTGTTTTAACGGAAGAATTTGTTGACTGTTGCTTGGGTACGCCCTCCATCATCATGGATTTCCTGAAAATGCTGGAAGAAGATTGGAAAATTACCAGTTCGGCGTCCTTAAATTACTTAAAGTCAATATCAGACATATTGGATTTTCGAAAGGCCCACGGTGTGTCCGACAGTACTTTGCGTTGTTTTGCCGTGACCAAAGTATACATAAGACGTGGTAAAGAAAATCTGGGCAAGAAAAAGAGACTGAAATATTCTCGCAACCTTGATTTGGAAACGTTGATTGCAAGAAATAGTTGGGCGACTATGGAAGAAATGGAAAACGTTATCCCTTATCACATTTGTCGTTTTCGGGACGTTTTGCAGGAGTGTAAAGACGCCCGAAGAAGTCCGTCCGTATCGCAACTGGCATTTGCAACGAGATTTGTCGCTACCTATCTATTCGTGCGTGTCAAATGCTCCAGACCGATGACTTATCAGTACTTGACCATCGAAATGATAGAAAAGGCAAAGACAAACGGAGGTTTCGTCGATCAGAAAGAATTCAAAACTGCCGATAGGTATTTGTTTGATACTGTTATTTTAGACTCTGAGACTTTAGAAATTCTTGATTTTTATATTGACTTAGTACGACCGAAACTGAACCCGAGTTGCGATTACTTGCTCCGTCCGAACGAGAAGTTGTTTCACGAGACCAAAAGCACAGTTCGCACGTGGCGAAGGTGTCGTATCAAAAGAATCTGTCCAGAGACGTTGCTTCGCGTAGCAGACAATGCATGGAAAAGCTGGTCGGTAATAAACGAAAAGAAGTGAGTGCAGACATGATGGACGTTTTACGGACGATAAACGACACAGCTCGTACATTCGATCAACGTGTACTCAATCAAGCCGAAACGATTTTATCACAACAACCGTGCACTAGCTCGTCATCGCAAGTGATCGTCGATGGTAACGACAACGATGACGACATAACAATAACGGACACTATCCCGTCTACTGCCGCAAAAGACGTTACAAAGAATTTACAACAACGAAATCAATCGTTGGTGTCTTTGATCAGTTCGGACGTGCAGTTAAAACGAGAAGTCGTCAACGAACAAACCAAACAAACTCGGGTGAAATTTACGAAAGAGGAAGACTTGTATTTGTGCAGAGGCATCTCAAAGTACGGCAAAGGTTGCTGGTCTCGCATACTAAAGGACTCGGAATACTCGTTTCATCCTTGCAGAAACAAAGACTCGCTTAGGGTGCGTTCGGAATCTTTGGCATTCAAACGCAATACTAGCCCCTCGGGAAATTAGATAATGATGATTCTTTTGTATTGTATTTCTTGATCTTGTATTAAAAAAAGAAAACACCGTTCAATTTCAAAGTTACTTTTCTTTGTTTTGTTCTTCTTCAGATACAAAGTCGTTCGGCGGAGGAGGGACAATGCACTCCTCTTTTTTACTGTCGGAATCTATATAAAATGATTTTTAAAGTTAAATAACACGTACTGGTATAATGCTTGTATAACTTGTCAAGTTCTAACATGCCTCTTTTACCTTTCACTTGGTTGTTTTGAAAGTAGATGATGTACTCTTCAAGTACTTTGTCATCTTTCATGGCTACAATATTGTAGAAAAACTCCGTCCCTACATATCCTAGAAGAGAATGCAAAAGGAGCAAATGATAATACTTAAAAGTAAATGTGTTCATAGACTTTACATAACCTTGCTTACTTTGACTTTGTTCTTCTTCGTCTGAACTGATAATAAGAAACGATTGTGCTTTAGGGGGAGACAACACGTCCGCAATAACCTGTGCCAACCTTTCCTCACTACTGTAAACCTCCGATGGGCTTTCAAATAACTTTGCCAGTACTTCCTCTGACATTTCAGCCATCGTTAAAGAAAGAAATTCAGAGAGCTGAAATATTTTTTATATATACTCACATCTGTTAAGGATGACTGATTTCAAAAAAAGATGTTTGTCAAAGTTGATGCTTTCATGTATATAAGTCGGCTTTGCTACTTATACCATTCAAAATATTTTGGCGATGGAGGGACGACGCACTCTCCTTCAAGCCAATCTAAGAAACCCTAACCCTAGTTTTAGTTGACCGCAGATGATCAATGTTGATGCTTCAAGGAGCAAAAGTCAACTTTGCTACTAAAACATCTTCAAATAGTGGTAGACATGGTGAATTTACTTTGAGGTGTCCAATAAGCTTTCACGTCATTGCTCACACTAATCTTTGCTGACATGTGTACTTTTAACATGCATCTTGAAAACGAAGCTTGGCATGAAAGCGAGGCCGTGGTTGTCAATGGAGATAATCAAAATTGATTGTTGAAATTGTAAATGTCAGTTTGGCTACGCATGCTAAAAGGACAGGCCTGACGACGGGCCTACGGGCCTGAAGACGGGCCTAGTTCCCAGGCTTTTCTTTTATGAGAACGGAATCTGGAAGCTAGTTTCGTGGTTGTCTACCTTTGCACTTTAGAAGGAGTCTAGAAACTAGGCCCGTGAAGACGGGCCTAGAACCCAAACCCTTAACTGCTTGCCACCAAAGACTGGAAACTATTTTTGTTGGTTGCAAATAACTCACTACCCAGTCCACCTATCCACATTTGAAAGAGCCTGGAACCTAGGCCCGTGGTCATACGGGCCTAGAGTCCAGCCCTTTCAACTTCTGACTAAAGAAACTGGAAACTAACTGTATAACTTGCAAATAACTCATTGCAAGGGTCTGGAAGCTAGGCCCGTGCTCAGGCCCGCAGGCCCGTCGTCAGGCCCGTCGTTTTATGAAGGATCTGACCGTAGGCCCGTGGCCCGTCCAAATTCTCAAAAAACTTTATTCTGGATGCCAGTGTGGCAACCGTGGGTTTTCAGATTCTGAAAGGAAAGCCCTGGGTTGACGAGTTTTACCTTAGACATTTTCTTCAAATGTGAAATTAGTTTTTGTCGAAAAGAGGACGGGCCACGGGCCTACGATGAAAACCTTCTTAAAAGGACAGGCCTGACGACGGGCCTACAGGCCTGAAGACGGGCCTAGTTCCCAGGCTTTTCTTTTATGAGAACGGAATCTGGAAGCTAGTTCTGTGGTTGTCTACCTTTGCAATTTAGAAAGAGTCTAGAAACTAGGCCCGTGAAGACGGGCCTAAAAACCATTCCTTTACTCTTTGCCACCAAAGACTCAAAACTAGTTATGTTGGTTGCAAGTAACTCATTACCCAGTCCACTTATCCACATTTAAAAGAGCCTGGAACCTAGGCCCGTCTTCACACATATTCTGGAAGCTAGTTTTGTGGTTGTGTACTTTGTTACTTTAGAAAGAGTCTGAAAACTAGGCATTGTTGTGGTGTTGGACTGGGGATTAGATAGGGTTCTAGGTATTAAATAACTCCCACCCTCCCGATAGTTTTACATTTTCAAAACGTTTTGTATACTAGGTACAGATCGTGTTTTTTGTGTCTTTTTCCGTTTCATTCTTTCATTGATGCGCAATCTGAATCGCTGGCGAACCTTGCGATGGATATGTTCTAAAAAGTAGCTCTGTTTTGAAGATTGTTGGGTTTTGCCCTTTCGCAAGCATCCATTCGTCGTAACGTCGGTCTCTTTACCTTCTAAATTACCCTTCTCTTCTTCTATTTGCTTCATTGAATCATGACTGGTACCTCGGAGTGATAGATGTAACTGTTTACGTGGCTGACTGGAAAACGCCCTTTCGTACACCGTCAACGGAGTTTCTAATATCTTTTCTTCTTTTGCTTCACGTTGCTAAAAACGATCTTTTAAGTTTCTGAATCAGGACTTTCAGACGATGTCACTACAAAAGGAAATTCATTAACTTACACGTACAAAATTTTGATGTGGAATAAATATATTGCATTTCAAGATAGTAAAGGATTTAGAAATGCCAACCTTTACGTTGTTGTTGCACCCACTTTCGGCATGGCTGGTTGTAAACGTTATGCACGACACAAATAATTCCACACCTTTTATGTTAGGCAATAAAATCATTTATCTCCAACATCCTCTTCGAAGTTAGCATCTCCCTGGCCAGTACTGTCAGGGCATGAAACAAGAACGGTCGATGAAGAAGGGACCTGGTGACAAAATTAAAACCAATTCGAAAAATCAGTAAATGTCAATAAACAAATAAATTACGTTCAAAAATCAAAATGAATAAATCAGAATTACTTACCTCTGTACCAGCATTTCGCCTAAACCAGTTCGTCTGTTTATTTAAATTGAATGGTGTCACCATATTTTTAAAATACTAATTTCTTACAATTCAATACACAAGTAACACTCGAATCGCGCAGTGAACTGATTTTATTCAGCTAACTTATTGTAGCTTTATAATTTTTACTCGGGTTGTTTGTCCCATTCAAACTCTTGTTGAAAAGCCCTTGAGAATATTTTGACAGTGAACTGTCAATGAACAGAGTTTGACACGCTTAATTGTTCCTTAATAGTCTATAACATTCTCTGTGTTTCATTGTTATACAAATCGTGCACTCTCGTTCTTTTGTGAATGAAAAGTTTGTTCACTACTGTGGAGATCGATATGGAGTGTCTTAACAGGATCGTTTTCTTCCATCACGCACTCCAAAATGTTTCCTTTTCATTAAGTCTTAATTGTTCACTACGTAAGGCACGAACTATTCTATTTGTAATGGAACAGTTCGTGTATACTATTAAAATGGAGTACATTGTTCCTTTGTAAAAAGGAATGACTAAATGACTCTCCTGCGAAACGCATTACGGTATAAATATGTCATTCAAGTGTAAAGAACTAAGTTATCGTTTTTTATTTGTGTAAATCGTTAAGTTAAAAGTCATATGTTTAAAGTTATAAAAATGTTTTTAAATAAAATAAAAAAGTTTTAAAAATGTCGAAGAGAACATTAGTTGTGAACTGGGTTGGAATCAATGGTGCTGCTAAACACAAGAGAAAGTTGGTATTACGTCCAAACGATAGAAATATTTACATCTGTCCAGTGCAAAATTGCCTACACATTGGTTTTAAAAGCAGTCGAGGTTTACGCAAGCATATCGATGTCAAGCATTGTTGGTATTACTATTTTGACGAAGCTCCAGATATCAAAAGGGAAGAAGTCGAGGCACAACAGCCAATCAGAAAGAAAGTATGTACAGCACACAAGCCTTCATTTTCTATTAACGATGGTATTGGAAAGACGTTTTGCAACTGGCTGCGTACACCATGTGGAGGAGGGAAGTCTGAAAAAGAAGCGAAACAATCTGCACAACGATGTATGAAATTTTTAATGGCTAGTTTTGACGACCTCGAATCAGAATCGTGTTTAACCGAAGAATTTGTCGATTGTTGCTTGGGTACACCCTCCATCATTATGGACTTCCTTAAAACTCTTGAAGAAGATTGGAAACTAAGTTGTTCGGCGTCGTTAAATTACTTAAAATCAATATCAGACATACTTGACTTTCGAAAAGCGAATGGTGTATCCGACAGTACATTACGCTGTTTTGCGGTCACCGAAGTTTACATACGACGTGGTAAAGAAAATCTGGGAAAGAGAAAGAGACTCGAGTATTCTCGCAACCTGGACTTGGAAACGCTCATTGCTCGAAACAGTTGGGCGACCTTGGACGAAATGGAAAACGTCATCCCATATCACATCAATCGTTTCCGAGACATCTTGCAAGAATGCAGAGAAGAACGAAACGTGTCGGCATCTCAACTGGCGTTTGCAACGAGATTTATTGCTACGTATTTATTTGTTCGAGTTAAGTGCTCCAGACCAATGACCTATCAATACTTAACTATAGAAATGATTAATAAAGCAAAGACCAATGGTGGTTACATCGACCAGAAGGAATTCAAAACTGCCGATAGATATTTATTTGACACTGTGATTCTCGATTCCGAAACTATGGAGATTCTCGATTTTTATATCCAGTTAGTGCGACCGAAACTAAATCCTAACTGCGACTATTTGCTCGTTACAAACAAGGGAAAGCAATACACCGCGTTCTCGTCAGCCATGAGCGTCCTCGTCCACGAAGCTATTGGCAAATATATACATCCGACTCGCTATCGACAAATTGTGGAAACGGAAAGTGCGGAAAGACTCAGCCAATCGGAAAGAGAAATCGTTTCACGTGACCAAAAGCACAGTTCTCACGTGGCGAAAGTAGCCTATCAAAAGAGTTTGTCGAGAGACGTTGCTTCACGCAGCAAGCAATGCATGGAGAAACTGGTTGGAAACAAACGAAAGGAAGTGAGTGCAGGCATGATGGACGTTTTAAGATCAATCAACAACACGGCGCGTTCCTTCGATCAGCAAGTACTCGATCAAGCCGAAACGATATTGTCGCAACCTTGTAGCAGTTCTTCACCTCAAGTTACTGACGACACGAACGATGACGATGATGTTACAATAACAAACACCATTCCGTGCAATCCCGAAAGCAACTGTAATGCCGAAATACAAGTAGATCCAGCATTCAGATCTCGAATAAGTTTCGACGTCGATTTAAAAAAGGAAGTCGTTCACGAAAAGTTAAAAGTTTCCTCGAAAGTGAAATTTACAAAAGACGAAGACGTGTTTTTGAGTAGAGGTATTTCCAAATATGGAAAAGGTCGCTGGAGCCTTATACTTAAGGATTCTGAATACTCGTTTCACCCTTGTCGAAATAAAGACTCACTCCGGATGCGCGCAGAATCTCTGACATTTAAACGCAACACGAGCCCTTCTGTAAATTTGTAAAGAACGACTATTTGTTATTTCGTTTGAAGGAAATAAGTTATATAAATTAAATTCATTAAAATCATTTTACATCTTCTTCTTCATCTCCCCCAAAGTATTCTTGAGTGCTAATTTCGGAAGAACAACTGTCTTCATTGGTTTCAATACCATCGTCTAAATCAACGTAAACGGAATTTCTAAAATATGTTTTGAAATAATGAAAAATACAATACTAGATATGAAACTCACATGACATGATGTACTCTTCAAGTACAAGATCATCCTCCATAGCAACTATCTGTTCGGAATCTCCGTTATTTTCTGTAAAGAGTGCAGAAAAAAAGCGATGTCACTAACACAGTATGCAATCCATATCAAGTATTTTTAAAACAAAGTACAGCTAACCTTCTCCGTTTTCTTCATCACTGTATTCGTCGCTGTATGGCCACCACACTAACCTTTCCGTCAGCTCTGGAGGAGTGTCATAAAAACCCATAATAATATCCATTATGACATCTTCATCACTGTACACATGAATTGGATGGTCAAAAGATTCCATTAATACTACTTCATCAAGCTCATCCATGTTGCTTTAACCACACAAAAAGAAAGTAACGAAAAGCGTACACAGAACTTAAACAGATGTAAGTGCAATTTAGTACCCAGTCTATATGTTTTTGCTGTTTTGGAGGTTTGGGAACGTGGCCCGTGATCTGGCCCGTGGCCCGTCCTTTGGCCCGTCGTGTTAATAAGGCTTTCTATAGCGTGGCCCGTGGCCCGTCGTTTCCTTAAAATAAAAATCATGAAAATTGAACCTCGGGTTGCCAATGTTTTACCTTAGTTATTTTTCAACACTTTACAACATTATAGTCTTAAAAGAGACGGGCCACGGGCCAACACTGTAAGTCTTCATGTTATCACGGGCCAGCCGACGGGCCACGGGCCAGACGACGGGCCAAGTTCCCAGTTCTCTAGCAAGAGAGTTAAGAAGAATGGGCACTAGTTTTTTGGACACATGACAAACTTAGTACCCAGTCTATATGTTCTTGCTGTTTTGGAGGTTTGGGAACGTGGCCCGTGATCTGGCCCGTGGCCCGTCCTTTGGCCCGTCGTGTTAATAAGGCTTTCTATAGCGTGGCCCGTGGCCCGTCGTTTTCTTAAAATAAAAATCATGAAAATTGAACCTCGGGTTGCCAATGTTTTACCTTAGTTATTTTTCAACACTTTACAACATTATAGTCTTAAAAGAGACGGGCCACGGGCCAACACTGTAAGTCTTCATGTTATCACGGGCCAGCCGACGGGCCACGGGCCAGACGACGGGCCAAGTTCCCAGTTCTCTAGCAAGAGAGTTAAGAAGAATGGGCACTAGTTTTTTGGACACATGACAAACTTAGTACCCAGTCTATATGTTCTTGCTGTTTTGGAGGTTTGGGAACGTGGCCCGTGATCTGGCCCGTGGCCCGTCCTTTGGCCCGTCGTGTTAATAAGGCTTTCTATAGCGTGGCCCGTGGCCCGTCGTTTTCTTAAAATAAAAATCATGAAAATTGAACCTCGGGTTGCCAATGTTTTACCTTAGTTATTTTTCAACACTTTACAACATTATAGTCTTAAAAGAGACGGGCCACGGGCCAACACTGTAAGTCTTCATGTTATCACGGGCCAGCCGACGGGCCACGGGCCAGACGACGGGCCAAGTTCCCAGTTCTCTAGCAAGAGAGTTAAGAAGAATGGGCACTAGTTTTTTGGACACATGACAAACACATGACAAATGGAAAAGTGAACACAAAAATAAAATAAAAAATAATATAAAAAGAAAATTATAAAGATAAAGTAGTGATATCCGGATAAGAAAAATCAAACAGGCTTTATCTTACAGACGGAATAATGTTTCTGCGAAGGGAATTCATTAAACGTTTTTAATTTAGCTGCTTCGCCGGGTGCTAAGCCTTCTCAAATATTTAATTATTAAAATGCGAATTGAACAAGAAATGATCGACTAACTTATTGTAGCTTTATAATTTTTACTCGGGTTGTTTGTCCCATTCAAACTCTTGTTGAAAAGCCCTTGAGAATATTTTGACAGTGAACTGTCAATGAACAGAGTTTGACACGCTTAATTGTTCCTTAATAGTCTATAACATTCTCTGTGTTTCATTGTTATACAAATCGTGCACTCTCGTTCTTTTGTGAATGAAAAGTTTGTTCACTACTGTGGAGATCGATATGGAGTGTCTTAACAGGATCGTTTTCTTCCATCACGCACTCCAAAATGTTTCCTTTTCATTAAGTCTTAATTGTTCACTACGTAAGGCACGAACTATTCTATTTGTAATGGAACAGTTCGTGTATACTATTAAAATGGAGTACATTGTTCCTTTGTAAAAAGGAATGACTAAATGACTCTCCTGCGAAACGCATTACGGTATAAATATGTCATTCAAGTGTAAAGAACTAAGTTATCGTTTTTTATTTGTGTAAATCGTTAAGTTAAAAGTCATATGTTTAAAGTTATAAAAATGTTTTTAAATAAAATAAAAAAGTTTTAAAAATGTCGAAGAGAACATTAGTTGTGAACTGGGTTGGAATCAATGGTGCTGCTAAACACAAGAGAAAGTTGGTATTACGTCCAAACGATAGAAATATTTACATCTGTCCAGTGCAAAATTGCCTACACATTGGTTTTAAAAGCAGTCGAGGTTTACGCAAGCATATCGATGTCAAGCATTGTTGGTATTACTATTTTGACGAAGCTCCAGATATCAAAAGGGAAGAAGTCGAGGCACAACAGCCAATCAGAAAGAAAGTATGTACAGCACACAAGCCTTCATTTTCTATTAACGATGGTATTGGAAAGACGTTTTGCAACTGGCTGCGTACACCATGTGGAGGAGGGAAGTCTGAAAAAGAAGCGAAACAATCTGCACAACGATGTATGAAATTTTTAATGGCTAGTTTTGACGACCTCGAATCAGAATCGTGTTTAACCGAAGAATTTGTCGATTGTTGCTTGGGTACACCCTCCATCATTATGGACTTCCTTAAAACTCTTGAAGAAGATTGGAAACTAAGTTGTTCGGCGTCGTTAAATTACTTAAAATCAATATCAGACATACTTGACTTTCGAAAAGCGAATGGTGTATCCGACAGTACATTACGCTGTTTTGCGGTCACCGAAGTTTACATACGACGTGGTAAAGAAAATCTGGGAAAGAGAAAGAGACTCGAGTATTCTCGCAACCTGGACTTGGAAACGCTCATTGCTCGAAACAGTTGGGCGACCTTGGACGAAATGGAAAACGTCATCCCATATCACATCAATCGTTTCCGAGACATCTTGCAAGAATGCAGAGAAGAACGAAACGTGTCGGCATCTCAACTGGCGTTTGCAACGAGATTTATTGCTACGTATTTATTTGTTCGAGTTAAGTGCTCCAGACCAATGACCTATCAATACTTAACTATAGAAATGATTAATAAAGCAAAGACCAATGGTGGTTACATCGACCAGAAGGAATTCAAAACTGCCGATAGATATTTATTTGACACTGTGATTCTCGATTCCGAAACTATGGAGATTCTCGATTTTTATATCCAGTTAGTGCGACCGAAACTAAATCCTAACTGCGACTATTTGCTCGTTACAAACAAGGGAAAGCAATACACCGCGTTCTCGTCAGCCATGAGCGTCCTCGTCCACGAAGCTATTGGCAAATATATACATCCGACTCGCTATCGACAAATTGTGGAAACGGAAAGTGCGGAAAGACTCAGCCAATCGGAAAGAGAAATCGTTTCACGTGACCAAAAGCACAGTTCTCACGTGGCGAAAGTAGCCTATCAAAAGAGTTTGTCGAGAGACGTTGCTTCACGCAGCAAAGCAATGCATGGAGAAACTGGTTGGAAACAAACGAAAGGAAGTGAGTGCAGGCATGATGGACGTTTTAAGATCAATCAACAACACGGCGCGTTCCTTCGATCAGCAAGTACTCGATCAAGCCGAAACGATATTGTCGCAACCTTGTAGCAGTTCTTCACCTCAAGTTACTGACGACACGAACGATGACGATGATGTTACAATAACAAACACCATTCCGTGCAATCCCGAAGCAACTGTAATGCCGAAATACAAGTAGATTCCAGCATTCAGATCTCGAATAAGTTTCGACGTCGATTTAAAAAAGGAAGTCGTTCACGAAAAGTTAAAAGTTTCCTCGAAAGTGAAATTTACAAAAGACGAAGACGTGTTTTTGAGTAGAGGTATTTCCAAATATGGAAAAGGTCGCTGGAGCCTTATACTTAAGGATTCTGAATACTCGTTTCACCCTTGTCGAAATAAAGACTCACTCCGGATGCGCGCAGAATCTCTGACATTTAAACGCAACACGAGCCCTTCTGTAAATTTGTAAAGAACGACTATTTGTTATTTCGTTTGAAGGAA